>OV049878.1:12193139-12635699 GCA_920104075.1 Melanargia galathea
CTAGGTACGAGTACCTACACTGGATTTAAAATACGTCATTAAAGGATTGGAGCCTCAACTCGCATGCTCAAGCTTTAGGTATGCAAATTATTCTTAATACGTATTTATTGATTCATTAAACATTAGCATATATGTCGATGTTAACTATAGGTTGAAATATAGATTCTAACAAATTTTCTAAATTAAACTTTTTATTAACTAGCGATGTTCATAATATTATGTACTTAAAACTTTTATTTTAACTTTAACTTGTTTTTTTAGTCAGTTTAGTAAAGTGATTATTTAAAAATTAATGATGTACTTCCTTCTAGGTACCTACACTGGATTTAAAATTAGCACCGTCATTGAAGGATTGGAGCCTTAACTCGAATGCTCAAGCTTTAGGTATGAAAATTATTCTTAATACATATTTGTTGATTCATTAAACATTAGCATATAATGTAGATGTTAATTATAGGCTGAAAGATAGATTCTAACAAATTTTTTAAATAAACTTTTTATTAACTTGCGATGTTCATAATATTATGTACTTAAGACTTTTTTTTATTATAGATGTTTTTGCGAAACACTTGGCTTACATTGAAAATGCCATTAAAGAGCTGCAAGTATCACCACAATAAATATTGCTAAAAACCAGATGTTCTTCTACGCCTATGGGTATTCATGATGAGATAACACAAAACATTTAAATACCACTAAAGGACTTAAAACATATTAAAATAATACAAGGTGAGTTATCGCCATCATAATATTATTTACAATTTTATGGTTGTGACGTTTACCTCCATTTTCGTTTTGTTTTTATTTACTTACATATTAAGTTTCTTTAAATCAGTCTAGTACATTCACGTCTATTTCGGTGGTTATGTTTTTTTTATAAAACTTGTTTTTTTACATAGATTTATCTTAATTAACTTCCACTTTGATAGGTATCTACTATATACATATTTTCGTGGAAATAAACCTCCTCCTTTTTTTTAGAAGCAGTGCATCCCCCTACTTTGCCAAAACGCACGAACATTATTGGGAACGCCGCAGTATGTTAGCAAAGAAAACAGTGCTGGAGGATCCTATGTTTATTTTGGTCTTGATACCTCGCCTTGAGATGGTGATATAGTTGTGGTCAAATCTGTAGAAAGATGTTCAAAACCTAATACTTAGTTATAATTTGAAATGTAATTTTTTTAAATAAAACGAATTTTTATAAACAATCAATCAAAAGTAGTAGGTAAGTTAGGTATATTGAAAGAAAAGGTAGGCACAAAGAGAATAAAATAGTATATTACATTATCTCATTTACACAAAAAATGTTTGCTTTTACCCAACTTTTATAAAGATAATTCTATTGTCTATGTAACGTTTGTCAGTTTAACATTATTACATCATTAATTAACATGTTAGAAAGATAGCTCAGTTATTCGTACTGAACATCTTATATATTTAAATGAACAATTTACGTATTATATACAGGGTGTCCCATAAATCAATGTCAAGCTGGAAACACGTGATAGGCCAAGTCGTGTCAGTTCTCAGAATATTAAAAAAATCAAAATATTAAAAAAATTATTGGCCTCGTACTTTCGAATTAGTATCAAAACATAAATCGGAAATACTGACAACCGAAGATCTTTCGACTCTTGTGACTACAAATATTAACTTTTTTCGATTATTTATTTTTCTGTAATGTAACAATGAATAACCCTTCTGTAAATTACAGTTTAAAGTTAAAACATAAACTGCCTCAGTTTTGAATAAAATATTAATTAATGTATGCCCTACTTTGAATTCAAAATAATTAAATTATTTTATTTGTATACCGTTTCTCAGTTTACATTTTTTTTACATGTTTTTATGTTTGTAACGTCAGATTCGCTAATTAGATAACATTGTAATAATTTAATGCTATTGCTGACTCGCTTTTGGCCGCAAAGAGTCAGCATGGCTGTTCAACGTGGAAGTGCATTTAGGTATACGTACTAAATAATAATCAAATAAAAAGTATTAGAGTTAAACTTAGGTAATATGATATTTTTGAAATTAAAAGTACTAGTAGTTTTAATACTAATTTTACTACACTTCCGCGATGAACGCAGCCACGCCAATTCGTTGCACATAAAATACGTCAGCCCTAGTCAGTTACTAGAATAAGTATAGTATAAAAATCTTCATTACAAAATTGTATTTTTAATTTTTTATCATTAATAAATTGTTTTATTGAACAATGTTACTTTGTTTTCTTTTTATTAAGTGGAATAATATATTAGAAAATATATCTAAATACAACGGAACTGTTGAAAACTGCCACGTTGGCTCTTAGGTGTCTCTTACTTGTTTATAATAATTGGATTTTATCAGGCAATAGATTTTTAACTTGGTTGGTATCATATTTATTTCAGCTGATTTTTGTTTCAGATGTGGCGATGACTTAATTTTCCTGGACGGAAATTTCAGTGCAAGTACAAATGTTTTTGCTCAGGAAAATAATTATCATCGTAAATACTGCACCACCGTTGTTTAAACGCTAGTTTTCTTTGAGAAGGCAGTTTACTGCGAATATATGTTGGCGTACCATACTTACAGTGGTTCCACTAAAGATTCAATACTTTTATCTACACTTAGCTGATTAATTTACGTGTTTCCGAGATCGTGGTGAATAATAAATTATGACTGATTGGCCATACTTTATAATTCAACCACGATTTCAGCAAGTCAACTCAATTTATTAATAAAAACCAATCAGCCAACGGTAGATAAAATATTTTATCTGTTAATAGGGCCTCTGTGAGGAAAGCCAACATTAATTCGTAGTATATATTCTTTTCTAGGGCCTTCATAAGGAAACTAACGTTTACCCAACGTAGGTATACAGTATGAATTTTTTCATTGGGCCATTGTAAGAAAATAAACTACCAGCCAACGTAGGCATACAGTATGAATTCCTTTGTTGGGCCATTGTAAGCAAATCAACTACTATCCAACGTAGGTGTACAGTATGAATTTTTTCATTGGGCCATTGTAAGCAAAACAACTACTAGCCAACGTAGGCATACAGTATGAATTCCTTTGTTGGGCCATTGTGAGCAAATCAACTACTATCCAACGTAGGTATACAGTATGAATTTTTTCATTGGGCCATTGTAAGAAAATAAACTACCAGCCAACGTAGGTATACAGTATGAATTCCTTTGTTGGGCCATTGTACGCAAATCAACTACTATCCAACGTAGGTACACAGTATGAATTTTTTCATTGGGCCATTGTAAGAAAATAAACTACCAGCCAACGTGGGCATACAGTATGAATTCTTTTGTTGGGCCATTGTAAGCAAATCAACTACTAGCCAATGTAGTTATACAGTATAATTTTTTTCATTGGGCCATTATAAAAAAATCAACAACCAGCCAACGTGGGTATACAGTATGAATGCTTTTGTTGGGCCATTATAAGAAAAGCAACGACTAGCCAACGTAGGTATATAGTATGAATTCTTTTGTTGGGCCATCATGAGAAAAGCAACGACTAGCCTACGTTGTTGGCTAGTCGTTGGTTGAAAGTCGTTGGCTCGGGTCAAGTGGGCCAACCGCTTTTCAACGGTTGGGACCACGTTTTTTAGGGATGACAAGCCTAACTGTTGGCCAACCAAACTAGGGACAGAGGCCCAACCAACAGCCAACGGAAATTGCTACTAGGGAAAAGGCCATAATTAATCAGATTCGTCCATACTACTATTTTCACTGTCGTCACTGCTATCATCACATACATTAATAATTATATGTTCGTTTTCTATAATATTATCTATTTTCACATCTCTTTCATAATCTTCCCTTATTAATTTAACAGTTCTATTCACAACCTTTTCCCAGTCTCCTTTAGTCACATGTTCACAAGCTTCTTCTAATAATTTTAGCATTTTTTTTGTGGTAAATGGGGGTTCTGTATTGTGTCTTGCAGCATATCCCTTAATTTGAGCCCACACCAACTCAATCGCATTATACTCACAATGGTAAGGCGGTAACCGTATAACTCTGTGCCCATGTTCTAATGCTATTTCGTCAATGACGTATCGGATCTTGGTTGGTTTGTTTTCTTTTAAAAGACGTACTAATTCCGCTTTTAACATATTCATGTTTGCATCTACGCCATTTTTACGAAGCCATGCGACGATATCAGCTTTCTTTTGGGATTGGGCAGGTGGCTTGTCAATTTGCATCGAGTGGTATGGGGCGTTGTCCATAATTATAATAGATGGTTCAGGGAGGCTACACAACATTGAGGTAAACCATTCAGTAAACTTTTCTCCATTCATGTCTTCATGATAGTCTCCAGTGGTTTTTGACGCAAAAGCCATGAGAGAACCTTCGACAAACCCGTTGATGGTTCCGGCGTGACAAATTATAAGTCGCGATCCTTTTCCTACAGGAACTTTGGAAGTAGATGCTGCTGTGTCATCGTTCCAAGAACGGCCTACAGTATGGTTAGCATTAAGCCATGTTTCATCCAAGAACACAACATTTTGCCAATTTTTGATTTCTTTCACTTGCCGTAAAAAAGTATACCTTGCCATCGCTATATCAAATCTTTCCATCAATATTTTGCGTTTGTTACATTTTTTGTATCGAAATCCAATGGTCTTCAAAATCTTCGTTAAAGAACTTTCCCCACCGAAGAATAATCCAGCTTCCTTCAGTGAATGCACCAACTTTTTTCTTGTTGGATACTCCTTCTGTAAATAGTAGCCGTAAACATGTCTTCGGATAGCATCGGCATCAAAGCTATCGATGCCTACGACTGGTTTTGCTCGTTTTCTCTTTTTTGGTGTGTGAAGTTTATTTTCTTCTGTGCCAGTCTCGCCATATTTTTTTTTAGTTATCCGTCTAACAGTTCGTTGTCCAATATTAAGCGCATCAGCTACGCGTTCAACCACTGACGTTATAGGTAAAATTGGCCCTCCATTTTGAGCTTCACGATCGAAATAGTTACGAAGGCGTATTACGAACTCACGTGTCTGACTATTTAGAACAGTTCTCTGCGTACGTTCGGTCATATCGACGAAATCCACAACAAAGGGCTTGAACAGAGTCCAAATTAACGAGCAAGGGTCAACAGTAATGCAGTATCAATATTTGAAATCCAAAGCCAGGTCAAAACTATATCACAATCGCATTGCACTAACAGTTTATACTTTTCGAAGCAACGTCAATTCGAAACTGCTTTGTTTTGCATTGAGCATTGACGCGAGTTTGCCGGAGGTAGTAGTTGTGCTAGCCAGCGATCCTATGTGACGATCGTATTAGATTCCATTTTTAAAAATTTATTGATATTTTTTTGCGATTTCAGAGGTTTGTCCACATAGTGAAAATTGTTCATATTCACAAGTACATTCACCCCTTAAATGGTGCAAACTGATTTTTCTACACTTGTATACATTTAAGAAATCAATTTAATAAATAAATTTTGAGTCCTAAACCTAAAACTACATTCGATAAAATTTATGAATCTCTGCACATCACTATCGTCAATAAAGTAATACAATTATTTCCTTCAAAGTCGTTATCAATTAATACGGAACTTCATGAGCGGACAAACGTCAAACCGGCCATCATAGCGTGCCGCTAGAGTAAGTTATGTGGCCAGTCCCATAAGTTCATAGGAGTTTGTTTTAACGGAATCGCTGTCGCATCAGCGCGTGTTGTCTTACCAGTGCGGTTTTGACCTAAGCAAGTATAAACTAGGGATGACAATTTAAGTAGGTATCGATAATAATTATGGAAATTGACTGGCCCGTTGGCGCGGTTGGCAGTGACCCTGCCTTCCGCTCCGGGGTCGCGGGTTTGATTCCCGCTCCAAGTCTGGGTGTATTTATAATAATATGTATATATGTATACCTTTATTAAAAATATATATGTATTTATATGTAAATATGTCTATCAGTCGGCTGTTACCTATAACACAGGCATTAAGTTGCCTACTTTAGGAACAGACGACCGTGTGTGTATGTGTGAGTATTTATTATTATTATTATAGAAATAGAAATCACTTTTATTGTAATTTTGTAGGTACAAGAGAGTATTATGAATATGGTAACAGTCGGGTAAATAGTAAAAATTACATTATGGCGTACAATAAGTAAATGAACAATATTGACTATGATTTTACTTTTTCATAACTCTTTAAATAATTATTATTTACATATATATATATTACAGGTAACTTTATGATTTAATTTAGATACAAATTGTTGAAGGATTGGTTTAGTCAAGATTCATCAAAAAAGCCATGCCAAGCCAGGTGAAGCCATGAGTACCTACTTGAATAAGAGTACATACCTAGGCCAGATTAAGATGACTTCATATAAGAATGCTAACAGATAAAAAGATTAGCTTGACTTCTCCAAGCTTGTTTTATTATCTTACTAGAGGATGCCCACGGCTTCGCCCGTGTGGATTTAGGTTTTTAAAAATCCCGTGGGAACTTTTGATTTTCCAGAACAAAAAGTAGCTTATCTGTAGAAACCCGTCCCCAAAACGGAAAAATCCCGTGGGATCCCCACGATTTCGGAATACAATTCCTTACAGCATCAGGGTTGAGGAGTTGGATATGTACCTACTCGAGTTCATTCAACGATAAAGTCTAATTGGTACCCCCAATATCAATTAAAATAACCGACAGTTTCTAAAACCCATTAGTTTTGGGGATTAGGTCCCCTACAGCATCAGGATTGAGGAGTTGGAATCCAATTTTTTTATAGAACAGGGTCGCAATATTTTTCTATCGATTAAAAAAAAAAATACGCAAATCGGTTCAGAAATCTCGGAGATATCGGTGTACATAGGTAGAAAAACACAACTCCTCCTTTTTTGAAAGTCGGTTAAAAAAGTAGCCTATGTTACTCCCTGGTTAATTCTCTACTTGTATGTGAAGGTCCCGTCAAAATCGGTTCAGCCGTTCCGAAGATTAGCCCGTTCAAACAGACAGACAGACAGACAGACAGACAGACAGACAAAAATTTTAAAAACGTGTGATTCGGTTATGGTAGCGTTCAAATAACCATATGAGCTTAATATGAGGTAGTTATTTCGATATTACAGACAGACACTTCAATTTTATTTATTAGTATAGACTAGCTTTTGCCCGCGGCTTCGCCCGGGTGAATTTCGGTTTTGAACAAATCCAGAGGGAATCGTGGATTTCCGGTTCCCATTCCCGCTCCCTTTTCCAACCTTTATACCTACTTTCAAGAAAGTTTGCTATAGTAATCTACCTATAGCTGTAGATATAGATATCGGGTTTTTCAAAGTCCCGCGGGAACTGTTGATTTTTCCTGATGACTTGTTGATGATGATGATTATGATGATTTATTGTTATTGTGATGTGATTGTAAATGTGAATTATTTCAAAAGATGGTGCTCTAGAGTTTGTTTCGCCATTTCTTCTCTAAGACAAAAGCCCCTTGGAAATGGTGGTAGATTCAATAACAAAGTAATAAGAGATTGAAATATAATACTTTAAAAGAGTGTTTTCTTCTTTTATTTTACTTCATTTGAATTAAGTTTAAATTACTATGCAAGTTATCTCGTCAAAACGCATTAGTTCCACTGTTTATATACAATTATATAGATACATAAATACTACACGTTGCTCACACCCGCGACTTCGTCCGCGTGGATTTAGTTTTTTTTTAATTTTGTGAAATAAGATATATAATTAAGAACTATTTGCTTTTCCGGGATAAAAGTTGCTTATGTAAATTTCCGGGACGCAAGCTACCTCTGTACCATATTTCGTATAAGCGGATGGACCATTAAGAATCTCGTGGGAACTCTTTAATTTTCCGGGATAAAAAGTAGCTTATGTCCTTGCCCGGGATGTAAGCTACCTCTGCACAAAACTTCATCAATATCGGTTACACTGTTGGGCCGTGAAAGGCTAGTAGACAGACAAATAGGCAGACACACTTTCGCATTTATACACGCATTTATACACTGTGATTTTTAATTCCGTGGAATTCTGACAGCTGTCATTGTCATTTGCAGATGAGTTATTTGTATGGAGAACAGGGTAGACGTCTACGAAGTACGATTTTACCTCAAACTACTTTAATTCCCTGTCATCTTTAAAAGCTATATGCCGCGTAATATTAGTCGTTTCGCCCTAAAATAGAAAACACCAAGAGTGGAAACTAGAAAGTGCACACTAACAGCAATAGAAAAAAAAGAAGCATATTGAAAAAAAATATTCAAAAATGGAAGTTGAATGACATTATCACCATGAAGTGTTTGTCAGGCATTTATCATATCTACATGCGGCAGTTGATTTTTATTTACGTAAGTTTTGAATTTTTTATCTTTTTTGTGGGAATTGTTTTATCGCTGGTAACATTACGTCAGAATTCCACGGAAATAAAATTCTAAGTACGGAAGGAACTCACGGAAGTATAGTGTGGGTAGTTAATATTTTACTAAAGTGGTTTGAGACCATTCAATTATTGCCATATGTCGGATACTACACGACTATCGATATCGATATGAGATGACAATGCGCTTCACTAGTGGCATGAAATCTCGTATGAAAAATTAAATTTTATCAAAATAAAGAAATATAATTCTAATACGGTCATTATAAATTTATCAAAATGGTTTAATATTGCATTCGTTATGACTACAGCAAAATAATAATAAACTAAACGTGATAACTTATCAGAATTCAATATAATACTTACCGATGCAAAGATATACGCATATTTTTCTCACGTAATACACTGAGCGAACTTTTGCAGCCAATGGCTACACAAATCATGATTACTAAAATATTAAATAGTCAAAATATTTCACACAACAAAGCACTTAGAAGTTAAAAGATCACAAATTATCGCAAGCTGAACTGTTACTACGGTGGTGAACAAAACAAACAAAATTATTTACAATCTGTCTTTCAAGATGACACTGAAATTATATTGCGATCTTTTTTTTGACAGTGCATATTGACTTAAGCAAAAACGAAAGATATAATAAGTATTTATTCATTTTAAATAAGCGTTCTCTAGGAAGAAGAGGGTATAATTTCTCTTAGGGCAGAATAAACTGACGATTTAAGAAAGTGGCAGATTGTGGCAGTATTCAAGGAAATCTGCCACCTGACCAAATGGTCACACTGTCCGATAGCATACGCGTCCGATGACCGATCGCTGCTAAATTCAAAACGCTATAGGGAGAACTTTACGCACCGCCGCGCCGCCCCGGCTGGCTGGAACCGCGCGCCGCGCGCAATGTCTATGTCCCGCAATTTTTAAATCTGTAATATCTTCGAAAATATTCATTTAAATCATATGCTGCAAAGGGCCATATAGATCTATAATAAATCAACAATGTACTTAAGGTATTTAATTAGATAAGGATTAATGCTGTATTGGTTAAAATCGCTTCTAAAATTAGCCATTATTTGTCGTAAAAAAGTAAATGACAAAAAATGTTATTGTGGGATATCTATAAGAGATAGACATATACCATCGCGGAGTTTTCTATAGACCTTTTCAATGTGTACAATACTTAGTACATTATATTGATAAATCTCGTAGGGTTCAGCCTGCGTTTGCAATGTAAGCGGAAAAAATGTAATTATTTACGACATCACATTAGAAACCTCAAAAATAACAGTATTTCTCCACTATTTAATGGATGTTATTATACATATAAACCTTCCTCTTGAATTACTCTATCTATTAAAAAAAACCGCATTAAAATCCGTTGCGTAGTTTTAAAGATTTAAGCGTACAAAGGGATATAGGGACAAAGAAAACGACTTTGTTTTATACTATGTAGTGATATCGACTTCATTCGATATAAGAGCGGGGCCGCACTGCGATATCGCGCGGTTTATATTCCGCATTTTAATATATTTTTTTCGCGAATTTTAAATCGTATGTGTTTGCAGCTTCATACATTCCCATATGTCACAGAATTTTGCGAAAAAATTCGCGCAAATTTTCGCAGTTTTCGTTCGCTGCCTAGGCCTAATAATAAATCGATATTTTTATAAATATTGAATTAAGTATTGCTGTCTCACTTCGACGAATAATGGCGTCCCTTTCACTCGCTATACCATAGAGTATCTTTCATTTAGTTATTGAATAAAAATATTTTTGTTTTTTATTACTCTTGATTTAGGATTATGTTGTTGTCACGAGGGTGTGAAAAGTAGAGTATTTATTTTAACATAGAAATATTTAACATAGAAACGTATTTAACGCAAGAGTACTGTTGTTGATTCTATATGCAACACCCTCGGAATTCTCGAGAGTTACTCTAAAATCCCTCGTTCCGCCTGAGATTTATGCCGGCACCCGTGACATAATACATTGCATTAGGTAGGTACCTACCCCTATGTTGAATAATTTAAGAGCTTTGGCCGTCCCCGAAGGATTAACAAAAACAATAAATTTCATTTTAATGTAACTACATTATATACTACATGACTCACAATGTTTGACTCGTTACTAAAATTACCTACCTATTTACCGCTATTTACACAGTTCTGCAGTCTGTGAATTTTTGTTTTTGGTCTGCTACAACTTTGACATTTTTGATTTTGTACCAGTGTGACCATTTGTGGCAGATTTCTGCCATTTGGGCAGATTTGGCTCCTAAATTTTAACATGCTGACGATTTAAGAAAGTGGCAGAATGTGGCAGATTTCAAGGGAAGCCTTATTATTTTTTATATAAAAAGAGAAAACTCATGGTTATATATGTATTTAATAAATTTTAATATGATTTAGTGAGTATGTTTGAGATTATTATTTTTTTCCTTTCTTGGAGCTATTCTTAAAGGCTTCAGAATTCCAAGGCCCATTAGAAAAATTACAAAATTCAAATTTTTCGATTTTTTATTAAAAATTTTCGTAGTCAAAATTAAAAGCTTTACCTAATTAATCATCGAAAAATATCATGGCTTTTTGTTACAGTAAGTAGAATGAGAAAAAATTTGTTTAACAGCTAAAAATTTATTTGTTTATAACAAATTGTTTATTATTATAAAATGAAAATCAAATAAAACGTTTTTTTATACGAAAAAAAAAACAAATAATGATTTCTAATAATAAGTGGTATAAAATGATTAAGTAAAAAATTTCAAAAACAACTTGCAATGTTCATGTTCAAGCAGCAAAAACTCATTAATTAACTATTGCATAACTAATTGAAAAATTATGATTAAAAAAATTCCCACGGATTGTTGTTCATTTAAAGCCCTTGAATTTTTTCATTTCTTAAATTTTATATTTAATAATAATATGTATAAATAACAATTGATAATGATAAAGTGTCTGAAGTAGGCGTGACTCGTGTAAGCCAGAGCACCCGTTTTCGGACGTATTTACATCCCTCTGGGAACATAAGTATTAGTCCTACAGTTCCGGAAGTTAAGACTTTTTAAGGAAACCTCTTCTTTTATTTAGTTTCTTATTTCTAGATTGGAATAATCGCAATTAGTTTTTAAGATATTTGCAAAAAACTAAGCCCTCCTTTTTTTAGTTAATTTTTTATAACTTTTGTAATTTTTGTAAGCGGAACTTGACTTTTTTCGAAAATCATCTACATGATATTCCGAATCGAACGACACCTCGTTCATATTTTTCCGAGATTCCTGAAAAAAGTTGGCCTGAATAGCACTCGTTGATTAGACTACTAGTCCCCATCTGAAGTAATAATACGATGGCATATTTTTGGCATTTTCAACAATCGAGTTGGCAGATTTTGGCAGATTATTTTGCCAGTCCCGGGCAGATTCGCCACTTTTGAGATGGTCACACTGTTTTGTACCTATTTGCCATTGTATTTTTTATTTTTTGTGGTCTTTGTTTGCGATTCATAAATTTGCCATCAGAGAGCAAAAATCTTAAATAAAAATCACTACTTTTGACACAAAATACAATTACTCCAAAGAGACTTTTGCCATCTTGGTTGAGTGGACGCTACAGTGGTATTCATCTGAACTCCGAAGTGAATTATAATTAATATAAACCATTGAAGATGCGGTGCTGCGTGCCCTTCTGCAGAACCACTGCGGAGATCGTGTCCGAGTGCGAGGAGATTGCGTTTCACGAGTGAGTGTTCCATTGTTTCTGCGCACTACTGCAACTGTAGCGGGCCGGGGCGGCGCGCGCGTCGTGACGCCGCCATCTCAAGCCCGCTGCCCGTCTTCATGGCACATCGTCCGTTCCTTGCTGCGTCACTTGGCAGGGGCTAACCACATCCGAAAACAACTGATGTGCGTGCTTTAGAACCGTTTCGCAGGAGGGGGAGGTTCCCTCAGCCGAGACATCACTCCCATGATAAAGCAGTGTATGTGTACACCATTATAAAAAACAAAATCAGCCAAATGTGACCTAAGACTCGCAGTATTAGGGTTTCGCACGTATGACCTACAAAAAACAAAAATATTATACACTGTAAATATACAGTATAATTTGGTAATTAATATATAAAAATTCCAAACTCCTGACTGTTCACTATTCTTGCCAGTGAGCTATATTTTCTCATTTGTACTCTAGATGATCTGAATAGAGAAATTTGTGATTTGTATAACAAGTCGCACTTAACAAAACCTCTGTGTTAAAGTACATGTTGTAATTTCCAGGTTCCCCGATGAAGCGCCTCTCCGTGCCGCTTGGCTCAGAGCCCTCGGCAAACAAGACACTCTCCTGCCAGACCCTGCCGTGGTCTGCTCGCAGCATTTCCTGAACGATGACATTTATGAAACAGAAAGTGGCTCAAGGCGAATTCGGACCGGCGCTATCCCCTCAACAGTGCAGGTGCTACTTCATAATGCTTGTAGTTTTAGTTTGAAGTCAAAGCAAAGTTAGTTTAATGACAAAGAACCATGGACAGAGATTGCTCTAAAAGCCAATAGTTCTAATCACTTAACCTAAATCATATTGTGAGATCGTGATAACTAAAAAAACCTGGCTGAGTTTGTTGTGGGTTCTTGTCAGACCAGAGCACAACAGTTTCAGTTTGTGATTATAACTAGGACCAACAGCTTAATGTGTTCTTGAGAAATAAGAAACAAAACTTCACAGTCCGTCTCCCTTCCAGTTATAGACTCAGATTGATGTTGCTTAACCAGCATAATTGATGGATATGTACTCTCACCACTAGCCCATCACTTTTCTCGAATGGTGGAGGCTTGTTGCAGTACATTGTTTAAGATGCAAATGCTCACACTGGACACTTTGCGCAGGTCTGCATGATGTGCTTCGACACTCACAGCAAGCTGTTTCCAATGAGTAAATACAAGTTGGAAGAAGCATATGAATGCTTGGTGGGACATCCTGTAAGTTGAACATTTATATCTTCTCTTACAAAAAAGGGCAATTCGCGCAATTTATAATTTAAAACCGCGGGATTCCCTTCGAGAGAAATTTAAAGAAATAGGTATTCTTACGGTAGCTTCTCAATATATCTATAACAATATAATTTTTGTTAGGCAAAACATTCACAGTTACATTAAAAAGTGCGAATTACACGACAGGCAATTAAGAAATAGAAATAGGCTCGTGATTCCTCAGTTACGCCTCAAAAGGGTCCAAAGGTCATTTGTGGGAATGGGCGTAATGTTCTATAATAAAATTCCACAAGCAATCTTAGACTTGCCTTTACACAAGTTTAAGAACTCTATTAAAAATATGCTCATAAAAAAAGCATATTATACAATTGAAGATTATATAAATGATAAAAAAGCATGGAGCAATTTCTCAATGTCTTAAACCGAGTATTTGATTATTGGTGTTCAATTCGATGCTTTGATCATGGGTAGCCTAAGTATGTCACGCTCTCTTTAAACATTTCTGTGGTGGTGTCGTGTGGTGCGGGTTGTTACGTTCCCTCGAATATGGTTGAGCGAAGCAATGGCTGGATCATGCGTCATGCTCGTGAACGGGTGCCACCGTCGGAAATGGGGCTACTTTTGTCTGCCCTTCTTCACATGTGTAGAATTGTAAGCACCATTCCGAACCTGTGGTAGATTCATTTGTCGATTCGTAAACGCTTCCGAAAGTTTATCTGAATAAAATTATGATTACTTATATAAATGATAAAAAGGCGTGGATTTGACTCGTTCCAGCAATGCGCGAGACGGCAATTCAATCATGTACTTACCATAAAATTGTTATATTGATATTGTAAATTTGGAAAAGAGCAACCGCCGAGTTTCTTGCTGGTTCTTCTCGGTTGGAACGGCATTCCGAACCAGTGGTAGATTCATCTGACTATTCAAAAGCACTTGTAAAAGTTTATTTGAATAAAAAACTTTTCTATTCTATTCTATTCTTGATGTTTGATTATAAGTTCACCTCTATCAGTTGTAAGGTGTTTATTTGTATTTGTTTTATATGTACAAAATAATCAATATGAATCCGACTGAGCAGCATATTGCAGAGTGAGTATATAAACAGTGTTGCCACCTATCTACTTAAAACCTTATTGACAAGCAAAGCAAACAAGTATCCTACAACTAAACACAAACCTTTCACATTTCACTGCCAATACAGTGTATTAATGTAACTGTTGCCAGGTATTGCCAAAAAATACATACGAATCATAAAAGAAATGTACAGAAACAGTACAGCTAAAATACAACTTGAGCAGCCAGGAAGAGAGTTTAGGATACTAAAAGGTGTAAAACAAGGAGACCCATTGTCGCCAAAGCTTTTCTCGGCTGTACTTGAAAATATATTCAGAAACCTTATTTGGGACAGTTATGGTTTAAACATAAATGGCGAGAAACTGAGTCACCTAAGGTTTGCTGATGACCTGATCCTATTATCAAATAATGCACAAACGCTCCAGGTTATGATACAACAATTAGACACAGAAAGCGAAAAAGTGGGATTATCAATGAACCAAGACAAAACCAAACTTATGACCAACTCCCAAAAAGAATCTGTCACGCTAAGATCAAATATACTAGAATATGTAGACGAATACATTTACCTTGGACAAATAATATCACCAACAGAACAAACATAGAAGAATATGTAATACCTGAAAAAAATACTGGGCTTTAAAAGAAATCATGAAAAATAAAGATATCCCCATAGCAGAAAAAGCAAAACTATTCAACATATTATGCATCCTCCCATGTCTGACGTATGGTTGCCAGACGTGGGGTCTGACTGACAAAAACCTTAAAAAGCTAAAAATTTGTCAAAATAGTATAGAGAGAAGTATGCTTCATATTAAAAGAAAAGATAAAGTCAGGCTCTCTACTATTAGATCCAAGACAAAAGTAAGGGATCTATCAGTCACCATTAAAAAACTGAAGTGGAAATGGACAGGACACCTTATGAGAGACAAGAGAAATAAGTGGACAAAATTGGTTACAGAATGGTACCCAAGAACAGGGAAAAGAAAAAGAGGTCGCCCTTGCCAGAGATGGGAGGATGACATACGAGAAATGGCAGGGAATATATGGCAAAGAAAAGCCAAAGACAGGAATATATGGAGAACCCTGGAGGAGGCCTATGCCCATGGGCAAACTGAATAAAAGAATTTTAGGAAAAAAAAAAAAAAAAAAACTACAATACCAGTGTCAAAATTATTTATTCTTATGTAAATGTATATAGTTTTAACAATGTATAATAATTCAGTAAATAAAGGCTTATATTATTGTAATGTAACTGTTTTAGGATATTATGATTATTAAATTCAAACAGCTGTTGCCATATCAACCAATGATTTCTTGAACGTCACCATTTCATGTAATGTCCGCCGCACATATAGTGATGTTGTAGTTTGAGGAGTACACACTTGTATTATACTGGCTGATGTGTGGTTGCAGGTGTGTGCTCAAGGAAACCTGAGAAGAGCAGTCTGTGTACAATGTGCCCAGAGGTTGGTGAACTTCAGCAAGTTCAGAGACAAGAGCTTGAGGGCCCGTGCCCTGATGATGGAGCTGGTTAGGAAACACAAACTGGTGAGTATCTCAGGGTTTAAACTGTTGTGAGTGTCTGTCCTGTGCAGTAATAACCTAGTGGTTAAGACTTTGGGCTCCCTTTTGGAGGAAGGAGTTATATCCCCAGCACACACCTCTAACTCTTTGCAGTTATGTGCATTTTAAGCAATTAAATATCACTTGCTGAATGGTGTAGAAAAACATTGTAAGGAAACCAGCATGCCTGAGAGTTCTGAGTTCTGAGTTCTAGGAGTGTGAAGTCTACTGATCCACACTCAGCCAGTGTGGTGGTATACGACCTAAACCTTTCCCACTCTGAGAGGAGAACTGTGACCCGTAGTGGGCTGATAATGGGTTGATCATGGTGATGATGTTGAGTGTCTAAATGGTATTTTGTTCATTAGGTGGTCAGATTATCCTCAACTCATCAACTCGTTCCAGATAACAATACGCCATGTCAAATCGATAAGCCGCGCGAAGCACCAACTGGAGTCCGGCATCGTGAAGACAGTCCTGGAGCCTGACCGCTGCGACGTGCACATAGCGCACTGTGACGCAGGCAGACCGACAGCACCGGGCGCCGCTGCAGTGGCAGTGAACAGTGCACTCGACACGGCGGCGAACAGTGCAGACGACAGCACTGACAGCTGCAGTGAACACCTGCTCACTGAAGATTACTCCTCCGACGACAGCATAGCGTTGGAAGCGCGACTACTGGACGACGCCCTTCGCGATGCTCTCGAGAAGAGACGACTTAACAACACCACTGGGTCCCCACAGAGTGCGCCCCGTACCATGGCGGCGAAGAGTGAGCACGGCGAGCTCCCGCAGGAGCTGATGCAGTGTGAGAGTGCGCCCCGAACCATGGCGGTGAAGAGTGAGCACGGCGAACCGGCACAGGAGCTGATGCAGTGCGAGAGTGCGCCCCGCACCATGGCGGTGAAGAGTGAGCACGGCAAGCCGGCACAGGAGCTGATGCAGTGCGAGAGTGCGCCCTGCAGCGCTACGCTCTGTTGCGAGGAGTTGCTCCACGAACACGAACACTACGACTGGTGAGTGCCACACAAAAACAAAGTCCCCTCCGCGTCTGTCTGTCTGTTCGCGATAAACTCAAAAATTACTGAACGGATTTTCATGCGGTTTTCACTATAGATAGAGTGATTCACGACGAAGGCGTTTTAACACCTGGGAGCTTTCATCGAATAAAAATGAATGTTTGTGTGTTTGTTCCCTATATGTTGCTGAACCATACTTCACAGCCGGCGCCCGGCGCCTCCGCTTTATTGTCTACTTTACGCACTCGTGATGTAAACGATGTTATATCCTTGCAGGCAGATACGCGAGCCGCACTCGTCGGAACACTGCGACCGGGACTTGGGTGAGACAACTTACTTTTCATGTGTTTTTGTGTTTGATCGACTTCAAAAAAAGCAGATTGTCGATCAACATTTGGAGCATTATGATATCCATAATAATAATTACCGGTCAATGTGATTTTATCACATTCACCTTGTGTGTCGGTCAGTGATATAATTTCCAGTCTTTATAACTTTCACTTGATCACGTTGACCGTGACGTATTCATTCGTCTGTCCGATGTGAACAAAGTCACAAAATATTTCCTTGTCGCCTTTTGTTTTGTTTCAGTCGCTCCTCACGCGAGTGAAGAGCGTGCAACTGATACGAGCGACGAGTTGGATATATTGTGTTTCGCTCCTAATAGAATCGTCGTTGAAGACGCGAGGAACCCCCAGGACACTGGCCCCAGACCAGAGGAATCGTTGCCAGAAACGACTGGGCGAAGTGAACTTCGTACAAACGAACGAATGGACACAGAACGTGAACATTCACAGTTAGCGAAACCTGACGACCGACCGCAGTATGTCTGTGACGTTTGCCAAAAGATATTTCAACGGAAAACTTCCTTACTCACCCACATCAGAGCGCACACTAATGCAGAACCCTTCCCTTGTACGGCAAGCGAGAGCAAATTCCACCCAAACAGTCGTTCAGTGAAACACGTGAGAACTCACACTGGCGAAAAGCGATTTGCTTGTGAATTATGCAATTACAAATCTACGCATAATAGTACTTTAGTGAGTCACATGAGAACTCACACTGGCGAGAAACCGTTTGTTTGCAAGTTATGCGATTATAAATGTACGCAAAATATTCATTTAGTGAGTCACATGAGAACTCACACTGGCGAAAAGCGATTTGCTTGTGAATTATGCAATTACAAATCTACGCATAATAGTAATTTAGTGAGGCACATGAGAACTCACACTGGCGAGAAACCGTTTTCTTGTGAGTTATGCGATTCCAAATTTGCAAGAAATAGTACTTTAGTGAGTCACATGAGAACTCACACTGGCGAGAAACCGTTTGTTTGCAAGTTATGCTATTATAAATGTACGCAAAATATTCATTTAGTGAGTCACATGAGAACTCACACTGGCGAGAGGCCGTTTGCTTGCAAGTTATGCGATTATAAATTTACAGAAAATAGTAGTTTAGTGAAGCACATGAGAACTCACACTGGCGAGAGGCCGTTTTCTTGTGAGTTATGCGATTCCAAATTTGCAAGAAATAGTACTTTAGTGAGTCACATGAGAACTCACACTGGCGAGAGGCCGTTTGCTTGCAAGTTATGCGATTATAAATTTACAGAAAATAGTAGTTTAGTGAAGCACATGAGAACTCACACTGGCGAGAAGCCATTGCGCTTGTAAGTTATGCATTAAGCATAAATGTACATAAAGAAGTAGTTTAGTGAAGATGTAGAAAAAAAAAAACTGCTGGTAGGTCTTCCTAATCTGGTAAGTTCCTTAGTTCTTTCTTCTTTCTTGTCGCGGCTATGCAGGTTCTTGAGCCCCTGTAGCACTTTGACCGTCGCCGATCTATTGTGCTCGTAGTTCCTTTGTTATTAATCCTTTTGTTTTTGTGATTTAGTTATTAGGTCATCCGGCGCAAAGTTGTGCGTCTGTTTGAACATGTCGTAACATGAATGCGGGCGCGTCGCACTCAGCTCGTGCAGTTTTAAATAGCTCACTCAATGTTTTATTCTGCGCAATAATATACTGTTCGCTATGGTTTCAATTCATGTTTCTGGTTTATATTAATGACTTACCACATTTCGTCAAAAATGCTTGCGATATTGTACTATTTGCTGATGATACGTCTTTAATTTTTAAAGTCGATAGAACTAAAGACAATTTTGACGATGTAAATAATACTTTATCTCAAGTTTCACACTGGTTTACTATAAATAATCTACTTTTAAATGCTAAAAAAACCAAGTGTGTCGAGTTTTTATTGCCCAATACAAGGATTACTAGCAACAATTTAAAGATAAGTGGTCAGCCATTGAAAACTGAGAACACAACTGTGTTCTTGGGAATAACCCTAGATGCATCAGTGGTGCCTGTGTGGTGCCCCAGCTTCAATGGGGCACCCATATAGCAACACTTGCTGGCAAGCTTAGCTCTGCTGCTTACGCTGTTAGGAAGATTCGACAGTTAACAGACGTAGAAACTGCAAAAGTAGTTTATTTTGCATATTTCCATAGTATTATGTCGTATGGAATCTTACTATGGGGTAAAGCAGCTGATATTGGAAAAATTTTCGTTTTACAAAAAAGGGCAATTCGCGCAATTTATAATTTAAAACCGCGGGATTCCCTTCGAGAGAAATTTAAAGAAATAGGTATTCTTACAGTAGCTTCTCAATATATTTATAACAACATAATTTTTGTTAAGCAAAACATTCACAGTTACAATAAAAAGTGTGAATTACACGATAGGCGGTTAAGAAATAGAGATGGACTAGTGATTCCTCGATTACGCCTCAAAAAGGTCCAAAGGTCGTTTGTGGGAATGGGCGTAATGTTCTATAACAAAATTCCACAACAAATCTTAGATTTGCCTTTACACAAGTTTAAGAATTCTATTAAAAGTGTGCTCATGAAAAAAGCATATTATACAATTGAAGATTATAAATAAATGATAAAAAAGCATGGATTTAATTTATACGCTATTATAACTTGAGGAGTATTCGATTATTGGTGTTCAATTCGATGCTTTAATCATGGGTAGCCTAAGTATGTCACGCTCTCTTTAAACATTTCTGTGGTGGTGTCGTGTGGTGCGGGTTGTTACGTTCCCTCAAATATGGTTGAGCGAAGCAATGGCTGGATCATGCGTCATGCTCGTGAACGGGTGCCGCCGTCGGAAATGGGGCTACTTTTGTCTGCCCTTCTTAACGTGTAGAATTGTAAGCACCATTCCGAACCAGTGGTAGATTCATTTGTCGATTCAAAAGCACTTGTAAAAGTTTATCCGAATAAAAAATATGTCTTAGACTTGCCTTTACACAAGTTTAAGAACTTTCTTAAAAGTATGCTCATAAAAAAAGCTTATTATACAATTGAAGATTATATAAACGATAAAAAAGCTTGGATTTAACTCGTTCCAGCAATGCGCGAGACGGCATTTCAATCATGTACATTAATAATAATAATTGTTATAATGTTATTTTTAAAAAGAGCAACCGCCGAGTTTCTTACAGGTTCTTCTCGGCTGGAACTGCATTCCGAACCTGTGGTAGACTCAATCGACGATTCAAAAGCACTTGTAAAAGTTTATTTGAATAAAAAACTTTTCTATTCTATTCTATTCTATTCAAGTTCAAAAACAAATATAAAAAAATCCATAAGTGATCGTGAACCACCCGTGTTTGTGAAATTTTTATTTCTACAAAATCTCAGTGCTGCCGAAGCTCATCGTCAATTAGAGAATATTATGGGGCGTAATGCCCTTAGCGAGCGGACGGTGCAGTTCTGGTTCAAACGCTTCAACGAAGGCAATGGCGATGATGAAGAGCATCGAGGTGCTGACTGAACTTCGCAAGAGATCTTGCTGGATCGGATTGATGCAATTAGTTCTGCATTCAGTCAGACACGTTCTTGGTCTCTCACCGCTCTGTCGGCTAATTTGGAAACTGTTTAATCAACTCTGCATGAAATTATTACAAAAAAACTATACATGAAAAAAATAAATGACAAGTGGGTACTTCACGAACTTGACCCTCGCCAAAAAGAATCACGCCTAATATATTGTACTAATAATTTATTAATAGAGAATGCCCGCGGCTTCGCCCGCGTGAATTTCGGTTTTGCACAAATCCCGAGGGAATCGGATTTCCGGTTCCCGTTCCCGCTCCCTTTTCCAACCTTTATACCTACTATCAAGGAAGTTCGCTATACTAATCTACCTATAGCTGTAGCTATAGATTTCGGGTTTTTCAAAATCCCGTGGGAACTGTGCATTTTTTGAGGATAAAAAGTAGCCTATGTTTTAAGTCAGGGCATAATCTACCTCCATTCAAAATTTCAGCTAAATCGGTTCAGTAGTTGCGGCGTGATTGAGTAACAAACATCCATCCACACTTTCACATTTATAATATTAGTAAAATAATCAACAAAAAAAGTCGGTTACAGCACACAGTTGCTACTGATGAAACATGGATGAGTCTTGACCGGTCACCTGAAAAGGATCGAGTGAAACAATGGGTTGAACACGGAGAAAGACCAACTAGTGTGACTCAAGTAGAGAAACACAGGCCAAAGTATTTATTGTTAATGATCGACCAGAATCTCATGAAAAATAGAGAAATGAAATTCCAAGGTTAGCAACACTACGGCTGCCCTAGTGATAAACAAAGTACCTAACTAATATTTTTTGTGAAATTGACTTTTTGCATTAACATAAGTTTTATGTCGAGTAGTTTTTTACCACAGTTTAATATTTCAAATAACTTGAACCGTTTACTTTGATTGGCGAAATTTGAATTGCCCAAACAAAGTAACTGCACTCACTAACCCGGAATATAAATGCAAAACCAAGTAAACAACAAGCACAACACAAAAACAAAGTAATTGTATGTTGATTACTTTGTTTTTGTATTGCTTGATTTTTCGTTTCGTGAAACGATCCCAGGTAAGGTATTCTGAATGTAATTACTTTGTTTATCACTATGGTAGCCGAGTTAACCTAGTGTTGCTTACTACAAAATTTAATTTCCCTATTTTTCATGACATTCTGTGTGCTTAGTCTAAATCGGAGCACTCGAAAACTATTGATCGATTTCAGAGTAAAATAGACCTAAAATGGCTGGTATTAAGGTTTGAGTTCGCCAATACATTCAGCATTGTTCGAATGTTGAATGTATTGGCGAACTTCAAACCTTAATACAAGCCATTTTAGGTCTATTTTACTCTGAAATCGATCAATAGTTTTCGAGTTCGTTTTCGAGTGCTCCGATTTAGACTAAGCACTCTGGTCGATCTATACTGGCGTTGGACTTCAATGGGACTTGCTATCATGAAGTTTTAAAGAGAAATGAAAAAATGAACTCGACTAGATATCTCCAATTCTTAAACAATAAATTTGTGGTTAAATTGGCACAAAAACAGAACCTTCATCCTACCTAACACTATGCCTTCTGGACGAAAGTGCCGAGTGTCACAGTAGTGCAGTTGTAAACAGTTAGGTCGAGGACTTGAGGAGCATCGAGTGAGTTGTTGGTTGCAACCCCCAGATCGCTTGGTTGCAATTCACCAGATCTGAGCCGCTGTCATTTTGGTTGTTATCATCATCTAAAGTAAAGAGGGCATTAAGTGCGGTATCATATGCTGACGTTCGTTCCTTAAAAACTGCAATCGATGATGAAATCAAAATTGATCACGAAAATAACAAGTAGGTATCTGGCAGTCAGAAAACTACCAGAACGGTGGCAGCGTGTTATAAAAGTAGGTGGTGAATATTTGTAGGATTTGCATTAATAAAGTAAATAAAACAATTAACACAATTATTTTTATTTCACTTTAAATACGCGCAACTTTCCTCCGGACGGCCTAATACAACCGCTTGCGAAATCAAAACGCTAACAACAGCTGTTTAGATTACTTTGTTGTTATATATACCCGTATTACTAATTCCCTGGAATTCTGACGTTTCGTAATGTTACCAGAGATAAAACAATTCCCACAAAAAAGATAAAAAATTCAAAACATATGCAAATACAATTCAACTGCCGCATGTAGATATAACAAATGCCTGACAGACACTTCATAGTGATAATGTCATTCGACATCCATTTTTGAATAAATTTTTTCAATGTGCTTCTTTTGTTTTCTATTGCTGTCAGTGTGCACTTTCTAGTTTCCACTCTTGGTGTTTTCTATTTTAAGGCGAAACGAGTAATATTATTACGCGGCTTATGGCTTTTTATGTTGACAGGGAATTAAAGTAGTTTGGGGTAAAATCGTACTTCGTAGTTGTTAACCCTGTTCTCCATACAAATCATAGAGATAATAATAATAAGTAGAGTAGGCATACCTACCTTAAAAACGTGCCAAAAATACACTCACACACGCACAATCCTACAACTAAAATGGCGCGTGTTCATTGTGATGTCTCAAGTTGTGCGTGTGTGAGTGTTCATGTATACATTTTAGGGAGGCCATCTTAAGGGAAGTGCAATAAAATTTCTGCCACGATCTGTTTTATTGTTATGTTTAAAAATGTAGTGTTGTCTCTTACACACTTATGAAAATTTTGATAAGCTTAAGCTATTTTCCGATCCACTATTTTCTATAGGACATTATGCCAAGTCCACTTCTATAGGTTCATGATACAAATAAATCATCTGTAAATGACAATGACAGCTGTCAGAATTCCGGGGGATTCGTAATACGGGTATAGATAGTCGACACCATAAGTTTCATGGTCGACACACTTGCATCATACACAGTAAAACTTTAGAGTATAGTGTTTTTATTTATTTTATACTTCTTCAATCAACAATTCATCCAAGAATGTCGCAGGTGGATGTAAACTGTCAGGATTATATCTAGCCCAAGACTATGGAGTATGGACTGTATGTAGGTATTTTTGTATCAGAATGTTTGTTAACCGTAGCGCCTAAACTACTTGGCCGATTTTGATGAATGAAGTGTCAATTGATTTGTTGTTATGGTCTGCCGTCTGGGTAACATAGGATACATTTTATTATACGAAAAAAATCGAGAAAAAATCTTGATGACTGGACAAGTTGAGCCACGGAACGCGGCCTAGTGTGAGTTCAAGGAACATGAGGTTGCTTTTATTATAAAATTTTTTAATAAAATGATAAACACAAAACATTGTTTTTATTTCCAAATTAATTACTCACATAGTAATGTAAACCTAAAAAAAATATCGATAGTAATGATCGATATATCGGCGTAATAGACCGATCGCGATATATGGACATATTCGATATATTAATAAATCTATATTTTTTTTAATATTTAATTCGTATAATCCTGTGACTTCTAAAGTATTGCTGTCTCACTTCGACGAATAATGGCGTCCCTTTCACTCGCTATACCATAGAGTATCTTTCATTTTTAGTCATTGAATAAAAATATATTTGTGATAGAATCTACGGTTATAATACTCTTGATTTATGATTAAGACAAAGTAATCCCTTTTCTTATTTTATGATTATGTTGTTGTCACGAGGGTGTGAAAAGTAGAGTATTTAACGCAAGAGTAATGTTGTCTTAATCTTGGACGCCACACACAACTTCACAGGTACCCCTACATCCCGCGCTACACTCGGATTCTAGATGCAACACCCTCGGAATGCTCGGGAGTGTGTTTAAAATCCCTCGTTCCGCCTGAGATTTATCCCGGCACCCGTGGCATCACATACTTAATACATTGCATAAACCCCCATGTTGAATAATTTAAGAGCTTTGGCCGTCCCCGAAGGATTAACATCAGCAATATATTATATGTACATGACTCACAATGTGGCTAATTCTGTTGTACACATTCTCTAAATTTAAACTAAAATGACAGGCCTAAATATATTCCTATCTCTTTCACAATGCTCCCTGCAGAAAAGGATAGCACTATTTTTAAACCTGTCAATTTAGTTTAGTTTAGAGCAGTGTGACCATTTGTGGCAGATTTCTGCCATTTGGGCAGATTTGGCTCCTAAATTTTAACATGCTGACGATTTAAGAAAGTGGCAGAATGTGGCAGATTTCAAGGGAAGCCTTATTATTTTTTATATAAAAAGAGAAAACTCATGGTTATATGTCTATTTAATAAATTTTAATATGATTTAGTGAGTATGTTTGAGATTATTATTTTTTTCCTTTCTTGGAGCTATTCTTAAAGGCTTCAGAATTCCAAGGCCCATTAGAAAAATTACAAAATTCAAATTTTTCGATTTTTTATTAAAAATTTACGTAGTCAAAATTAAAAGCTTTACCTAATTAATCATCGAAAAATATCATGGCTTTTTGTTACAGTAAGTAGAATGAGAAAAAATTTGTTTAACAGCTAAAAATTTATTTGTTTATAACAAATTGTTTATTATTATAAAATGAAAATCAAATAAAACGTTTTTTTATACGAAAAAAAAAAACAAATAATGATTTCTAATAATAAGTGGTATAAAATGATTAAGTAAAAAATTTCAAAAACAACTTGCAATGTTCATGTTCAAGCAGCAAAAACTCATTAATTAACTATTGCATAACTAATTGAAAAATTATGATTAAAAAAATTCCCACGGATTGTTGTTCATTTAAAGCCCTTGAATTTTTTCATTTCTTAAATTTTATATTTAATAATAATATGTATAAATAACAATTGATAATGATAAAGTGTCTGAAGTAGGCGTGACTCGTGTAAGCCAGAGCACCCGTTTTCGGACGTATTTACATCCCTCTGGGAACATAAGTATTAGTCCTACAGTTCCGGAAGTTAAGACTTTTTAAGGAAACCTCTTCTTTTATTTAGTTTCTTATTTCTAGATTGGAATAATCGCAATTAGTTTTTAAGATATTTGCAAAAAACTAAGCCCTCCTTTTTTTAGTTAATTTTTTATAACTTTTGTAATTTTTGTAAGCGGAACTTGACTTTTTTCGAAAATCATCTACATGATATTCCGAATCGAACGACACCTCGTTCATATTTTTCCGAGATTCCTGAAAAAAGTTGGCCTGAATAGCACTCGTTGATTAGACTACTAGTCCCCATCTGAAGTAATAATACGAT
The DNA here is from genome assembly GCA_920104075.1 of Melanargia galathea. Lineage (NCBI taxonomy): Eukaryota > Metazoa > Arthropoda > Insecta > Lepidoptera > Nymphalidae > Melanargia > Melanargia galathea. Next base: position 12,219,201 of record OV049878.1, read on the forward strand.
GGCATATATTTGGCATTTTCAACAATCGAGTTGGCAGATTTTGGCAGATTATTTTGCCAGTCCCGGGCAGATTCGCCACTTTTGAGATGGTCACACTGGTTTAGAGAATTGTGTCGCGACCATAGAGATAATAATAATAAGTAGAGTAGGCATACCTACCTTAAAAACGTGCCAAAAATACACTCACACACGCACAATCCTACATCTAAAATGGCGCGTGTTCATTGTGATGTCTCAAGTTGTGCGTGTGTGAGTGTTCATGTATACATTTTAGGGAGGCCATCTTAAAAGAAGTGCAATAAAATTTCTGCCACGATCTGTTTTATTGTTATGTTTAAAAATGTAGTGTTGTCTCTTACACACTTATGAAAATTTTGATAAGCTTAAGCTATTTTCCGATCCACTATTTTCTATAGGACATTATGCCAAGTCCACTTCTATAGGTTCATGGTCGCGACACGTCCGCGAATGTAAATATTACACATAGCAACACTGGCACTATAGAGTGAGTATATCTATGGTTTCTATCTATACTGGTTGACGCTAAGTTCATTATGGTCAAGTTTGTGCTTGTTCGAAATATGGCCGCCAAATGCGCGGTAAAGTTTGTTCTAGTTATTTAAATGTTTATACGTACCAATCTCAAGTAGTATCGTGGTTAATATTAGAGTCAGTGATATGTACGGGACGGTTGCCGACAAAGCAGTACCATCCGCGCCGATGATGAAAGCTAAGTGCCTCAGGTTTACTTGTTAACGCCATTAAAACAGCATCTCAAAGTGTAACAATGAGATATACGGCTGGCCCTGACGCATAGCCATTAGCCACGTGAGCGAACCGATCGTGACCTCGCTCAGCCACAATAGGCTGAGCCTGTCCCACCAAACGCTTGGGACACCTGCCGGCAGGATTTAGGGCTTCTCAGGCGGTGCATGTAACCATGTACCGCGAGAGCGGTATAGTGCCTGTAGGGTAGCTTGCCGTGGTACATATAACAATACCATGCCCGATTCGGTGTCTGGTGTGGCTTGGAACTCGGGTCCAAGACACCAGACAAACAAGACCGAGAGGTAAAAGATCTCGATATCGCTATTTATAAAGTACAGATTGTATGTAAGTTAACGACAGTAAAGTAAACAACATAACACATTGGTAGTGTTCTATATACATATGTATAAACTTTAGGCACTTAATGATTCCAACAGTTGAATCACACTGGAATAACTATTACAGATGGCGAAGCATTAGCACGATAGACCTCTAAAGGCAGGAGACTACAACAATGGGTGCAGTGGACGATGCAAGTGGCGGAATATAAGGTGAGAGTAACATGTTGCAATATGGGATTCATAATAACTAATATATATAGAATTCAGGCATTCTGTTTCACCATCTAGAAGACTAAGTTGATAGTCTTAACCCCCTAACAGAGATGGCGACAAATTGTGTACAACAGAATTAGCCACATTCTCGTTAATAAAATTACCTACCTATGTATAGATCGACCAGAATCTCATGAAAAATAGGGAAATTAAATTTTGTAGTAAGCAACACTAGGTTAACTCGGCTGCCCTAGTGATAAACAAAGTAATTACATTCAGAACACCTTACCTGGGATCGTTTCACGAAACGAAAAATCAAGCAACTGCATTTTAAATACAAAAACAAAGTAATTAACATCCAATTACTTTGTTTTTGTGTTGTGCTTGTTGGTTTACTTTGTTTTTGCATTTATATTCCGGGTTAGTGGGTGCAGTTACTTTGTTTGGGCAATTTAAATTTCAGTAAACGGTTCAAGTTATTTGAAATATTAAACTGTGGTAAAAAACTACTCGACATAAAACTCTTGTTAATGCAAAAAGTCAATTTCACAAATGTCAGTTACTTTGTTTATCGCTAGGGCAGCCGTAGTGTTGCTAACCTTGGAATTTCATTTCCCTATTTTTCATGAGATGCTGGTCGATCTATACACGCACGTCACGGAGTGTTCGTTTCGCAGTCTGTGATTTTTTGTTTTTGGTCTGCTACGACTTTGACATTTTGAATTTGCCATCAATTAATTTTTATTTTTTGTGGTCTGTGATGGTCTGTGTCTCAGTGTCTCTCGTTAGAGAGTATTTTTGTTCTGTGGTCTGTGTTTGCGATCCTTTGCCATCAAAGAACAAAAGTACTTTTGACACAAAATACAATTACTCCAAAGAGACAACTAATACTAATCTGTGAAAGAGACTTTTGCCATCTTGGTAGAGTGGACGCTACAGTGGTATTCATCTGAACTCCGAAGTGAATTATAAATAGAAACCATTGAAGATGCGGTGCTGCGTGCCCTTCTGCAGAACCACTGCGGAGATCGTGTCCGAGTGCGAGGAGATTGCGTTTCACGAGTGAGTGTTCCATTGTTTCCGCGCACTACTGCAACTGTAGCGGGCCGGGGCGGCGCGCGCGTCGTGACGCCGCCGTCTCAAGCCCGCTGCCCGTCTTCATGGCACATCGTCCGTTCCTTGCTGCGTCACTTGGCAGGGGCTAACTACATCCGAAAACAACTGATGTGCGTGCTTTAGAATCGTTTCGCAGGAGGGGGGTTCCCTCGGCCGAGACATCACTCTCATGACAAAGCAGTGTATGTGTACACCATTAAAAAAAAAACAAAATCAGCCAAGTGTGACCTAAGACTAGCAGTATTAGGGTTTCGCACGTATAACTTACAAAAATATTATACACTATAAATATACAATATAATTTGGTAATTAATATATAAAAATTCCAAACTCCTGACTGTTCACTATTCTTGCCAGTGAGCTATATTTTCTCATTTGTACTCTAGAGGATCTGAATAGAGAAATTTGTGATTTGTATAACAAGTCTCACTTAACAAAACCTCTGTGTTAAAGCACATGCTGTAATTTCCAGGTTCCCCGATGAAGCGCCTCTCCGTGCCGCTTGGCTCAGAGCCCTCGGCAAACACGACACTCTCCTGCCAGATCCTGCCGTGGTCTGCTCGCAGCATTTCCTCAACGATGACATTTATGAAACAGAAAGTGGCTCAAGGCGAATTCGGACCGGCGCTATCCCCTCAACAGTGCAGGTGCTACTTCATAATGCTTGTAGTTTTAGTTTGAAGTCAAAGCAAAGTTAGTTTAATGTTATCATGTTAGTTGGTAGTAATAGTTCTAATCACTTAGCCTAACTCATATTGAGATTGTGGTAACTAAAAAAACCTGGCTGAGTTTGTTGTGGGTTCTTGTCAGACCAGAGCACAACAGTTTTAGTTTGTGATAATAACCAGAACCAACAGCTTAATGTGTTCTTGAGAAATAAGAAACAAAACTTCACACTCTGTCTCCCTTCCAGTTATAGACTCAGATTAATGTTGCTGAACCAGCATAATTGATGGACATGTACTCTCACCACTAGCCCATCACTTTTCTCGAATGGTGGAGGCTTGTTGCAGTACATTTTTCAAGGTGGAAATGCTTACACTGGACACTTTGCGCAGGTCTGCATGATGTGCTTCGACACTCATAGCAAGCTGTTTCCAATGAGTAAATACAAGTTGGAAGAAGCATACGAACGCTTGGTGGGACATCCTGTAAGTTGAACATTTATATCTTGACATTTGATTATAAGTTTACCTCTATCAGTAGTAAGGTGTTTAATTGTATTTGTTTTATATGTATAAAATAATCAATATGAATCCGACTGAGCAGCATATTGCCACTTAAAACTTTATTGACAAGCAAAGCAAACAAGTATCCTATAACTAAACACAAACCTTTCACATTTCACTGGCAATACAGTATATTAATGTAACTGTTTTAGGATATTATGACTATTAAATTCAAACAGCTGTTGTCATATCGACCACCATCTTGAACGTCACCATTTCATGTAATGTCCACCATAAGGTGACGTTCAAGATGGTGGTCGATATGACAACAGCTGTTTGAATTTAATAGTCATAATATCCTAAAACAGTTACATTAATATACTGTATTGCCAGTGAAATGTGAAAGGTTTGTGTTTAGTTATAGGATACTTGTTTGCTTTGCTTGTCAATAAAGTTTTAAGTGGCAATATGCTGCTCAGTCGGATTCATATTGATTATTTTATACATATAAAACAAATACAATTAAACACCTTACTACTGATAGAGGTAAACTTATAATCAAATGTCAAGATATAAATGTTCAACTTACAGGATGTCCCACCAAGCGTTCGTATGCTTCTTCCAACTTGTATTTACTCATTGGAAACAGCTTGCTATGAGTGTCGAAGCACATCATGCAGACCTGCGCAAAGTGTCCAGTGTAAGCATTTCCACCTTGAAAAATGTACTGCAACAAGCCTCCACCATTCGAGAAAAGTGATGGGCTAGTGGTGAGAGTACATGTCCATCAATTATGCTGGTTCAGCAACATTAATCTGAGTCTATAACTGGAAGGGAGACAGAGTGTGAAGTTTTGTTTCTTATTTCTCAAGAACACATTAAGCTGTTGGTTCTGGTTATTATCACAAACTAAAACTGTTGTGCTCTGGTCTGACAAGAACCCACAACAAACTCAGCCAGGTTTTTTTAGTTACCACAATCTCAATATGAGTTAGGCTAAGTGATTAGAACTATTACTACCAACTAACATGATAACATTAAACTAACTTTGCTTTGACTTCAAACTAAAACTACAAGCATTATGAAGTAGCACCTGCACTGTTGAGGGGATAGCGCCGGTCCGAATTCGCCTTGAGCCACTTTCTGTTTCATAAATGTCATCGTTGAGGAAATGCTGCGAGCAGACCACGGCAGGATCTGGCAGGAGAGTGTCGTGTTTGCCGAGGGCTCTGAGCCAAGCGGCACGGAGAGGCGCTTCATCGGGGAACCTGGAAATTACAGCATGTGCTTTAACACAGAGGTTTTGTTAAGTGAGACTTGTTATACAAATCACAAATTTCTCTATTCAGATCCTCTAGAGTACAAATGAGAAAATATAGCTCACTGGCAAGAATAGTGAACAGTCAGGAGTTTGGAATTTTTATATATTAATTACCAAATTATATTGTATATTTATAGTGTATAATATTTTTGTAAGTTATACGTGCGAAACCCTAATACTGCTAGTCTTAGGTCACACTTGGCTGATTTTGTTTTTTTTTTAATGGTGTACACATACACTGCTTTGTCATGAGAGTGATGTCTCGGCCGAGGGAACCCCCCTCCTGCGAAACGATTCTAAAGCACGCACATCAGTTGTTTTCGGATGTAGTTAGCCCCTGCCAAGTGACGCAGCAAGGAACGGACGATGTGCCATGAAGACGGGCAGCGGGCTTGAGATGGCGGCGTCACGACGCGCGCGCCGCCCCGGCCCGCTACAGTTGCAGTAGTGCGCGGAAACAATGGAACACTCACTCGTGAAACGCAATCTCCTCGCACTCGGACACGATCTCCGCAGTGGTTCTGCAGAAGGGCACGCAGCACCGCATCTTCAATGGTTTCTATTTATAATTCACTTCGGAGTTCAGATGAATACCACTGTAGCGTCCACTCTACCAAGATGGCAAAAGTCTCTTTCACAGATTAGTATTAGTTGTCTCTTTGGAGTAATTGTATTTTGTGTCAAAAGTACTTTTGTTCTTTGATGGCAAAGGATCGCAAACACAGACCACAGAACAAAAATACTCTCTAACGAGAGACACTGAGACACAGACCATCACAGACCACAAAAAATAAAAATTAATTGATGGCAAATTCAAAATGTCAAAGTCGTAGCAGACCAAAAACAAAAAATCACAGACTGTGAAACGAACACTCCGTGACGTGCGTGTATAGATCGACCAGCATCTCATGAAAAATAGGGAAATGAAATTCCAAGGTTAGCAACACTACGGCTGCCCTAGCGATAAACAAAGTAACTGACATTTGTGAAATTGACTTTTTGCATTAACAAGAGTTTTATGTCGAGTAGTTTTTTACCACAGTTTAATATTTCAAATAACTTGAACCGTTTACTGAAATTTAAATTGCCCAAACAAAGTAACTGCACCCACTAACCCGGAATATAAATGCAAAAACAAAGTAAACCAACAAGCACAACACAAAAACAAAGTAATTGGATGTTAATTACTTTGTTTTTGTATTTAAAATGCAGTTGCTTGATTTTTCGTTTCGTGAAACGATCCCAGGTAAGGTGTTCTGAATGTAATTACTTTGTTTATCACTAGGGCAGCCGAGTTAACCTAGTGTTGCTTACTACAAAATTTAATTTCCCTATTTTTCATGAGATTCTGGTCGATCTATACATAGGTAGGTAATTTTATTAACGAGAATGTGGCTAATTCTGTTGTACACAATTTGTCGCCATCTCTGTTAGGGGGTTAAGACTATCAACTTAGTCTTCTAGATGGTGAAACAGAATGCCTGAATTCTATATATATTAGTTATTATGAATCCCATATTGCAACATGTTACTCTCACCTTATATTCCGCCACTTGCATCGTCCACTGCACCCATTGTTGTAGTCTCCTGCCTTTAGAGGTCTATCGTGCTAATGCTTCGCCATCTGTAATAGTTATTCCAGTGTGATTCAACTGTTGGAATCATTAAGTGCCTAAAGTTTATACATATGTATATAGAACACTACCAATGTGTTATGTTGTTTACTTTACTGTCGTTAACTTACATACAATCTGTACTTTATAAATAGCGATATCGAGATCTTTTACCTCTCGGTCTTGTTTGTCTGGTGTCTTGGACCCGAGTTCCAAGCCACACCAGACACCGAATCGGGCATGGTATTGTTATATGTACCACGGCAAGCTACCCTACAGGCACTATACCGCTCTCGCGGTACATGGTTACATGCACCGCCTGAGAAGCCCTAAATCCTGCCGGCAGGTGTCCCAAGCGTTTGGTGGGACAGGCTCAGCCTATTGTGGCTGAGCGAGGTCACGATCGGTTCGCTCACGTGGCTAATGGCTATGCGTCAGGGCCAGCCGTATATCTCATTGTTACACTTTGAGATGCTGTTTTAATGGCGTTAACAAGTAAACCTGAGGCACTTAGCTTTCATCATCGGCGCGGATGGTACTGCTTTGTCGGCAACCGTCCCGTACATATCACTGACTCTAATATTAACCACGATACTACTTGAGATTGGTACGTATAAACATTTAAATAACTAGAACAAACTTTACCGCGCATTTGGCGGCCATATTTCGAACAAGCACAAACTTGACCATAATGAACTTAGCGTCAACCAGTATAGATAGAAACCATAGATATACTCACTCTATAGTGCCAGTGTTGCTATGTGTAATATTTACATTCGCGGACGTGTCGCGACACAATTCTCTAAACCAGTGTGACCATCTCAAAAGTGGCGAATCTGCCCGGGACTGGCAAAATAATCTGCCAAAATCTGCCAACTCGATTGTTGAAAATGCCAAAAATATGCCATCGTATTATTACTTCAGATGGGGACTAGTAGTCTAATCAACGAGTGCTATTCAGGCCAACTTTTTTCAGGAATCTCGGAAAAATATGAACGAGGTGTCGTTCGATTCGGAATATCATGTAGATGATTTTCGAAAAAAGTCAAGTTCCGCTTACAAAAATTACAAAAGTTATAAAAAATTAACTAAAAAAAGGAGGGCTTAGTTTTTTGCAAATATCTTAAAAACTAATTGCGATTATTCCAATCTAGAAATAAGAAACTAAATAAAAGAAGAGGTTTCCTTAAAAAGTCTTAACTTCCGGAACTGTAGGACTAATACTTATGTTCCCAGAGGGATGTAAATACGTCCGAAAACGGGTGCTCTGGCTTACACGAGTCACGCCTACTTCAGACACTTTATCATTATCAATTGTTATTTATACATATTATTATTAAATATAAAATTTAAGAAATGAAAAAATTCAAGGGCTTTAAATGAACAACAATCCGTGGGAATTTTTTTAATCATAATTTTTCAATTAGTTATGCAATAGTTAATTAATGAGTTTTTGCTGCTTGAACATGAACATTGCAAGTTGTTTTTGAAATTTTTTACTTAATCATTTTATACCACTTATTATTAGAAATCATTATTTGTTTTTTTTTTCGTATAAAAAAACGTTTTATTTGATTTTCATTTTATAATAATAAACAATTTGTTATAAACAAATAAATTTTTAGCTGTTAAACAAATTTTTTCTCATTCTACTTACTGTAACAAAAAGCCATGATATTTTTCGATGATTAATTAGGTAAAGCTTTTAATTTTGACTACGAAAATTTTTAATAAAAAATCGAAAAATTTGAATTTTGTAATTTTTCTAATGGGCCTTGGAATTCTGAAGCCTTTAAGAATAGCTCCAAGAAAGGAAAAAAATAATAATCTCAAACATACTCACTAAATCATATTAAAATTTATTAAATAGACATATAACCATGAGTTTTCTCTTTTTATATAAAAAATAATAAGGCTTCCCTTGAAATCTGCCACATTCTGCCACTTTCTTAAATCGTCAGCATGTTAAAATTTAGGAGCCAAATCTGACCAAATGGCAGAAATCTGCCACAAATGGTCACACTGCTCTTAACTAAACTAAATTGACAGGTTTAAAAATAGTGCTATCCTTTTCTGCAGGGAGCATTGTGAAAGAGATAGGAATATATTTAGGCCTGTCATTTTAGTTTAAATTTAGAGAATGTGTACAACAGAATTAGCCACATTGTGAGTGTTCAGCAGACGTACGCAGCGGGCCGCGTTAGTTTCGAGGAAAGAAAACGAAAAACTTCTAGTGGTCGAGCCAAATGATATTTAATTATTATGAATCACATTATATACAATAATTATAATTTAGGTTACGAGGAATAAAATGGAAACGCGTCACATTACGGCGGCCAGCGACAAGAGAGAGATCAAAAAGTAAAATGTCATATTATGCTTGTCTATGGCAAGAATGCGTTCAGAATAACAATGGATACATTCATTTTTCAACACTGCTCCTCATTCTTGTCAAGAAAAGCATAGCTAACTAATATTATATAACAACACAAGTTTTACATTAGTCATACACATTACAAGTAAAATACAACTCATGTCATAATTAAAATAACATTATTCTACCAATTTAGTCGCAACATTTCAATTTCAAACATTTTACAAAACTATGATGTTTTTGCGAACACAATGGCTTAGTAAAGACATCAGCAATCATTTGATCAGTTGACATGTATTTTACATTTATTTTACCTTCCTGTATTAAATCCTTGACAAAATGGTATCGCAAGTCAATGTGCTTAGTTCTTTTATGGCAATATTCTTTATGTAGCAACAATTTTTGTGCACTTTGATTATCATTATATACAGTGACATCAAAGTGTTTGTCAGTAATTTCAGATATGAAACTCTTAACAAAACTGATGTCCTTGCATACATCACTAATTGCAAGATATTCAGCTTCAGTGCTGGACAAGGCAGTGCATCGTTGCTTTCTAGCCTCCCAATTGATGACATCTTCACCAAGTTTTATGACAAAGCCAGTATATGACTTGCGGTCAGATAAGTCATTCGCCCAATCGGCGTCTGCGAAGGCACTAACAATGTTCCAATTATTGGTTTTTTCAAAGAAAAGACCATAGCTAATTGTTCCCGCTAAGTACCTTAATACTCGCTTAGCAGCGCGCCAATGACTGGCATCAAAACATGTACTATACTGACTCAGCTGACTGCAGGCATACGATATATCCGGACGAGTACATACAGACAAGTACATAAGTGAACCCAACAGTTCTCTATACTTATATTTATCATTTTCTAAAGTACATTTTTCCGACTTATCTAGCTTACAGCCAACAGGCAATGGTGTGGCTACATGCTTACATTCGCTCATGTTGAACTTACATAGTAAACGCTTTATATAATCAGACTGATCAAGGATAGTTACCGCACCTTTTTTAGTGATATTCATGCCTAAACAATTTTTTAATTTTCCTAGATGTCTGACTTCAAAATTTTGAGTCAACATTGATAACACACTATCTCTAGGGTATTATCACTAGGGTAGCCGAGTTAACCTAGTGTTGCTTACTACAAAATTTAATTTCCCTATTTTTCATGAGATTCTGGTCGACCTATACTTACTTATATTTTGATGCGCCACTTTTAGTAGTGTTACTATAGATCGACCAGAATCTCATGAAAAATAGGGATATTAAATTTTGTAGTAAGCAACACTAGGTTAACTCGGCTGCCCTAGTGATAAACAAAGTAATTACATTCAGAACACCTTACCTGGGATCGTTTCACGAAACGAAAAATCAAGCAACTGCATTTTAAATACAAAAACAAAGTAATCAACATCCAATTACTTTCTTTTTGTGTTTTGCTTGTTGTTTACTTGGTTTATGCATTTATATTCCGGGTTAGTGAGTGCAGTTACTTTGTTTGGGCAATTTAAATTTCAGTAAACGGTTCAAGTTATTTGAAATATTAAACTGTGGTAAAAAACTACTCGACATAAAACTTTCGTTAATGCAAAAAAGTCAATTTCATAAAAAATGTCAGTTACTTTGTTTATCGCTAGGGCAGCCGTAGTGTTGCTAACTTTGGAATTTCATTTCCCTATTTTTCATAAGATTCTGGTCGACCTTTACAATCACAATAATAATATATAGGCGAAAGTTTGTGCGTGTGTGTATGTTTGTTCCTCTTCTCCGCCGCAACTACTGAACCGATTTGGCTGAAAGGAGAATGATCAACCCTGACCCAAGCATTTACACAAAATGTAATTTACTAAAAATTATCTTACGAATATATGACAATTTGAAAATTAATAATTATTAATGCTAAAGCTGCTTTTAAAAAAATGCAATAAAAAAGGAATTCAACCGTCTCTTCCTGTTTCTCTGGCACGTCTGGTGGCCATTTGCATTACTTTCTACGCATACATGCCCAAACAAAAAGTTTTGATATTGCAGAAAGTCAGTTTCACAAAAAATGTCAGTTACTTTGTTTATCGCTAAGGCAGCCGTAGTGTTGCTAACCTTGGAATTTCATTTCCCTATTTTTCATGAGATTCTGGTCGATCTATATGAGCTTTCTGAGAAACAGAGTTCCTGCAGGATTTTTAAAAACTTAAGATTTTTAAAATAAAATATTTATTTTATATTTATTATAATTATAAAAAATATATAAACATTCAGATTAATCTTCAAATTTTATCAAAATTGACAAAAATTGACTGGACCGGTCCATGGACAAGCTATGCTTGTCGCGACAAACGGTCGCGAATCAGCTAATTATACGATAATTGTAGATATTAATAATAATGACCTCCTCCTCGCGTCGATTCCCCAATACTGGGGGTCGTGACCCATCATGGGATTAACTTCTCCCGAACGATGTTGCGCCATCTGTTCCGGCTTTCTGCAACATGAACTGCTTCGGCAACATTCATATTGAGAGTGGTGCGGATCTGATCAGTCCAGCGCATTGGACTCCTACCTCTCGATCTCTTGCCGTCCATTTTCCCGGTGACTATAAGTTTTTGGAGGTTATCACCGGGTTTGCGGGCGATATGGCCAAAGAACTCAAAAATCCTCCTTAGGCATACGTTGGAGAGTCTCGGCTTTTTGTCTATTTTGAGTTCTTCGCGGATCGATTGGTTGGTTCTGAACGCAGTACAAGGGATTCGGAGCATTTTTCTCCAGCACCACATCTCAAAAGCGTCTATGCGCTGGCGGTCTCCGGCTTTTAAAGTCCATGTCTCTGCCCCGTATAGAAAAATGGAGAAGACTAGGGTGTTGACGAGAGTAATTTTTGTCTTGTTGGTGATGTTCCGGTCTTTCCATATCCTACCAAGTTGAGACATTGCAGCCTTGGCCATCCCAATTCTCCTGCGAACTTCAGCTTCACAAGACCCGTTGTTGCTGATGCTAGAACCCAAGTAAATGAAGTGATCAACGATTTCTAAGTTGAGTGTCCCATTGAGTTCTAGCTTAGAAGCGCGATCCACCACCATGATCTTGGTTTTCGATCGATTTATGGCCAGTCCCATTTCTAGGCTGTGTTGCTCCATCTTGTTCAGGAGTTGGAACATTTCAGCTTCATTAGCTGCGAAGAGGATGGTGTCATCGGCGTAGCGAAGGTTTTGAATTTTAGAGCCGTTGATGGTGATTCCACCATCCCAATCTTCACAGGTCCGGCGTATGATGCTCTCTCCGTAGATGTTAAATAATATAGGGGATAGGATGCATCCTTGACAAACTCCTTTGCCAAACGAGAAAGGTTTCGATGTCATTCTTGTCGATTCTCACTACCCCCTGACTATCTGAGTATAACCCTTGAAGCACTCTGACCAGATGTTTTGGAACTCCCATTTCCTGTAGAACTGTCCATAGAAGCTTCCAGTTCACACAGTCAAAGGCCTTACTGTAGTCGACAAAGCACATAATGAATGGTACATTAAATTCGTAAGCTTTTTCAACAAGTTGCCTAACATTCATATACAATGAATATAAAATTATTTTGCTATAATCCGCTAACAGTGACAAATTTGTAGGCACAACACCACACAATCTTGTAGGCACAACACCACACAATCTTGTAGGCACAACACCACACAAATTCACCACAAAACAAACTCGACGATCGTTTCGCTCCGACACCGGAGCATCTTCAGGAGATGTCGACTTCACAACGGACGATTGTAAAGACTTTGCAATCGTCCGTTGTGAAGTCGACATCTCCTGAAGATGCTCCGGTGTCGGAGCGAAACGATCGTCGAGTTTGTTTTGTGGTGAATTTGTGTGGTGTTGTGCCTACAAGATTGTGTGGTGTTGTGCCTACAAGATTGTGTGGTGTTGTGCCTACAAATTTGTCACTGTTAGCGGATTATAGCAAAATAATTTTATATTCATTGTATATCATGGAATTCCGCAAAGTAACGCCTGCTTCCATTCAACATTTGCCTAACATTCAGTATCTGCTCACGCGTACCCTTGCCCTTGACGAAGCCCGCCTGCTCCTGCGGGATCTGCCAGTCTATGTAGTATCTAAGCCGGTTGTTAACGATGTGGAGCAGAATTTTGCTGGCGTGAGATATGAGGGCAAGCGTGCGGTAGTTGTCGCACTTTTTAGTAGATCCTTTCTTGTGCAATGGGAGAACGACAGATCTTGTCCAGTCCTGCGGCCACCTTCCTGTCTTCCACACAGTATTGCATATGTCGCGCAGTCTATCGAGTCCAGTGTCCCCCAACGACTTCAGTATTTCTGCCGTTATTTCATCCGGACCCGGAGCCTTATTGTTCTTGAGAGAAGCCACAGCCGAAACAACTTCAGACCGAAGTAAAGGCGGTTCATATTCCCAATCATCAACTGATGGCGGTGACTCTGTGGACGGGGTCGGGTTCCTGTATAGGTCCTCGCAGTACTCACGCCAACGGTCAGCCACTTTCTCCAGTTCGTATATGAGATGTCCTTCCCTATCTTCGATTATCCATGATTTAGGTCTAAACTGTTTAGATAGAAGTCGGACTTTCTTGAAGAGATCAGAGGGTTGCATCTTATTCGCGTGCACTTCCACTTCTCGGCATAAATTGAGAATGAAGTTGTTTCTATCTTGGCGGCTGCTCTTTTTTATGTGTTTGCAGTCTTACTTAATAATGACATATAATATAATATTAATTCACTTAACCATAAAAGCTAGCAACACCAAGAATCTCAATTGCCCGGAGTCTGACGCTTAAAACTCTAAGGTGAGCACTTTGATTATACCTAGGATTATGTGGATTATACCTACTTGTATTACTTCCATGGCTACGTCATTTTCAATTTTGACATTTTTGAAATACATTAGGGGAAGACAGGAATCGGGATACTCTTTCTACCTAAGATAAAGTATAAGTACCTCCTCTTCTTCTTTCTACGGGGAAGACCAACTTCGGCCAGCTACCACCAGCCAAGCCACACAGCCTGTTTACACGCTTGTGGCTTGTGAACGCTGGCCGTAGTTGGGCTGAGCATGTAAACGTAGGTTAAGGTGCAAACTCCAGTGATATATAATATATGAGGAGCGTTGTTTCAAAACTCATTTTGTCCAAAAATGTGTATTTTTCAAAAATAGCCGTTTTTAATTTATGCCTTTTTCTTAAAGTTATATGTAGAAATAAATTTACCATGCTAAATATAAAGCATAATATAGCATGTCTGAATAAAAAAACAAATAGTGTTCTATAGTTTTTTATTAAGTTAATTAAGCATAAATATTGGACAAAATATGTTTTGAACCATTTGTATGGACATAATACATTTTGAAACACTGGTTTATGGACACAATACATTTTGAAACACTGGTTTATTTTCAAAGCGTATTATGTACAAAGAAATGATTCATATTTTGTCCAATAATACCTACTAAAAAATAAAAAAACGCTTATGGCCTATATTTTATGCACAGAGTATGCATAAAATAATGTTTTCACTGTATTAAATCTTATATATAGCACAACATATATTAAATCTTGAGTTATTATGAATGCATGGAATTATGAATGACAAAATTGTTCAGTTCAGGTTCCTTTATTTCATAACTGAAACAAAATAAATTCATATTATAGCCAGAATCTTATAACTGCCGATAAAATACAGTTAGAGTCGTATAATAGTACAAAGAAACAATAAAACGATAATTTAAATATTCCTCGCCTCTTTGTTTTGGTGTTTTGTGTCTTTTTTTCTTGAGCCAACTGAATGATTTCCTACTAGGACTCCTTGCTCCATGCTTGTGCAACAATATTAAAACAATTTTGTTTAAATTACTAAGGGCTTGTTTCACCACCTTCTGATAAGTGTCGGATTTTCGGATTATGTCAAATGACAAAGACAAAAGTTGTAGATACTTACCTTACCTATCAGAAGGTGGTGAAACAGGCCATTATTTAAATAATCGTACAGTTTGCCGCCACAGACAGACCATAATAAATTGTTATTTTGCTAACAGGTGGACAGACTATGTTTTGAAACACCACTTCACACGGACAAAACATATTTTGAAACAGCGCCTCATTTTGACATTCGATTATTTACTTGACAAATTCGGTTTTTATGCACTAACTTTTGCTAAGTTAGTTACTCTTGCATTTTAAGGCCATATACAACGAAATCTCTTATTTTGATTACTATGGACAAAATACGTTTTGAAACAACGCTCCTCATATTTACAACCTTCTTGAGTGCAACCAATATTGTATCTGTGAATTGAGGGAGGTCGATATTGTCATTTTAGTGTTGCCATCCAATCGTTTTTAGACAAATTTACGGAACCTACATAGTGTGGTTAATTCTGTTGTACACAATCTCTAAACTTAAACTAAATTGACAGGTTTAAAAATAGTGCTATCCCGGTATCCCCTTCAGCAGGGAGGATTGTGATAGAGACAGGAATATATTTAGACCTGTCATTTTAGTTTAGATTTAGAGATTTTGTACAACAGAATTAGCCACAGTAACTTCCATCTTAGTAATGGGGATGTTCCATTTTTTTTAAAATCTAAATATATAAAAGGAAAAGGTGACTGACTAACTGACTGACTGATCTACATGCACTTGCACGAAAAAGCATGACTTATTGTCACGTACCGCGTGCAAGCGAGAGCGCGGAACAAGCGATAGAGAAGGCACGATCGGTCTAGTTGTTCGGCTTGTGACGCATCTAGCTCTCTTTGTTTTCTCATACCGTTTTCACGTAAAATTATCATCGGTAAACCGACTTTACAGACAGTCAATTTTTTTTTTCGCTTCAACTCCTCAATCCTGGTGCTGCAAAGGCAAAAAAACCCACCTAAATTATGGGGATCTGGGAACTGTCCACTATGAATTCATGTTGTAGGTACCAAGTATAGACTGTATCATTGAACTTCGGGTCCCTTCATTTCGAAATTAAGGCAAAAATCTTGACCCTATTTATTTATAATAAATATTAATTTACTTAGGGAATTTTAGGGGATTTTGAATAAGCTTTAGGGACAAATATTTTCGAGAGTTGGTAACACTGGTCTGCGCAGAATCCATGGCGGATTGCGGAATCGCACTCAAATCGATTTCAACTATTATTGATTTTTGAATGGCGTTCTTTACGGCTTAGGCCCTAATATTAGTTCCACTGTTCGTCAGTAAAAAAGTCTCGTTCAAGTCCAAGTTAAGTCTTAAACTTAACCAATCAACATGAGTGATTCAGACGAAAGCGAGCTCGATAGTGACGAAGAAAATGAACTGCAAGATTTGGAGCAGCTCCACGCTGCAATATCGGAATTAGACAACGAGCAGCCCTGCACGAGTGCTTCCTTAACCGAAGGCTCTATACCTGTCGCGAGCACTTCCGCGGACTTCGGGCTGATACCCAAATTTCAGGCAGCTGTAGCACTCAATAGGATGTGTGATGAAAAACTGCGACGGATCGAAGGGATAATGCAGACTCGGTTGGCCCAATGCCGCCGGAGACTTGCCGAAATCAAGGCCGCCTCTGAGGTCCCGGAAAAGTCAGACGGACAGGTAAAGTCCACCTATGCTAACTGCGGGAAGCCATATTTTAAAGACAAGCAAGGTTTTCCCGCTCCGGACAATGAGGACACCATATTGATGAGAAAATCTGGGATGTACAACTTTTCCAGCATAGCCGCCGTTCCCGGATGGACTATGAAAGACAAGACCTCGCTCACACTGATCATACATCAGATGTCAAAAGAGTTGAAAAAGAATGAATTGAATTCGCAACTTTCACAATTAGTACGAGGGTCTAAATCAAAGGCGAATATTAAGAAAATAGCAGAACTCAAGAAACAGATTGTTAAAGTCAATAAAGAGCCGCTCAAGACGTTGGCTCTCCCCATAGATGAGGAATACGACTGGGATTATATTGCAGGCCAAATGTCCGAAAGACACACAGCCCAAGAGTATAGGTCTCTTTGGAAATTATATTTACATCCGTCTATAAATAAAAATATTTGGGCCAAATGGGAACACATATCTTTGCAAAAAATTGCCTTCGAATGGCGATTACAAGATTGGCGAGGCATAGCTATGGAATTGGGCACTGGTAGAACGTGCTACCAGTGTTTTGTATATTTCCGTGCTAATATGAACAACACATTTACGAATCAGAAATGGACAAAAGAGGAGGAAGAATATCTTTTGCGGTTGATCGAATATTATAGAGAGGAGAATTATATTCCTTGGGGGAAAGTAGCCGCCGCAATGGAAAACAGGACCAAGGTACAGATTTATAACAAGTATGCCCGCCTCTGTGAACATAGGAAGGGCAAATTCCTTCCAGAGGAAGATTCTGTTATATTGACTTGTGTCGATAAGTATGGCCGAAATTTCCGTAAGGTAACTGAATATCTCCAGGGGCGCTCGATAACTCAATGTCGAGAAAGATATAATGTCTTGATCAAGAAACAATATTCCGCTGTTTGGACAGTAGCTGAAGATCGGAAATTAATTCAGCTGATGGCCAACCAAGATTCGTCTACTAATTTTTCAACAGTGACAAAATTCTTTCCCGGAAAAGATAGGGTGAACATTAGATCCAGATACTTGACTTTATGTCGATGGATGAGGAGAAACCCTTATATAGACATCAAACGGGCCCCCAGACGTGGCCCTAGACGTCTGTGTCATGGGAAGCCTTCGGACGACCTAAAGAAAGCTATAGAGAATCTGAAAAAACGCTTAGAGAACGAAGTAACCGTCCAAAAGAAGACAAAGGTAACAAGAGATTCACCGGAGGAAGTTATAGATGATGCTATAGTAGCTCTCGTCGCCGATTTGCAGTCCAGGCAAACGGAAGCAGATCAGCTAGAAGCATTCCAAGCAGAACAGGTCCCAATGGAGGGAGAAAATACAGATTGTGATATAAACGTTCTACGAAAACTGCTTATTTTACTAAAGGCAAATTTAAATAAGCAAAAGTTTGCAAATAGTCCCTTGCGTAATAAATATCCAGATCTATTGGACCCGGAACCCGGACCCAGCACTGTTCAGATACGCTCGTACTCCAGAAAAGACTCTGTGAAGACTCTCAAACTTGACAATAAAGTTGACATTTGGGGGAATACCTTAAAGGGGCCATTGTCATACGTGCTCCCACCGAACTATGAGACAATCACCGGCTGCAAGCAACTGATGGCATACAACATGAAATTTAAAATGGGCCGCCAAGAAAACAAAAGTACCAATGTTATGATAAAGAGAAATTTGTTGGTCAGGGAGCAGTTTAATATTCTGATGGAGCGCTTTAACTTCTTGTTCCTGTGGCCAATGATTCTGGCGAGTATGTCACCGGAAGATTGTAAGGTTACGATTCCAAAGAATATGCCGTCAACATCAAAATCCTCCAAACAATTTGTTCCTTATGAGAGGGCTGACTATAGTTTAACACTTCCAGTAGCGCCGGCAGTAGCCCCGTCAAAAGTGCGTAATTCAAAAAACATAAAAAAGATTGATGAACAGAATACTATTGATGTGGAAAACTCAGGGGACACCCACACAATTGCTATGGACGAAACTTATTTTGACTCCATTGAAGACAATTTGAAGCCTTAGTAATAACTAATAGCCCAAGCTCATAATGTGCCCTCCCTCCACCTCCACTAAGTAAACTGTTGTACTCACTAACTTTACTTGTACTTTTCTAGTAGTAGCACAAGCCATAATATACTTAGTTTAGTTGGCTTTTGTGAATTCACTCTTATATCAGCACAAGCCAGAATATACTTAGTTGGCTTTTGTGAGTTCACTGTGCTGCTGATATAAGAATCAGCACAAGCCATATTAAACTTAGTTGGCTGTATTAAGTACTTTTCTTAAACTTTACTATTCATAAGTGTAATAAAAAACTGAAATATTAATTTTAGCTTTTGTTTTTTATTATTCCTACCTTACTTATGGCACATCTTTTTTACGTCCCACTGCTGGGCACAGGCCTCTCATAAGAGAGTGGGATTTAGAGCTTAGACCCGCCACGCTGCATCAATGGTGGCGGTGCAGGGTTGGCGGACTTTAACGTCATTTTCACGTGATAGTGATAATAACCGGGACCGACTGTTTATCCTGCTCTCCGAGACACGGGGGTGGAACACCGCAAACTACCTACTCCGGGCTGGCACTGAGAATTTCTTGACAGAAAAACCCAATACCCAACAATAATTTGCCCGACCCGGGAATCGAACCCTCGGAACCTCGTGAAGTCGTGATCTGCATTCGAATATAATATACATAACATAAGTATATATTATAATCTAAATAAGTACCTAACAGGATTTATTATGATGTAAGTACCTAACATATTTTCATCCTTTACTTAGGAAGCTAATTATTAATTAAAATTGTTTGCTCATAAGTGCTAAGTAATTTATTTTTTACCCATGTTATATGCGTTTATCATAAGTTTGTGTGTTTTTATCCCATTTTTCCTGTAAAAGTATTGAGCCGATTTTAATGCGGTTCTTTACCCTAGTTGCAGTGTAGGCGCTGCAATCTGTTTTTACTGTTTACCATCTTGAAAAACTACCTACTAGACCGATTTTGATACGATTTTTCACTACAAAAATATTTACACAGAATTTTGCACATGAATTCCGTATTGTAAGTACTTATTGTTCCAACTCCTCAACCCGATGCTCCGTTGGTTTACTGCCCACGCCTAAACCGTGAGGACTAGGGATCTAGTCCAGCATAGCAGACCAGCCGTAGTCCCTACAAAATCCGCTCGTGTGGTGACACTATTTGCAATCATTAATGTTATACGTCTGTGGGTCCACATCACAGATTAGGTATTAGTTACTACGTAACAGATGCGACAGTGACTTTTCTTCGGGCTAGTTCCATTTACCTCGTTTTGGCGCCACTGTCGATTTGCGGCTAGGGCTTACCAGAGTCGATAATTTGTTATCGATACTAGTGATGTACTCGTTTTATCGATAACCAAATAACAGGGTATTCTTACTAAGGCCTCTTGTTAACACGCCGTGAAAACTCACGTTTTGTATGGATATCCATACAAAACATGAGTTTTCACGACGTGTTAACAAGAGACCTTATAATTAAAATCAAACAAGATAAATTTATTTCAAACTTATTTATTCAAATCTTTCTAAAATATTTATTTTTCAAATACACATTTATGAAATATTAAAAACAATTTTTTCAAAAAACTCTGGGGGGCTGACAACACCCCAACCAAGAAAACCTTAAACAGTGTTTAAATTGCTACCAATATTTTTGTTATAACCATTTTCATTAAGGTAATTGTGCATAAAAGTGCTTGCATCCCTGTATACAATAGTATGTATGTAATTAGAAAATTTTCATTACGTTAATATTATACTAAATTATTATTTTTTAACATTTCATATTCTCTGTATATTTTTTTAACGTACATAGTACTTGTAATTTTTTTATGATAGGGCTTTATCTAATCCAAAAACATTGCAAGTATTTAACAGTATAAAAATACAAAATAACTGTAAATTCAAAATTTTAATAATCCCCAACCTGTGGGAAATCATGACATCCCAACGTCCTGCTCTAAACATCAGAACCTTTATCACTATGAAGTGTCTACCAAGTACCTACTCGTCGAGACAAATCTAACTATAAAAAATCCTGCATTCAAATAGGTTCACCCGTTTTAGAGCTACAGTGCGACAGAAATATCCACACACATAGCATTACAATGTATACATAAGCAGAATCCTATGGGTGCATTCTGGCAATGTAAATATGCGTACATGCCAAGCATTACACTTTAATTTTTTGAAATAAAACCTGATCTCTAGATAAAGACCCACTTGGACTACTTGCGACATTCTCATTCCTATGAAGTAGATGGGATTGTGATTGAAAACAAGTCCCGACTTGTGCATGTTCCATCCCTTCGTCTTCCTGCTTGCTGTCTGCTTATGTTTCCAGTGTGAAAACTATCTGAAAATAATTAAATATAGACAGGTGAGTCACGTCCTGCTCTAAACATCAGAACCTTTATCACTATGAAGTGTCTACCAAGTACCTACTCGTCGAGACAAATCTAACTAAGTATAAAAAACCCGCATTCAAATCGGTTCACCCGTTTATGAGCTATAGTGCGACAGATATATCCACACAGAGCAGCTGGGTTATTCTGTAACTTAGTTAGCAACTGAAAATAGTTGCCAACTATTTAGTTCGATATACATTGCTGCTTTACTGTGGGAAATTATAAAGTGTTTTCATAATTTCACACAGTAAAGCAGCAATGTATATCGAACTAAATAGTTGGCAACTATTTTCAGTTGCTAACTAAGTTACAGAATAACCCCCCAGTTCGATTGAGAGAGAGTTGGTAGGTACTAGGTAGGACATCCACCTTACACTATCGTTCTTGGGGAAACTTAGAAGTCTTAGATGTTGAGTAGCAAGTACCGACACAACACTTAAATAGTCCCATGACGATCGATTCGTATATCGTATTCGTATCGTGTCGTATTCGTATCGTAATCTCTAAAGTAGCACAGTTTGTCTTGTATCAAACAACAGCAGAGAATTTGGATTTCAACTCAGCAAATCAGCAAAATACTTACACAAAATTCAACACTTTTTTTCTTCTGCTAATATAGCAAATCGTAGTCCATAAAACGTAGCCGGAGTCAAATGTAAAACAGAGTTCTCGGGTCCAAAACAAAGCACAAGTCAATATTTAAGATCGCCACTAAAATCCATTTAACAAAGCCAAGTTGTCGGGAATTATCACAAAAAAACACCATGAGAATTGAGAACCTGTGACGAAAAGCAAAGAAAACTGATGGAAATGGAAAATGAAAATTTTAAAATTCGCGAAATTTCGAAAATTTCATAACAATGACAGACCTCAGACTTATCACTTAAACCTAAACCACAGACCTAAACACAGAAAATAACTAGATACTTATCAATAATCAGTGGAAATTCTATCATTAATCTGTGGACCTGTTATTTTCTGTATTTACGTCTGTGGTGTGCGAACGATTGTAGCGCCAAAACGAGGAAAAAGGAACTACAGCTGTCATACCCCTGGTCCACATTACCCATGAACCTATAGAAGTGGACTTGGCATAATGTCCTATAGAAAATAGTGGATCGGAAAATAGCTTAAGCTTATCAAAATTTTCATAAGTGTGTAAGAGACAACACTACATTTTTAAACATAACAATAAAACAGATCGTGGCAGAAATTTTATTGCACTTCTTTTAAGATGGCCTCCCTAAAATGTATACATGAACACTCACACACGCACAACTTGAGACATCACAATGAACACGCGCCATTTTAGATGTAGGATTGTGCGTGTGTGAGTGTATTTTTGGCACTTTTTTAAGGTAGGTATGCCTACTCTACTTATTATTATTATCTCTATGACATTACCACACTCCACATTATGTGGAGTGTGGTAGGGATGAGCGATATTAATAAAATATCGACATTGATATCGATATGGATATCGGTGACTCAATATCGATATTTCAATATTATCGACCACAAAATATCGATATTTTATAATATCGATGTTTTATTGACACATTTAAGGCATGCCAGTCTTACGATAGCAAACTATGATCAACTGTAAGGTAAGCTAAAAATAATATAATAAATAAAATTAGACATCATATTTTTATCGGAATTTATTACAAATTACAAAGAAATCAGTTAAAAAACTAAAAACACGCTGTTATTATTAGTGATACATGAATTTTTATATAATGACGTAATTTAGAATAATAATTTAATAATGACCCCTGTTATGTGTAAAATACTTTCCATTACTGAAAATATTGGAAAATTGAAGCAAATACGATATTTTGGTTCAAAATAACGATATTTCAATATTCTTGATGAAAATAACGATATTTCGATATTTTTGTTGAAAATATCGATATTCCGATATTTGCTGAATGTAATTATTGATATTTAAATATCGATATTTTAAACTCTGATTTCGATATTTCAACAATATCGATAAATATCGCTCATCCATAGAGTGTGGTCTACTCTAAAGTGTCTGTGGTCCAGGGGTATGACAGCTGTAGTTCCTTTTTCTGCGTTTTGGCGCTACAATCGTTCGCACACCACAGACGTAATCACAGAAAATAACAGGTCCATAGATTAATGAAAGGTTTTCCACAGATTAATGATAAGTATCTAGTTATTTTCTGTGTGTGATTTAGGTTTCAGTGATAAGTCTGAGGTCTGTCATTATTATGAAATTTTCGAAATTTCGCGAAATTTACATTTTTCATTTCCACCACTTTTCTTTACTTTTCGTTGTTCTCATCACAGGTTATCAATTATTATGGTGTTTTTTGTGATATTTCGTGACGACTTGGCTTTGTTAAATGGATTTTGGTGATCATATTGACTTGTACTTTGTTTTGGACTCCGAGAACTCTGTTTTACATTTGACTCCGGCTACGTTATAAGGACTACGATTTGCTATATTAGCAGCAGAAAAAAAGTGTTGAATTTTGTGTAAGTATTTTGCTGATTTGAAATCCAAATTCTCTGCTGTTGTTTGATAGAAGACAAACTGTGCTACTTTAGAGATTACGAGACGAATACGATACGATACGAATACGATATTTGAATCGATCGTCATGGGACTATTTAAGTGTTGTGTCGGTACTTGCTACTCAACACCTAAGACTTTTAAGTTTGCCCAAGAACGACAGTGTAAGGTGGATGTCCTACGTAGTACCTACCAACTCTCTCCCCATCGAACTGCAGCTTTGTGTGTGGATATGCCTGTCACTCTGTAGCTCTTAAACGAGTGAACCGATTTGAATGCAGGTTTTTTATAGTTAGATTTGTCTCAATGAGTAGGTACTTGGTAGACACTTCATAGTGTTAAAGGCCTTATTTTTTGATCGAAGGTTATAGGTTGAAAGGAAGGAAGGTGATGTTTAGAGCTTTAGAAGGTGTTTTTAAGAGAGTTGGGATGTCTTGATTTCCCACAGGTTGGGGAATATTAAAATTTTGAATTTACAGTTATTTTGCATTTTTATACTGTTAAATACTTGCAATGTTTTTGGACTAGATAATCCCTATCATAAAAAATACATGTACCATAAACCTACGTACTTTACTCACCTGTCTATATTTAATAATTTTCAGATAATTTTCACACTGGAAACATAAGCAGTATGGAGGCTACAGCAAGCAGGAAGACGAAGGGGTGGAACATGCACAAGTCGGGACTTGTTTTCAATCACAATCCCATCTACTTCATAGGAATGAGAATGTCTCAAGTAGTCTATATTTAGAGATCAGGTTTTATTTCAAAAAATTAAAGTGCAATGCTCGGCATGTACACATATTTACATCATCAATGCAAATTCGCGGCATGAACTGTTGGATTCATATGTCTAACAAAAAAACCAATGTAAGAGTTGTATAAAGACAAACAGCTCTATGGATGCCAATACTTATTCATTAAAAAAAATATATAGAGAATATGAAATGTTAAAAAATAATAATTTAGTATATTATCCTAATGAAAATTTTCTAATTACATACATACTATTGTATACAGGGATGCAAGCACTTTTATGCACAATTACCATAGTGAAAATGGTTATAAAAAAAAATATTGGTAGCAATTTAAACACTAGGTAGGTTTTCTTGAGGTGTTTTCCTACCCAGAGTTTTTGAAAAAATTGTTTTTAATATTAATAAATGTGTATTTGAAAAATAAGTAATTTAGATTAAGAAAGAAAGATTTGAATAAATAAGTTTGAAATAAATTTATCTTGTTTGAATTTAATTAAGAGGTCTCTTGTTAACACGCCGTGAAAACTCACGTTTTGTACGGATATCCATACAAAACGTGAGTTTTCACGGCGTGTTAACAAGAGGCCTTAGTAAGAAAATCCTGTTATTTGGTTATCGATAAAACGAGTACATCACTAGTATCGATAACAAATCATCGACTGGCAAGCCCTAGCCGCAAATCTACAGTGGCGCCAAAACGCAGAAAATGGCGTAAATGGAAATGGCCCCGAAGAAAAGTCACTGTCGCATCTGTTACGTAGTAACTAATACCTAATCTGTGCTGTGGTCTATTTTATTTACAAACAAAAAGTTGTATGACGTGTTTTAGTAGTTTTAGTGGTTTACTGTTTTAAATAATTGAAAAAATGGTTTGTTCTAGTCATTTACCTAAATTTAAGTTAGTTTACAACTATTTAAAGTATCTAGTACATTTTATAACATCACTAGCGGACCCGGCAGACGTCGTCCTGCCCGCTATTAGCGCCACCTACCGGGTCCAATTTTTCTACTTAAAAACCTTCCTCTTGAATCACTCTATCTATTAAAATAAACCGCATCAAAATCCGTTGCGTAGTTTTAAAGATGTAAGCATACATAGGGACATAGGGACAGAGAAAGCGACTTTGTTTTATACTATGTAGTGATAAGTACATAACAATTATTAAAACCTACGTGTAAAATTATTGTCGACAGGATTTGAAAACATTTTCGGACAATGATTTTGACCCTAAGAAATGGATCAATAAAGCTTGGAGTACCAGTGAGAATCAAGAAAAAGAGGTAATGCTATTTTATTCCACTAAACAAATCCTTGCAAGAGACCTATGTCCAGCAGTGGACGTCCATTGGTTGAAACGAACGAACGAAACGAACGAAACAAATCCTGCATTCTCCCAGGTGCGTGTAATTTTAATCTTTTAATTTTAAATCTTCTATTACTCCTTAGCCTGTAAATTTTTGAAAAATCCTTTGAAACTGTCGTACAATGAGCCTATACATAACATACTTGTCATTACATTACATCTCTGACCAATTATCACAATAATTGGTCTGAGGTTTTAGCCATCACCACCACCACCACTACAGCCTTTTAACGTCCCACTGCTGGTCACAGGCCTCTCTCATAGGAGAGAGGGAATACAGCTTAGACCCGTCACGCTGCTCCAATGCGGGTTGGCGGGCTTTAACGACTATTGTCACAAGATAGTGATAATAACATGTTCTCCGAGGCATGGGGGTGAGACACCGCCAAGTACCAACTCCGGGCTGGCACTGATAATTTCTTGACAGAAAAACCCACTACTTAACAATAATTTGCCCAACCCGGGAGTCGAACCTGGGACCTCCTGATCTAGTGAGGGTCTGGTCTAGTGAGGGCATGAGCCATGGCTAAGTACCACCGTACCGGCAAAGCCATGCTGTCAAGCAATTTAGCACACTGGTAAATGAAACACTGCCATAGCTTTTCCAGTTTAGCCCGCTTCTCCCTTTCACTGCATCGTTGCTTACCATCAGGTAATCAAATTCCAAAATTTCAGGTTAGTAACTCATTTTGTCTACGAGCTGGAGACCTGTGACCGGCAGACGGACGGACAGACAAACAGCTGAGTGATATTAATAGGGCTCCATTTTTAACCCCCGACGCAAAAACGACGGGGTGTTATAAGTTTGACGTGTCTGTGTGTGTGTGTGTGTCTGTCTGTTCCCCTGTGGCGCTCAAACGGGTGGACCGATTTGAATGCGGTTTTTTTTGTTTGAAAGGTGAATTAGTCGAGAGTGTTCTTAGCTATGTTTCATGAAAATCGGTCCAAGATGGCCGCCGCTACAAAATGGCGGATGATATATTTTTTCACAACTCCCTTGATATGGGTATCAAATGAAAGGGCTTGACTAGTAGAATAGCACTATTGCAAATTCAAGATGGCCGCCGCCACTAAATGGCGAATGTCGGGGGTTTTTTAAATTTTCAATTTACACTTGTTACCCTTTGG
This sequence comes from Melanargia galathea, assembly GCA_920104075.1. Taxonomy (NCBI): domain Eukaryota; kingdom Metazoa; phylum Arthropoda; class Insecta; order Lepidoptera; family Nymphalidae; genus Melanargia; species Melanargia galathea. The sequence goes on from OV049878.1 coordinate 12,246,007, forward strand.
ATACGGAGCTGGGATAGGGGAATATTAGTAATGTTCATTATGGCTAATATTCTTTTAAACATAAATAAAAAAAAAATGTTATCGCCCACTTTGAGAAAGACTGATTTATACCGTTGTGTTTCCAGATCTTTGTGGCCAACACACTGGCGCGTTTGCAACTCTACTTGAAACAACTTAGCAACTCCCTGGATGAAATCACTACTCAGGTAGTTCTAATATCATCATCATCATCATCATGATCAACCCATTACCGGCTCACTACAGAGCACGGGTCTCCTCTCAGAGTGAGAAGGGTTTTGGCCATAGTCTACCACGCTGGCCAAGCGGATTGGCAGACTTCACACACCTTTGAGAACTGTTGCGTATTAGTTAAGTACATACTAACATGCATGTCGTTGTGTGCGTTGGTGCCTCATCGCAGTTGACCTACTAACATCTCACAATAAAGCAGTGTAACTAAAGCAGCCGTGTAAGTCACTTGTGTTCCCCGCGACCTAACAAGAACGTTATGGAGAACTCTCAGGCATGCAGGTTTCCTCACGATGTTTTCCTTCACCGTTAAAGCAAGTGATATTTAAATACTTAAAACGCACATAACTCTGAAAAGTTAGAGGTGCGTACCCGGGATCGAACCCACGACCTCCAATTAGAAGTCGGTCGTCCTAACCACTAGGCTATCACAGCTTTTTTAGTTCTAATATATCCTACTAATATTATAAATGTGAAAGTGTGGATGTTTGGATGTTTGTTACTCAATCACTCAAAAACTACTGGATGGATTTGGCTGAGTTTGGAACAGAGATAGATTATACCCTGGATTAACACATAGGCTACTTTTTATCCCGGGAAATCAATGAGTTCCCACAAGATTTTGAAAAATCCAAAATCTATAGGTACATTACTATAGCAAACTTCCTTGAAAGTAGGTATAAAGGTTGGAAAAGGGAGCGGAAACAGGCACCGGAAATCCATGATTTTCTAGGGATTTTTGAAAAAGTGATTTTCACGCGGGCTAAACCGCGGGCAAAAGCTAGTCTTAGACACATCTAATAAATCTGTACCATCAAAATATCAGGGCTATGCAGGGCATACATGGAGACGGATGCTCCTGCCCACCTATTCTCACTTGCAATGCCACTTAAAGTATCAAGCCTTTACCACCGTTTTAGCGCAACCGACAAAAACCAAATTTTACAGAAGGTTTTTTTAAATATTTTTAAACAGAAGTGTGCTAGTAAATAAAAATTTCACATAGATGAATGATTTTTAGACATTTAAATATATGATTAAAAATAAAACAAAAATGATAAGACTAATGTAATTAGAATAGAATAGAATAGAATAGAAAAGTTCTTTATTCAAATAAACTTTTACAAGTACTTTTGAATAGTCAAATGAATCTACCACTGGTTCCGAATGCCATTCCAACCGAGAAGAACCAGCAAGAAACTCGGAAAAATTAGTGTCGATTAAAAACGAATTTTCGACAAAAGTGTCGCTTACGATAATTTGGCGGTAACGGCTCGGTATGGTGTAGGTATGAAAATAAACTAACAAACAATCATTTTTATCTACTCTCATATCTTAAAATCCCGAATATGAAATCAAAATGTGTCATATATTGGACTACTTTATTCACATACATCTATAATATTTAAAAAAAAATTAATTAAAAAAATTCATTTTAACACTACTTTGTTAGGAAATTATTGCAAAGTAATGTTATAAAATAATTTTTTCTACATTATAGTACAGGCGAACTGGGTTCTGGTATTTTTGAGCCATGGCGGGAAATTCGTGCGACCTCATGTGTGTAACTGTACAAACGCGTTAAACATTGTGAATTGTGTTAAATTGCAGAAGAGTAACTAGAATTAAGTTTACTTAAAATTAAGTAACTACTAAAAATAACTACTAAAAATTAATAACTATTAAAAATTAAATTTTTGATAAGCTTGAGCTATTTTCCGATCCACTAATTTCTATAGGACATTAGGACTCCTCTACTACTATTAATTTCTCTATGGTAACCCAGGCTGTATGGTCAACGATCTTGGCCTGTCCCGAAAGGGACAAACCGAAAAAGAAGAAGAATCTCTATGGTAAGTGGTAACAACTGAATTTTGGCGCCATACGCTAGTTATAATATTTAAATTTTTTATTTGTTACTCAAAACTTTACAAGACATGGTTTTTATTGTGCGGAAAAATGTCTAGCAGTGATACTGAAGAGAATTTAACTCCACCTGACCACCGACCAACAATCTTTTGCCAGCAAAATCAAAGAAAACTCACGACAAATATTACCAATATTTTATGGTTTGGATTTTAAGATATGAGTTTAGATAAAGTAGTGTATGAAACTCTACATAATTAGTTATTAAAACACTCGTGTAATACTATTAAAAAACTCGCCTGCGGCTCGTTTTTTAAACTAACACTCGTGTTTTAATAACCTCTATTATGCAACCGTTTCATAAACTACTATTATACTATAGATTTAAAAAGAAAATGATTGAAACAGATAGTCTCGTCGGTCCCTCGCGTGCTGCAAGACGCGTCCAGTCTGCAGCTGGAGGGCGCGCGGCTGCATCAGCAGCTGCTGGCGCTGGAGCAGCAGGTGCAGGGCGTGGAGGAGCAGACGGGCCACTCCATCATGAGCCTGCAGAGGATCGACCAGCTCAAGACCAGCCTGGAGGTGATTTCAACAGATAGTGTCCCCCTAGTGATCCCTCGCGTGCTGCAAGACGCGTCCAGTCTGCAGCTGGAGGGCGCGCGGCTGCATCAGCAGCTGCTGGCGCTGGAGCAGCAGGTGCAGGGCGTGGAGGAGCAGACGGGCCACTCCATCATGAGCCTGCAGAGGATCGACCAGCTCAAGACCAGCCTGGAGGTGATTTCAACAGATAGTGTCCCCCTAGTGATCCCTCGCGTGCTGCAAGACGCGTCCAGTCTGCAGCTGGAGGGCGCGCGGCTGCATCAGCAGCTGCTGGCGCTGGAGCAGCAGGTGCAGGGCGTGGAGGAGCAGACGGGCCACTCCATCATGAGCCTGCAGAGGATCGACCAGCTCAAGACCAGCCTGGAGGTGATTTCAACAGATAGTGTCCCCCTAGTGATCCCTCGCGTGCTGCAAGACGCGTCCAGTCTGCAGCTGGAGGGCGCGCGGCTGCATCAGCAGCTGCTGGCGCTGGAGCAGCAGGTGCAGGGCGTGGAGGAGCAGACGGGCCACTCCATCATGAGCCTGCAGAGGATCGACCAGCTCAAGACCAGCCTGGAGGTGATTTCAACAGATAGTGTCCCCCTAGTGATCCCTCGCGTGCTGCAAGACGCGTCCAGTCTGCAGCTGGAGGGCGCGCGGCTGCATCAGCAGCTGCTGGCGCTGGAGCAGCAGGTGCAGGGCGTGGAGGAGCAGACGGGCCACTCCATCATGAGCCTGCAGAGGATCGACCAGCTCAAGACCAGCCTGGAGGTGATTTCAACAGATAGTGTCCCCCTAGTGATCCCTCGCGTGCTGCAAGACGCGTCCAGTCTGCAGCTGGAGGGCGCGCGGCTGCATCAGCAGCTGCTGGCGCTGGAGCAGCAGGTGCAGGGCGTGGAGGAGCAGACGGGCCACTCCATCATGAGCCTGCAGAGGATCGACCAGCTCAAGACCAGCCTGGAGGTGATTTCAACAGATAGTGTCCCCCTAGTGATCCCTCGCGTGCTGCAAGACGCGTCCAGTCTGCAGCTGGAGGGCGCGCGGCTGCATCAGCAGCTGCTGGCGCTGGAGCAGCAGGTGCAGGGCGTGGAGGAGCAGACGGGCCACTCCATCATGAGCCTGCAGAGGATCGACCAGCTCAAGACCAGCCTGGAGGTGATTTCAACAGATAGTGTCCCCCTAGTGATCCCTCGCGTGCTGCAAGACGCGTCCAGTCTGCAGCTGGAGGGCGCGCGGCTGCATCAGCAGCTGCTGGCGCTGGAGCAGCAGGTGCAGGGCGTGGAGGAGCAGACGGGCCACTCCATCATGAGCCTGCAGAGGATCGACCAGCTCAAGACCAGCCTGGAGGTGATTTCAACAGATAGTGTCCCCCTAGTGATCCCTCGCGTGCTGCAAGACGCGTCCAGTCTGCAGCTGGAGGGCGCGCGGCTGCATCAGCAGCTGCTGGCGCTGGAGCAGCAGGTGCAGGGCGTGGAGGAGCAGACGGGCCACTCCATCATGAGCCTGCAGAGGATCGACCAGCTCAAGACCAGCCTGGAGGTGATTTCAACAGATAGTGTCCCCCTAGTGATCCCTCGCGTGCTGCAAGACGCGTCCAGTCTGCAGCTGGAGGGCGCGCGGCTGCATCAGCAGCTGCTGGCGCTGGAGCAGCAGGTGCAGGGCGTGGAGGAGCAGACGGGCCACTCCATCATGAGCCTGCAGAGGATCGACCAGCTCAAGACCAGCCTGGAGGTGATTTCAACAGATAGTGTCCCCCTAGTGATCCCTCGCGTGCTGCAAGACGCGTCCAGTCTGCAGCTGGAGGGCGCGCGGCTGCATCAGCAGCTGCTGGCGCTGGAGCAGCAGGTGCAGGGCGTGGAGGAGCAGACGGGCCACTCCATCATGAGCCTGCAGAGGATCGACCAGCTCAAGACCAGCCTGGAGGTGATTTCAACAGATAGTGTCCCCCTAGTGATCCCTCGCGTGCTGCAAGACGCGTCCAGTCTGCAGCTGGAGGGCGCGCGGCTGCATCAGCAGCTGCTGGCGCTGGAGCAGCAGGTGCAGGGCGTGGAGGAGCAGACGGGCCACTCCATCATGAGCCTGCAGAGGATCGACCAGCTCAAGACCAGCCTGGAGGTGATTTCAACAGATAGTGTCCCCCTAGTGATCCCTCGCGTGCTGCAAGACGCGTCCAGTCTGCAGCTGGAGGGCGCGCGGCTGCATCAGCAGCTGCTGGCGCTGGAGCAGCAGGTGCAGGGCGTGGAGGAGCAGACGGGCCACTCCATCATGAGCCTGCAGAGGATCGACCAGCTCAAGACCAGCCTGGAGGTGATTTCAACAGATAGTGTCCCCCTAGTGATCCCTCGCGTGCTGCAAGACGCGTCCAGTCTGCAGCTGGAGGGCGCGCGGCTGCATCAGCAGCTGCTGGCGCTGGAGCAGCAGGTGCAGGGCGTGGAGGAGCAGACGGGCCACTCCATCATGAGCCTGCAGAGGATCGACCAGCTCAAGACCAGCCTGGAGGTGATTTCAACAGATAGTGTCCCCCTAGTGATCCCTCGCGTGCTGCAAGACGCGTCCAGTCTGCAGCTGGAGGGCGCGCGGCTGCATCAGCAGCTGCTGGCGCTGGAGCAGCAGGTGCAGGGCGTGGAGGAGCAGACGGGCCACTCCATCATGAGCCTGCAGAGGATCGACCAGCTCAAGACCAGCCTGGAGGTGATTTCAACAGATAGTGTCCCCCTAGTGATCCCTCGCGTGCTGCAAGACGCGTCCAGTCTGCAGCTGGAGGGCGCGCGGCTGCATCAGCAGCTGCTGGCGCTGGAGCAGCAGGTGCAGGGCGTGGAGGAGCAGACGGGCCACTCCATCATGAGCCTGCAGAGGATCGACCAGCTCAAGACCAGCCTGGAGGTGATTTCAACAGATAGTGTCCCCCTAGTGATCCCTCGCGTGCTGCAAGACGCGTCCAGTCTGCAGCTGGAGGGCGCGCGGCTGCATCAGCAGCTGCTGGCGCTGGAGCAGCAGGTGCAGGGCGTGGAGGAGCAGACGGGCCACTCCATCATGAGCCTGCAGAGGATCGACCAGCTCAAGACCAGCCTGGAGGTGATTTCAACAGATAGTGTCCCCCTAGTGATCCCTCGCGTGCTGCAAGACGCGTCCAGTCTGCAGCTGGAGGGCGCGCGGCTGCATCAGCAGCTGCTGGCGCTGGAGCAGCAGGTGCAGGGCGTGGAGGAGCAGACGGGCCACTCCATCATGAGCCTGCAGAGGATCGACCAGCTCAAGACCAGCCTGGAGGTGATTTCAACAGATAGTGTCCCCCTAGTGATCCCTCGCGTGCTGCAAGACGCGTCCAGTCTGCAGCTGGAGGGCGCGCGGCTGCATCAGCAGCTGCTGGCGCTGGAGCAGCAGGTGCAGGGCGTGGAGGAGCAGACGGGCCACTCCATCATGAGCCTGCAGAGGATCGACCAGCTCAAGACCAGCCTGGAGGTGATTTCAACAGATAGTGTCCCCCTAGTGATCCCTCGCGTGCTGCAAGACGCGTCCAGTCTGCAGCTGGAGGGCGCGCGGCTGCATCAGCAGCTGCTGGCGCTGGAGCAGCAGGTGCAGGGCGTGGAGGAGCAGACGGGCCACTCCATCATGAGCCTGCAGAGGATCGACCAGCTCAAGACCAGCCTGGAGGTGATTTCAACAGATAGTGTCCCCCTAGTGATCCCTCGCGTGCTGCAAGACGCGTCCAGTCTGCAGCTGGAGGGCGCGCGGCTGCATCAGCAGCTGCTGGCGCTGGAGCAGCAGGTGCAGGGCGTGGAGGAGCAGACGGGCCACTCCATCATGAGCCTGCAGAGGATCGACCAGCTCAAGACCAGCCTGGAGGTGATTTCAACAGATAGTGTCCCCCTAGTGATCCCTCGCGTGCTGCAAGACGCGTCCAGTCTGCAGCTGGAGGGCGCGCGGCTGCATCAGCAGCTGCTGGCGCTGGAGCAGCAGGTGCAGGGCGTGGAGGAGCAGACGGGCCACTCCATCATGAGCCTGCAGAGGATCGACCAGCTCAAGACCAGCCTGGAGGTGATTTCAACAGATAGTGTCCCCCTAGTGATCCCTCGCGTGCTGCAAGACGCGTCCAGTCTGCAGCTGGAGGGCGCGCGGCTGCATCAGCAGCTGCTGGCGCTGGAGCAGCAGGTGCAGGGCGTGGAGGAGCAGACGGGCCACTCCATCATGAGCCTGCAGAGGATCGACCAGCTCAAGACCAGCCTGGAGGTGATTTCAACAGATAGTGTCCCCCTAGTGATCCCTCGCGTGCTGCAAGACGCGTCCAGTCTGCAGCTGGAGGGCGCGCGGCTGCATCAGCAGCTGCTGGCGCTGGAGCAGCAGGTGCAGGGCGTGGAGGAGCAGACGGGCCACTCCATCATGAGCCTGCAGAGGATCGACCAGCTCAAGACCAGCCTGGAGGTGATTTCAACAGATAGTGTCCCCCTAGTGATCCCTCGCGTGCTGCAAGACGCGTCCAGTCTGCAGCTGGAGGGCGCGCGGCTGCATCAGCAGCTGCTGGCGCTGGAGCAGCAGGTGCAGGGCGTGGAGGAGCAGACGGGCCACTCCATCATGAGCCTGCAGAGGATCGACCAGCTCAAGACCAGCCTGGAGGTGATTTCAACAGATAGTGTCCCCCTAGTGATCCCTCGCGTGCTGCAAGACGCGTCCAGTCTGCAGCTGGAGGGCGCGCGGCTGCATCAGCAGCTGCTGGCGCTGGAGCAGCAGGTGCAGGGCGTGGAGGAGCAGACGGGCCACTCCATCATGAGCCTGCAGAGGATCGACCAGCTCAAGACCAGCCTGGAGGTGATTTCAACAGATAGTGTCCCCCTAGTGATCCCTCGCGTGCTGCAAGACGCGTCCAGTCTGCAGCTGGAGGGCGCGCGGCTGCATCAGCAGCTGCTGGCGCTGGAGCAGCAGGTGCAGGGCGTGGAGGAGCAGACGGGCCACTCCATCATGAGCCTGCAGAGGATCGACCAGCTCAAGACCAGCCTGGAGGTGATTTCAACAGATAGTGTCCCCCTAGTGATCCCTCGCGTGCTGCAAGACGCGTCCAGTCTGCAGCTGGAGGGCGCGCGGCTGCATCAGCAGCTGCTGGCGCTGGAGCAGCAGGTGCAGGGCGTGGAGGAGCAGACGGGCCACTCCATCATGAGCCTGCAGAGGATCGACCAGCTCAAGACCAGCCTGGAGGTGATTTCAACAGATAGTGTCCCCCTAGTGATCCCTCGCGTGCTGCAAGACGCGTCCAGTCTGCAGCTGGAGGGCGCGCGGCTGCATCAGCAGCTGCTGGCGCTGGAGCAGCAGGTGCAGGGCGTGGAGGAGCAGACGGGCCACTCCATCATGAGCCTGCAGAGGATCGACCAGCTCAAGACCAGCCTGGAGGTGATTTCAACAGATAGTGTCCCCCTAGTGATCCCTCGCGTGCTGCAAGACGCGTCCAGTCTGCAGCTGGAGGGCGCGCGGCTGCATCAGCAGCTGCTGGCGCTGGAGCAGCAGGTGCAGGGCGTGGAGGAGCAGACGGGCCACTCCATCATGAGCCTGCAGAGGATCGACCAGCTCAAGACCAGCCTGGAGGTGATTTCAACAGATAGTGTCCCCCTAGTGATCCCTCGCGTGCTGCAAGACGCGTCCAGTCTGCAGCTGGAGGGCGCGCGGCTGCATCAGCAGCTGCTGGCGCTGGAGCAGCAGGTGCAGGGCGTGGAGGAGCAGACGGGCCACTCCATCATGAGCCTGCAGAGGATCGACCAGCTCAAGACCAGCCTGGAGGTGATTTCAACAGATAGTGTCCCCCTAGTGATCCCTCGCGTGCTGCAAGACGCGTCCAGTCTGCAGCTGGAGGGCGCGCGGCTGCATCAGCAGCTGCTGGCGCTGGAGCAGCAGGTGCAGGGCGTGGAGGAGCAGACGGGCCACTCCATCATGAGCCTGCAGAGGATCGACCAGCTCAAGACCAGCCTGGAGGTGATTTCAACAGATAGTGTCCCCCTAGTGATCCCTCGCGTGCTGCAAGACGCGTCCAGTCTGCAGCTGGAGGGCGCGCGGCTGCATCAGCAGCTGCTGGCGCTGGAGCAGCAGGTGCAGGGCGTGGAGGAGCAGACGGGCCACTCCATCATGAGCCTGCAGAGGATCGACCAGCTCAAGACCAGCCTGGAGGTGATTTCAACAGATAGTGTCCCCCTAGTGATCCCTCGCGTGCTGCAAGACGCGTCCAGTCTGCAGCTGGAGGGCGCGCGGCTGCATCAGCAGCTGCTGGCGCTGGAGCAGCAGGTGCAGGGCGTGGAGGAGCAGACGGGCCACTCCATCATGAGCCTGCAGAGGATCGACCAGCTCAAGACCAGCCTGGAGGTGATTTCAACAGATAGTGTCCCCCTAGTGATCCCTCGCGTGCTGCAAGACGCGTCCAGTCTGCAGCTGGAGGGCGCGCGGCTGCATCAGCAGCTGCTGGCGCTGGAGCAGCAGGTGCAGGGCGTGGAGGAGCAGACGGGCCACTCCATCATGAGCCTGCAGAGGATCGACCAGCTCAAGACCAGCCTGGAGGTGATTTCAACAGATAGTGTCCCCCTAGTGATCCCTCGCGTGCTGCAAGACGCGTCCAGTCTGCAGCTGGAGGGCGCGCGGCTGCATCAGCAGCTGCTGGCGCTGGAGCAGCAGGTGCAGGGCGTGGAGGAGCAGACGGGCCACTCCATCATGAGCCTGCAGAGGATCGACCAGCTCAAGACCAGCCTGGAGGTGATTTCAACAGATAGTGTCCCCCTGGTGATCCCTCGCGTGCTGCAAGACGCGTCCAGTCTGCAGCTGGAGGGCGCGCGGCTGCATCAGCAGCTGCTGGCGCTGGAGCAGCAGGTGCAGGGCGTGGAGGAGCAGACGGGCCACTCCATCATGAGCCTGCAGAGGATCGACCAGCTCAAGACCAGCCTGGAGGTGATTTCAACAGATAGTGTCCCCCTAGTGATCCCTCGCGTGCTGCAAGACGCGTCCAGTCTGCAGCTGGAGGGCGCGCGGCTGCATCAGCAGCTGCTGGCGCTGGAGCAGCAGGTGCAGGGCGTGGAGGAGCAGACGGGCCACTCCATCATGAGCCTGCAGAGGATCGACCAGCTCAAGACCAGCCTGGAGGTGATTTCAACAGATAGTGTCCCCCTAGTGATCCCTCGCGTGCTGCAAGACGCGTCCAGTCTGCAGCTGGAGGGCGCGCGGCTGCATCAGCAGCTGCTGGCGCTGGAGCAGCAGGTGCAGGGCGTGGAGGAGCAGACGGGCCACTCCATCATGAGCCTGCAGAGGATCGACCAGCTCAAGACCAGCCTGGAGGTGATTTCAACAGATAGTGTCCCCCTGGTGATCCCTCGCGTGCTGCAAGACGCGTCCAGTCTGCAGCTGGAGGGCGCGCGGCTGCATCAGCAGCTGCTGGCGCTGGAGCAGCAGGTGCAGGGCGTGGAGGAGCAGACGGGCCACTCCATCATGAGCCTGCAGAGGATCGACCAGCTCAAGACCAGCCTGGAGGTGATTTCAACAGATAGTGTCCCCCTGGTGATCCCTCGCGTGCTGCAAGACGCGTCCAGTCTGCAGCTGGAGGGCGCGCGGCTGCATCAGCAGCTGCTGGCGCTGGAGCAGCAGGTGCAGGGCGTGGAGGAGCAGACGGGCCACTCCATCATGAGCCTGCAGAGGATCGACCAGCTCAAGACCAGCCTGGAGGTGATTTCAACAGATAGTGTCCCCCTAGTGATCCCTCGCGTGCTGCAAGACGCGTCCAGTCTGCAGCTGGAGGGCGCGCGGCTGCATCAGCAGCTGCTGGCGCTGGAGCAGCAGGTGCAGGGCGTGGAGGAGCAGACGGGCCACTCCATCATGAGCCTGCAGAGGATCGACCAGCTCAAGACCAGCCTGGAGGTGATTTCAACAGATAGTGTCCCCCTAGTGATCCCTCGCGTGCTGCAAGACGCGTCCAGTCTGCAGCTGGAGGGCGCGCGGCTGCATCAGCAGCTGCTGGCGCTGGAGCAGCAGGTGCAGGGCGTGGAGGAGCAGACGGGCCACTCCATCATGAGCCTGCAGAGGATCGACCAGCTCAAGACCAGCCTGGAGGTGATTTCAACAGATAGTGTCCCCCTAGTGATCCCTCGCGTGCTGCAAGACGCGTCCAGTCTGCAGCTGGAGGGCGCGCGGCTGCATCAGCAGCTGCTGGCGCTGGAGCAGCAGGTGCAGGGCGTGGAGGAGCAGACGGGCCACTCCATCATGAGCCTGCAGAGGATCGACCAGCTCAAGACCAGCCTGGAGGTGATTTCAACAGATAGTGTCCCCCTAGTGATCCCTCGCGTGCTGCAAGACGCGTCCAGTCTGCAGCTGGAGGGCGCGCGGCTGCATCAGCAGCTGCTGGCGCTGGAGCAGCAGGTGCAGGGCGTGGAGGAGCAGACGGGCCACTCCATCATGAGCCTGCAGAGGATCGACCAGCTCAAGACCAGCCTGGAGGTGATTTCAACAGATAGTGTCCCCCTAGTGATCCCTCGCGTGCTGCAAGACGCGTCCAGTCTGCAGCTGGAGGGCGCGCGGCTGCATCAGCAGCTGCTGGCGCTGGAGCAGCAGGTGCAGGGCGTGGAGGAGCAGACGGGCCACTCCATCATGAGCCTGCAGAGGATCGACCAGCTCAAGACCAGCCTGGAGGTGATTTCAACAGATAGTGTCCCCCTAGTGATCCCTCGCGTGCTGCAAGACGCGTCCAGTCTGCAGCTGGAGGGCGCGCGGCTGCATCAGCAGCTGCTGGCGCTGGAGCAGCAGGTGCAGGGCGTGGAGGAGCAGACGGGCCACTCCATCATGAGCCTGCAGAGGATCGACCAGCTCAAGACCAGCCTGGAGGTGATTTCAACAGATAGTGTCCCCCTAGTGATCCCTCGCGTGCTGCAAGACGCGTCCAGTCTGCAGCTGGAGGGCGCGCGGCTGCATCAGCAGCTGCTGGCGCTGGAGCAGCAGGTGCAGGGCGTGGAGGAGCAGACGGGCCACTCCATCATGAGCCTGCAGAGGATCGACCAGCTCAAGACCAGCCTGGAGGTGATTTCAACAGATAGTGTCCCCCTAGTGATCCCTCGCGTGCTGCAAGACGCGTCCAGTCTGCAGCTGGAGGGCGCGCGGCTGCATCAGCAGCTGCTGGCGCTGGAGCAGCAGGTGCAGGGCGTGGAGGAGCAGACGGGCCACTCCATCATGAGCCTGCAGAGGATCGACCAGCTCAAGACCAGCCTGGAGGTGATTTCAACAGATAGTGTCCCCCTAGTGATCCCTCGCGTGCTGCAAGACGCGTCCAGTCTGCAGCTGGAGGGCGCGCGGCTGCATCAGCAGCTGCTGGCGCTGGAGCAGCAGGTGCAGGGCGTGGAGGAGCAGACGGGCCACTCCATCATGAGCCTGCAGAGGATCGACCAGCTCAAGACCAGCCTGGAGGTGATTTCTGTTATAACCCCCGGCCCGTAAGTCGAGCGGTGGCCTTCAAGTGCGCGCAGCGTCGTACGAGTGAGCGGGACACAATACGATTGGAGAGCCAATCAGCGCTTACGAGGGATCCGCGAGAGCCAATCAGTGCTTAAGAACGATCCCCACGCCCTCCCCGCGACACCCTCACACCCCGAGATACCTCATTTTCGACTTCTGCGCATTGAAGGTCAACGCTAGACTTATTTGCCGTGACTTGTACCAAGAGTGCATATCACTGGATCCCGCCAGAACGAAAAGAAAAAAAAGATGAGATTTGATAGGAATAGATGATCATGATCATGATGATGAAATGATTATGATGATCATGGTGATGATGATTTACAGAACGCAGCGTCAGCGCTCCGCGAAGCCGACAAGTGGGTGGCGCTGGCCACGTCGCTGGAAGAGATCCTGGCTTCCGGAGTACCCACGCAACAGGACAAGCTGGTTGAGCTGGCGGAACAGGTCGCCGCCATGACCGCCAGCTTAGAGGTGAAACCACCATCCACTACAGCCCTTTTTAAGCCCTTGCCGATGCAAAAACGACGGGGAGTTATAAGTTTGACGTGTCTGTCTGTCTGTGTGTGTGTGTGTGTGTATGTGTGTGTGCGTGTGCGTGTGTGTGCGTGTGTGTCTGTTCCACCGTAGCTCTCAAACGGGTGAACCGATTTGAATGCGGTTTTTCGTTTGAAAGATAATTAAGTCGCGTGTGTTCTTGATAAAAATCGGTCCAAGATGGCGGCCAACAGAGAATGGATTACATATTTTTTCACAACTCCCTCAATATGGGTATTAAACTGAAAGGGCTTAAGTAAGGAACTAGTAGAATAGCACTATGCAAATCCATGATGGCCGCCACCACGAAATGGTGAATATCGGGGGTTTTTTAATTTTTAGTTTATACTTGTTGAAGTGAAACTTCTTTAGTATCGTTGTGCATTTGAAATTGGATGAAACGAAAAAGCGACACCAAAATCCTCTCTTTCGTACCAAGAGTCCATAAGGCGACAGGACGCACAAGTGACAGTAGTGACAAACATACATATTCACACAGGATTTAGCTTGCGAGAGAATGAAGGTAGAATATAAGTCGGTTTCAACTTCAAAAATAAGTTTTATATCTTTGAGCGGAATAAATATTTCTTTAGAATTAATTAATTCATTGATCCATTCATTCATTCCTTCATGTTTTCAGGTGCTGAGCGATTCACCCGACTACGAAACAAAGAGGGTGCAACTTGAGACGCTGTACAACAGACTGGAGGCGGCCATCACCCCTCCCTTTATTGACGCCCTCACGTTAATGGACGCCGGTGAGTGAAGCTGTTATAAATTCTCAAATAGACCGTTTCGGGAATTGAACCCGGGATCTCTCACTTAATGTAAGACCACAGCGTTCACTACTGCGCCAGGGAGGTTGTCAAAACATGAAATAGTAGCCTCTGCTTATTATATCTGGCGCAGTCGGTAGGATCGTTTGTTGGTGTGATCTATAACGAGTGTAAAGGGATTGCTATCAGAAACGAAGACAGGTAACAGTAGTGATTAGTAATAGTACTGACAAGATACCACAAAAAATATACGAAAAAAAATATTAAAATATTTGCTGTATTTTTTAAAAGTTCGCAGTGTAATGCAATCAGCTGACGCTAGAGGTTAGCAAGCGTCGTATAAATAACTAACGTTGTCACCGCGGTGACTCAGTCGTGCACGCTAAACATTACCGGTTTGAAAAAGTTTGAAAAATACTAAATACTCAACCACAAACCTATACTTACTAACTCATAAAATAAAATAAAGCTTTTTTTTTGGTTCGAACGCGCTAATCTCTGAAAATATCAGTCGGATTTGAAAAATTCTTTTTGCATTTGATAGCCCCATTCTTGAGGAAGGTTAGGCTATTCAGCATCATGGTGCCACGGGATTTATAAAAACCTAAATCCACGCGAGCGAAGAGGCGAGGGAAGTGTATGTTTGTTACACTTTAACGCCGCAACTACTGAACCGATTTGGCTGAAATTTTGAATGGAGATAGATTATGGCCTGACTTAACACATAGGCTATGAATCCATATAGCCTTTTATACTGGAAAATTCCATAGTTCCCACGGGATTTTGAAAAAACCGAAATCTATAGCTATAGCTATAGATAGATTATTACTATAGCAAACCTCCTTGAAAGTAGGTATAAATTCCTTCTTAAAACACGATTCCCTCGGGATGTGATTTTTTTAGATTAGATTTTTCGAAAAAACCGAAATTCACGCGCGCTAAGCCGTTGGCAAAAGCTAGTACTATATATAATAGACAATTGGTTATTGGTATTGGATTGTGTTTAGGTAGGATAATAATAGTTTATACTCTGTATCTGGCGCAGTCGGGTAGGCTCGTTTGTTGGTATGATCTGTACATAGTATGTGTTGTGCAGATCGCACGCGCGCGTACGTGGGCGTGTTCCGCGGCATGTCGCGCGCGGCGTCCGCATGCCGCAGCTGGCGGCGCGCGGCGGCCGCGGCGCGCGCGTACGCGTGGACGCGCGCGCCGCACCACGAGCTGCGCGCGCTCACCGCCATGCTGGCCGAGGACGCTGACAAACAGGTCACGTGACAACTACATCTATTTCATTTTCAGATTCAGCAAAACGTGACTCTACTGTCTGTCCGTACGTCACGGATCTCTAGTGTCGTGGACGGAGTGAATTACAGATCTGAAATTTGGATATTTGCTGTAGAATATCGGTCCAAAGTCGTCATCAATAATTTATTTACAAAAAATAAATAAAAATTTATATAAAAAATATTGTTTTGGCATGCGTGGAAGTTGTTTGAAACTCCTAGACTGTGTAGAACTCGTAGAAATATAGTTTTTATCCTTAAATGCAAAGAAATGGAGGGCTGTCAAAATTGCCAGTTTTTGGTGACGACCAGCCGCAATGGGTGGGTGATTATAGTGATGATGATGGTGATGTTGATTATGATAATTATAATTATGGTGATGATGATGATGATGAAGATGATAATTATGGTGTTGATGATAATTATGATGATGATGGTGATGATGAAGTTTTGTGTGTTATATCGGCAGGTGGAGTGGCTGACGTCAGTGCTGAAGTGTGACACGCCTCTCGAGGAGTTGCTGCGACTGCACACAGACCTGCTGCTGTCTTCGGACCCCTCACCGACCAAGGTGCGAGACTCTGTTTAATCGACTACGGAGAAAACAAGTATAAATTAATAATTTAAAAAACCCCCGACATTCGCTGTTTTGTGGCGGCGGCCATCTTGGATTTGCAACAGTGCTATTCTACTAGTCAAGCCCTTTCATTTGATACCCATATTATGGGAGTTGTGAAAAAATATGTAATCCGCCATTGGGTAGCGGGCCATCTTGGACCGATGATCCAAGATGGCCCGCCATACCGCCGTCGGGGGTTAAAAAGGAAGGATTGAGTGTTTTACCATATATTTTTCACGTGATAACGTCTTATGAATCGATGAAAAAGCACGCACGAGAAAGCATGACCCATTGTCACGTACCGCGGGCAAGCGAGAGCGCGGAACAGCGGTAGAGAAGCAATGTTTTCATATGACGTTATCACGTGAAATTCGTCCGTAAACCGACTTTACAGACAAACAATTTTTTTATTCATACTCTATGTACGTCGATAGTCTGTGATGTGACAAGTGTGAGTTTGTACATTTCGACAATTTTACAAGATTTCGAATATCGAAAAACTATAATGTCAGAGTAAAATGGACGTAAAGTTTTACATTCAATTCTTCCGATTTTTATTTCACAAAATTTCCGTCTGGGGCACTGTCTGTTGATGTATGGACAAACTCAACCTTGAAATAAGCCTGTTTAGGTCTATTTTACTTTGAAGTTACTCTTTATCTAAACTCTGTTTCGATACTCGAAATCGATCAACGTTGTCGCGATGTGCAAAATCGTACTAACCCTACTATTGGTAAGTCGTCATCAACCGATCGTCCACTGCTGTACATAGGTCTCTAGTAGGGACTTCCACACGCCGCGGTCTTGTGCAGATTGTATTCAGCGGCGCCCTGCAACTTTTCTGATGTCGTCGGTCCACCTAGTGGGGGGGTCTACCAACACTGCGATTTCTCTAAGACTGCTGGACCGAAGTCGGTTTAATTTATTCTAAAATATAGCTCGTTGTTTCAGATAGTAACAGCGAATTTCAAGATGTGTCAAACTCCGGAGGAGGGGATCACTTTGCTGATCGATCTGAAGTCAGACATAGACGAATTCGTCGACTGCATTAGAAACGTCATAGACGCGCCGAGGGCTAATAAAGGTGGGGAAGTGGGGAAGGGATTTTTTTAAAGTTATACTTCTTGTCTCTTTACTATTTTACTTTAAAAGTTTATCTGAATAAAAAATATGTCTTAGACTTGCCTTTACACAAGTTTAAGAACTCTATTAAAAGTATGCTCATAAAAAAAAGCTTATTATACAATTGAAGATTATATAAACGATAAAAAAGCTTGGATTCAACTCGTTCCAGCAATGCGCGGGACGGCATTTCAATCGTGTACATTCTTCTTCTTATGGTGCCGTCTCCTTCCGAAGGTTGGCAATCATTATGGCTATTTGCAATTTGGACACCGCCGCACGGAAGAGCGATCTAGTACTTTTGCCGTACCATTCCCGCAGATTTCGTAACCAAGAAATTCTCCTTCTACCAGGCCTTCTCCTGCCCTGGATCTTCCCTTGTATGATTAATTGGAGAAGGTCATACTTGTTATTTCTCATTAGGTGTCCGAGATATTGGAGTTTCCTAGTCTTTATTGTGGTCAGAATCTCTGTATCTTTCCCCATTCTCTGCAACACCGTTTCGTTACGGACCCGCTGTGTCCACGAGATCTTCAGCATTCTCCGATACACCCACATTTCAAACGCTTCCACTTTGTCGCTCATGGCCTTTGTGAGCGTCCAAGCTTCAGCTCCATATACGTATAGAAGTACGGAGAACACGTAGCATCGAGCGGTCCTAATGCGCAGTTTTAGGTTCAACTTCCGATTGCAGAGAATCTTTTCCATTTTTCGGAATGCATTTCGGGCCTGTTCAATTCTGCATTTTATTTCCAGGCTGTTATCTCCTTTGTCATTCACTAACACACCAAGGTATCTGTATCGGTTAACGCGTTCCAGGTTGTTACCATTGATGTTCAAAGAAGAAGCTGGATCTGGTGTTCGACCCACAGTCATGTACTTGGACTTCTTGCAGTTTATGTTGATACCATACTTAGCACTGGTTTCGTGTACGCGATCCAAGAGCGTTTGCAAACCTATAAGACTATCGGCTATTAAGATGGTGTCATCAGCATATCGAATATTGTTGATGACGTGGCCGTTGACGACTATTCCTTCTTGCAAGTCCTGGAGAGCCTCAGAGAAAATAGCTTCAGCGTATATATTAAACAGCAAGGGCGAAAGAATGCAACCTTGTCTTACACCCCTCACTATCTCTACGTAAGAAGAAGGCTGATCTTCTACTCTTACATTGGCCACTTGTTGCCAATACAAATTTTTAATGTGTCGTGTAATCGTGTACATTAATAATTGTTATAATGTTATTTTTAAAAAGAGCAACCGCCGAGTTTCTTGCAGGTTCTTCTCGGCTGGAACTGCATTCCGAACCTGTGGTAGATTCAATTGACGATTCAAAAGTACTTGTAAAAGTTTATTTGAATAAAAAACTTTTCTATTCTATTCTGTTCTATTCATGAACCTATAGAAGTGGACTTGGCATAATGTCCTATAGAAAATAGTGGATCGGAAAATAGCTTAAGCTTATCAAAATTTTCATAAGTGTGTAAGAGACAACACTACATTTTTAAACATAACAATAAAACAGATCGTGGCAGAAATTTTATTGCACTTCCCTTAAGATGGCCTCCCTAAAATGTATACATGAACACTCACACACGCACAACTTGAGACATCACAATGAACACGCGCCATTTTAGGTTGGGGGATTGTGCGTGTGTGAGTGTATTTTTGGCACGTTTTTAAGGTAGGTATGCCTACTCTACTTATTATTATTATCTCTATGGTTCTATTTGAAACATTTTATGCTGTGCGTGCACAGGGTGACGCGAAAAACGACATGTTGAAGTTGCTCGCTAACCTCTCGACTGTCAGACGCTTCGCAAACCGGCCGAAATTCAAAATTGGTGCAGTAGTTTTCAAGATACACTTTTCCTTTTATATCAAGTTACCATTTATATCAAGATACCATTTATATCAAGATACCATTTAGATCAAGTTTTTAGATTTTGAACTCTATGTGCTTTCGTTTAGAGCAAGTTTCGCCTGCAACGTTACACGAGCTGGGGCGCGCGGTGTACGCACCGCTGAGGGAACTGATGCCCAGATACACAGACTTGCAGACAACACTGTTCCTATCCCACCTGGACGACCCGATGCTGCAGCAAGTGAGTCAGTTAGCAGGGCTTTTTCCATGCAAAAGTTTTTTTTTTAACCAAAACAACTGTTTGGACGACCTCCCTGGCGCAGTTGTGAGCGCTGTGGTCTTATAAGTGGGAGGTCCCGGGTTCGATTCCCGACTTTCATTTTCCGAATAAATTTTTCAATGTGCTTCTTTTGTTTTCTATTGCTGTTAGTTTGTACTTTCCAGTTTCCACTCTTAGCGATTTCTATTTAAGGGCGAAATGAATAATATTATTACGTGGCTTAGGGCTTTTTTATGTAGACGGGGATTTAAAGTAGTTTGGGGTAAAATCGAACTTCGTAGATGTTAACCCTGTTTTTCATACAAATACCTCAGCAGCTGTAAATGACAATGACAGCTGTCAGAATTCCACCGAATTAGAAATCAGACTATGCACAGAAGGCATGTTGCCACCCTACTACATAGACAAACATAGTTATACGCAATCACGCAAACATGTTAACGGTCAGTGGTTTATTTACCTACTGTACCTACTATACTTTAGGTTTTATTTCAACTTTAAGAACTTCAAGTTTAAGAACTCAATTAAAAGTATGCTCATAAAAAAAGCTTATTATACAATTGAAGATTATATAAACGATAAAAAAGCTTGGATTTAACTCGTTCCAGCAATGCGCGAGACGGCATTTCAATCATGTACATTAATAATAATAATTGTTATAATGTTATTTAAAAAAAAAAAGAGCAACCGCCGAGTTTCTTGCAGGTTCTTCTCGGCTGGAACTGCATTCCGAACCTGTGGTAGATTCACTTGACGATTCAAAAGTACATGTAAAAGTTTATTTGAATAAAAAAGTTTTCTATTCTATTCTAACTTGAAAAAATTAATTTATTCCAGGAGGATCTTCTGGAATACTCCAGAGCAGTGCTCTCCATAGCGGAGAGCAGCGAGGCTTGGCTCAGCGCGGCGTATAGCAGAGGCAAGAGTATTGCGGGCCCGGCCGTCTATCCGCACTACGCGCCCGCGGTCGAGGTAACTGACTTTTCAGCCGTTGCGTTCTTCTTCTTCTTCTTCTTCTTGCTGGGCAGGTGTCCGCACGTAAACCATTGAGGTTTGTTGTGCGTGATGTGCCGTGTCCGTCTGAATGGCGGACGGTAACTCACAAATTCAAGTGAAACCTTATCTATAATTTAGTAGGTTTTTAGTAGTATTTGGTAGTTAAGATAAAATATTTAGTAGTTCAATATAGCCAAAATTAAATGAAAAATAAAGTGCGCCGCCAAGCTGACGTCACGTTGGCGGGTGGAATTTTAACGGCGTACAATACTTTGAAAATATATATGTATGTCAAATTTTAGTAGTCTTTTGGTAGTTTAATAAAATTACGTTAAATCTTATTCACGCTTTTGTTTATAGACTGGAAAATATATTTTCTTTTTCTTCATCGGAAACGCCTGTGGAAATTAAATTAGTTCTGCTGAAAGATTGCTATGATAATTTCCACAGGCGTTTCCGATGAAGAAAAAGAAAATATATTTAAAAATTATATATTTTTAATTATATATATATGGTTTCACTTGAATTTGTGATATACCGTCAGCCATTCTGACGGAGACTGATGTGCCTCTTGCGTTGAAGTCTTCACTCCAGCCATCCGAGGTCGCTCCAGAAGCCTAGCAGGCCGCCCAGGTTGCCGAGGACTTCTTGGAGTGAGGCTGGGGATCCTAGGTGAATCCTGCGTTGTTCGGTCACGCCCGTGCACTCTAGGAGCACGTGCGCTGGTGTTTCATCCGTCTCCATACATGCTCTGCATAGAGGACTGTCTGTGACACCTATAATGAAAAGGTGTTTGTTTAGTGGACTGTGCCCTGTTATGAGTCCCACCACCTTCCTGAGTTTACCTCTGTCTAGGTGCAGTAGTTTGTTTGTTAGATGTTGGTTCAGAGTAGCCGTTGCGTTATAAACATCGACACGAACATCGAACGCTGAGGGAAAATGGAGGGGGTAAGCTACTGTATTACGTGCGCGACAGTTTCCATACGCAGCTATCCCCTCCACGTTTCGTTCAGTGTTCGATGTACGTGGCCGCGGGTATATCCGTTAACAACAATGTCCCGTTGACGACAGTGTTATGAAAACCGGCCAAGTGTGAGCCCGACTCGCGCTTGGCCGGTTTGATAACACGGCCGGCACGGGGTGTGGGCTGGTGATGATGACGATGATGACGATGATGACGATGATGATGATGGACCAGGCGTTCGCGTCGGCGTTCCTGGGCGTGGTGTCGGCGCACACGCGGCGCGTGGAGGGCGCGCGCGCGGGCCGCGCGGCCGGCGTGCTCAGCGCCGCGTTCCCCGCCGCGCTGCTGCTGGAGAGCGCCGCAACGCGCCTGCTGAGCGCGCTCGCCGAGCGACAGCGCGTTGAGGAAGCCGATGAAGGTGCATAGTATTCATTCATTCGCTTAATCATTCATTCATTCAACCATTCGTTTTATCATTCATTCATTCAATCATTCGCTTAATCATTCATTCATTCTACCATTCGCTTAATCATTCATTCATTCAACCATTCGTTTTATCATTCATTCATTCTACCATTCGCTTAATCATTCATTCATTCAACCATTCGTTTAATCATTCATTCATTCAACCATTCGTTCAATCATTCATTCGCTCAACCATTCGTTCAATCATTCATTCGTTCAACCATTCGTTTAATCATTCATTCATTCAACCATCCGTTCAATCATTCATTCGTTCAATAATTCACTCGTTCATTCATTATTAATTCATTCATTTATTCGTGTGGAAATGGGACGCTAGGAACAAGCATTTCGATGGAACGTAGGTTGTGAAAGGAGAAGAGAGAGTAGATATGTGCGAGTGAGTGGAATGGTCGAATGGGCTTAAATAGACGGAACGTACGGACGGAACGGTGAAAGAAAGAGAGAGGATGCATGTGTGAGGGAGAAAGCATAAAAGGACTTTGGGGATTGACGTCGAGTGTGCAAGTTGTGAAGTTGTGTGTCTTATGGATAAATTATGAAAATAGTGCCCATTAACCTTTTTTGTCTCAAATCCCACATTCATTCACTCATTTTTGCATTTGTGCTTTCATTCACTCATTCATCTATCTATATCTATACTAATACAATAAAGCGGAAGAGTTTGTTTGTTTGAACGCGCTAATCACAGGAACTACTGGACCGATTTCAAAAATTCTTTCACCGTTGGATATGTACGTGATCCCTGAGTGCTATAGGATATATATTATGTACCACGGGCGAAGCCGGGGCGGACCGCTAGTCCTAATATAATTAAGTGGAAGAGTTTGTTTGTTGGAACGCGCTAATCTCTGAAAATACCGGTCGGATTTGAAAAATTATTTTTGAATTTAATAGCCCAATTCTTGAGGAAGGTCTATAGACTATTCAACATTACCGTATTCACGGCGACCCTTAGGGTGGTTTCACACCGGCGGGGCGAGGTGTGAATGGGACGGGCGATAAAACCAAAAAATCTCCCAAAAGTTGACGAAGCAAAGAGCTCCCACGTGGTTTTTTAAGAATCTAAATCCGCGCGGGCTAAGTCGTGTGCATCTGCTAGTTGAAGTACATTATATCATTATATCGCGTGTAAGTATAATAGGGCAAGTCAGGGGCAGGCAATAGTGGTAATGATTACTGACTTAAGATACCACGAAAAAAAAAAAACGAAAAAAATTACAATATTTCCTGTATTTTTCAAAGTTCGCAATGTAATGCAATCAGCTGATGCTTAAATACCTACAGTTGTCGTCAATGCCCCAAGTTGATAACGTGCACGTTGGTCGGTCAGAGCCCACGCCCCAGCACCCACTGCTGGACCTGCCGACGCTCATACTGGACGCGGAGGCGCGGGGCGCGCGCAGGGCTCCGCCCCCCAGCGTGGCGGGGCTGCGGCGCGCCAAGGACACGCTCAGGAACCTCGCCAGGTCGATACTGAGGAACCCCATCGATGTGCAACTAGGTGAGTGACTTACCACCTCTCTCTCTCTCCGGTCGTACCTTCATTGCGGAACATTGTGGTCTTCTGCTTTGTGTGTGTGTGTGTGTGGGTGCGTGTGCGTGTGTGTGTGTGTGCGTGTGAGTGCGTGTGCGTGCGCGACGTATATACCGTCGTCCACTTTTTTTTTGAAAAACAAACGTCAAACGAAACGTATCCAACTAGGCAGTTAAGGCAAAGTTTTTTTTTTTAATTTCCTTACTTTAAGTTAAGAAAATTAAAATCAAAATCAATTAAATTAATCTTCTTTCCTTATATAGATACCGAACATACAATTTTTTAGAATATGACTTGGATTATTAGACCAGTGTCGATAATTTTTGAAACCAAAAAAAATCACAGTAGGATGAAACCCATTGGAAAAAGAGGAGAATATTATAAAAATAAAACCCTGGTCTAAATCTGAACAATTGAAAGTTAAACCGACTTACATTCTTACACTTATATATTTGTATATATTTTGTAAATAACTGAACCGATTTTGATGAAACTCGCAGACAAAGTCCCGCAGCTGGCGGCGTGGCGTGACAACGACGCGCTGTCGACCGACCTGCCCGATTTTGCGCTCTCGCCGCAGGAGTACATCACTGAGGTAACTTGAAAATGATTAAACCGATTTTGATGAAACTCGCAGACAAGGTCCCGCAGCTCTCGCCGCAGGAGTACATCACTGAGGTAAGAGGCCATCCTTAAAAATTTCATGATTTTTGTGAACCGATTGGAATGCGATTTTTTTTGTTTCAAAGGTGAATTAGCCGGGAGTGTTCCTAGCTATATTTGATGAAAATCGATTTAAGATGGCCGCCGCTACAAAATGGCGGATAAAATATTTTTTCACAACTCCCTTAATATGGGCATCAAATGAAAGGGCTTAACAACTAGAATAGCATTATTGTAAATCCAAGATGGCCGCCACCACAAAATGGCAAATGTCGTGGGTTTTTTATAAATTTTTAATTTATACTTGTATTAGCTTCACCTGTAATTACGTATACGTAAATAAACTTTGTAATTTTTCTTTATTTATTTACGATTATTTCTTTATTTATCGCATGCGATGAGATAGAAGATTACGCGGATATAGAATATTAAGATGGAGCGGTGCTTTGTAGGTGAATGTAATATTGAGGTACTCATCCTTACACAACCTGTTCTCAGATCGGTCAGTATCTGATGACGTTGCCGCAACATTTGGAGATGCATTTGTCCGAGAAACAAGCACCGTGGCAGTTCCTTTCCGAGGTAAATACTCTTGTTACATTGAATCTTTAATCCCTGTTTCTCTCTCTCTCTGTCTGTCTCTCTCTCTCCTCTCACTGTTTTCTCTTAACCTCCTTCTCTGTCAAAGTTTTACCCAATGTTATAGTTCAAGTTTTCTACTCTATGCAAAAAGCAGCCTGATTTTGTATGTTATCTGTCACTTAGTAATAGAGATCGACCAGAATCTCATGAAAAATAGGGAAATTAAATTTTGTAGTAAGCAACACTAGGTAAACTCGGCTGCCCTAGTGATAAACAAAGTAATTACATTCAGAACACCTTACCTGGGATCGTTTCACGAAACGAAAAATCAAGCAACTGCATTTTAAATACAGAAACAAAGTAATCAACATCGAATTACTTTGTTTTTGTGTTGTGCTTGTTGTTTACTTGGTTTTTGCATTTATATTCCGGGTTAGTGAGTGCAGTTACTTTGTTTGCGCAATTTAAATTTCAGTAAACGGTTCAAGTTATTTGAAATATTAAACTGTGGTAAAAACTACTCGACATAAAACTTTTGCTAATGCAAAAAGTCAATTTCACAAAAAATGTCAGTTACTTTGTTTATCGCTAGGGCAGCCGTAGTGTTGCTAACCTTGGAATTTCATTTCCCTATTTTTCATGAGATTCTGGTCGATCTATAATATATTTTTTGGCAACTAAGTAGGTACTCTGTACACTCTCTATGTTTTTGTTGTCTGTGATTTGAAGAGATAACAATGTAGATGTACTGTAACTACTGTGATTAGAATTAATGTGGAATTATTGTAAAAGGTTTTCGAGTTTAGTCAAATTAAACACCAAAGGTCAAGAAAAAAACTTAGTTTTAATACATTCCAAAACACTCTCTCTCTTACTCGCTCTCCTCTCCTCTTTCCCGAGCTCGACGACCGACGCCTTACGTGCTCTCCGAGACACGTGCGAAGATGGCGATACCACACTCCCGTGCGTCGTAGAGCACGTAAACCTGTCGAGCCTATGCTAGATTTCTAAGACGATGGGAGCGATGGAGTAGAGTGTACGCACACGTAGCACACTCGCGCACTACAGTATCTCCTGTTGCAGCTGTGCGAGCACACGAGCGAGGCGTACGCGCGGCGCGTGCTCGCCGTGCGCGACATGGACGCGCTGGGCGCGAGGCGCGCGCTCACCGACATACGTACGTGAGCGAACCAGCTTTTCTACATTATAACCTACAATTACTGCCTTAGTTATACCACCACTACAGCCTTTTAACGTCCCACTGCTGGGCACAGGCCTCCTCTCTCATAGGATAGAGGGATTTAGAGATTTAGATTTTAATACAAAAAAAAAATTGTATTAAAATCTAATAAATCGTCATTGACCATTTCTTTTGAACATTATTGAATCGCGAATTTAATAATTTTTAACTTTTTAACGATTAGAACTTATAAAAGACGGAGGAATGTGAATAGATATTTTTTTTTTCAAACTTTAGGATTTTTTTTCTCGGCAATGGCTAAGTATCGAGGCTAGGCGCTCTAGGATTTGAGTATAGGAATACACTCATCATCATCATGATCAACCCATTACCGGCTCACTACAGAGCACGGGTCTCCTCTCAGAGTGAGAAGGGTTTTGGCCATAGTCTACCACGCTGGCCAAGCGGATTGGCAGACTTCACACACCGCGTGAGAACGTTATGGAGAACTCTCAGGCATGCAGGTTTCCTCACGATGTTTTCCTTCACCGTTAAAGCAAGTGATATTTAAATACTTAAAACGCACATAACTCCGAAAAGTTAGAGGTGCGTGCCCGGGATCGAGCCCACAACCTCCGATTAGAAGTCGGTCGTCCTAACCACTAGGCTATCACAGCTGTCGAATACACTCACTGAGTGCTAACTACACGCGGAACCTCCGTTTGATTTGAGGACCCCGCACCCTTGCCGTCTCCTTGTAAGAGGAATATTAACGGTATAAAGTGTACAATTTTGAATGAAGTTTATTTGACTTTGTTTGAACCCAACTCGTTTGCCGGCAGTGTACCTGTCGAGTGTGATCGAGGACCTGGGCGGCCGCGTCACGCCCGCGCTCAGGAGCCTGGAGCAGTCGCTGCGAGCCAGCGCGCCCTCCGCGCAGGCAGACTGAACGAACACCATCCAACTGCGACGTGCGA
Source organism: Melanargia galathea (assembly GCA_920104075.1). NCBI lineage: Eukaryota > Metazoa > Arthropoda > Insecta > Lepidoptera > Nymphalidae > Melanargia > Melanargia galathea. The sequence continues at coordinate 12,272,023 of OV049878.1, forward strand.
CGGTGGGGGAAGACGGTGCGGCGACGGTGGGGGATGATGCGGCGACGGTGGGGGAAGACGGTGCGGCGACGGTGGGGGAAGACGGTGCGGCGACGGTGGGGGAAGACGGTGCGGCGACGGTAGGGGAAGATGGTGCGGCGACGGTGGGGGAAGATGGTGCGGCGACGGTGGGGGAAGATGGTGCGGCGACGGTGGGGGTAGATGGTGCGGCGACGGTGGGGGAAGATGGTGCGGCGACGGTGGGAGAAGATGGTGTGGCGACGGTGGGGGAAGATGGTGTGGCGACGGTGGGGGAAGATGGTGCAGCGACCGAACACTTTAAAAATTACCCGGGCTCATTCGAAGTGATTAACATTATTTTTCGTGCGACACTCTCCCTCACATACTTACACACAATCAACGCAACTTGCCGCTTGAAGTCTGTAAAACGTTATTGCTGGTTGCGCCTGTTATTTATGTTATTTATTGAAATAAGTAAAAGATTTGTAAATATTATGTAGTGTTTTATTTCTCCTCGCAAACAAAAAACATATCAACCTGGATCCTTTGTTCTATTTATTAATAATTGTTAAATGTGTTAATTTAATGCATGTGTTGTAATATCAACCGACTGATATAATATATATTTTTAATACATTTATAAATACATCCACCACCACCACTACAGCCTTTGAACGTCCCACTGTTGGGCACAGGCCTCCTCTCTCAGAAGTGAGGGACTTAGCTTAGACCCGCCACGCTGCTCTAATGCGTGTTGGTGGGCTTTAACGACTATTGTCACATGACAGTGATAATAACCGGGACCGGCTGCTTAACGAACCGCCAACTACCAACTCCGGGCTGGCGCTGAAAATTTCTTGACAGAAAAACTCAGTACCTAAAAATTATTTGCCCGACCCGGGAATCGAACCCGCGACCTCGTGATCTGCGGCCGAATATGTTAACCACTAGACCAACGAGGCAGTTATTAATACATAATATGTTACAGTTATAAATACATACATATTAGTTATACTTACACAAATACACCCAGACTCGGGACGGGAACCCGTAACCCCGGAGCGGAAGGTAGGGTCACTGCCAACCGCGCCAACTAGCGGGCTAGTCATAGCTACACAGAACACGATCTTGTGCCGTTTGTATCCAGAGATTCGAAATTAAAGAGGAAGCATAGCTCGAAGAACCGATAGACGTTGGTTGCGTATTAGAAGGTGTGTTGTCACTCGCCAACAAAATATATACAAACTGGTAATTAAACAATTTTTTATTAATTTTGAAGCAATAGAAAACGTTGTTAATCTTACTATTTATTAAATTCAATTTTGGTGTCATAACGCAATTGCGAGGAGGTAGCTTTTTTTTGATAAATATACATAAAACTTTATCACTCTTCCTGGATAGACAAGACAAAAATATATATTATTCTGATCCAAGAATCACCAGCAGGATGATTATATGTAACTTTTAATTAATTATTTATAGCTTGAAGTTACACTAGAATATGGCATTTCGAATCAGTGGTAGATTCAATTGACGATTCCAAAGCACCTGTAAAAGTTTATTTGAATAAAAAACTTTTCTATTCTACTCTATTTTTAACCCCCGACGCAAAAACTACGGGGTGTTATAAGTTTGACGTGTCTATGTGTGTGTGTGTCTGTCTGTTTCACCGTAGCGCTCAAACGGGTGAACCGATTTGAATGCGGTTTTTTTGTTTGATGAATTAGGGGAGTGTTCTTAGCTATGTTTGATGAAAAGCGGTCAAAGATGGCAGCCGCCACAAAATGGCAGAAGTCGGGGGCTTTTTATATTTTTATTTTATACTTGTATACTATTGTATTTTGATGAACGAAGAATCGTTAGCTTCATCTTTAAAATGGGTCTAAAACATCTTGTCACGTTTGTAATACATACAATAATTGAAAATAATATAACTACCTATAAAGTACCGTTCAAAATTAAGATGTCATTAATGATAAAAAATAAAGAAGAATTTCACAAAAATAAATCTTACGATAGGTAATTTTTATCACAACATTCTCATATCTATCCAGTAAGAGTTTACAATTTTAATCTATTGTCTAATCGAATTGCACTATTCCAAACAAGATGTTAGTGGTGTAACAATACAAAGTGAGGCCCCCTTTAAATTCTCAGGCCCCTTGATAAATTTTTGAGCAATTCACTATCGCTATTAATTGCTTGAATCAGGGTCTCAAATTATTAAAGGTTTTTAATGTGGAGATTTTTATTGTTAAAATCTAGGAACAAAGGCCCACAACACACAATTTTTTCTTAACATTATCTAGATCAAACCTCCACGCTCACCTAAATCAAGCCTACGAAACACGAAAATGTTATACAAAAAAAATATAATAATAGTACTTGCATAACAAAGTGACCCAAATACATTTTATATTAGTACAAATATAAAAATACGTGTTGAATTAAAATCCTCCATTTTCGAATACGGTTAAAATAGTCGGCCTACCAGCATGAGTCGTTGCTGCTAAAATGTTGTAAATGTAAATGTTGAAGATTAAGAATCTTTTTTTATAATGATTATTTTAAAGCATTTTTTACGGAATGGAACATTACTTTAAACAAAGTTACTTCTTTGACATGCATAACAAACTTAATTTATGCAATAAGCGGTATTGAATAGAAGAAATAATGTTTTATCGATATTTTTTTATTTTAGAAATAGAAATAGAAAAAACCAAGCAACAACGACCAAATCCAAGCGGTACAGTAAAACTAATTAAAATTATATGTACGCAATCTCACCAGCTAGATTCGGAGACTAAATGCCCGTTTTCTACAACGATTTAGTTTTCACCAAAGTCTAACTCTTAAGGGATACCTAAAGGCTATCGGATGACGTCTACATAGATACATAGTCCTATGCAAAGGTGTCTTTACTTAGGGATCTGGTGGTGAAAACGGGCATAAGAATTTTTAGAAGATGTAACAAACCATGTGAGGCACTGAAAAAATATTATTCAATGGTTTTTACATTAGGACCTTTCAATTCACTCCATGCAATTATAAATCGGATTATAAATTGTTACGTGGGTATCTTATCTTATCTTCCTCTGATGGGGCCCGCTAAAAAGCGGATGCACTTCGACCCTTATGGATCTTTTGTACTCGCCCCTTCCTTATCCCCTAGACCTCCTCAAACACCCATTCTAGGAGTTTAATTGTCGCCTTTAGGTTCAAGGGACCATAATCCTCCGGTTGCGGATAAGCTACCCCCAGAAGATCCATTCGCTTTCTAGCCAGTCCGTCACACTCACACAAGATGTGTTCCATGGACTCATTTTGTTACGTGGGTAAGTATGCGTTATTTTTAATTAGTTTTACTATTTTTACTATCCATTTCACACCGAGTGTATCAAAAGACGCAGGGAGCGCTGCAAAACACACTACTGACACTACGCTCTTATATTTATTTTAATATTTAATTCGTATAGAAAAGTTATTGCATGGAATACGGCGTCGAGGCACGCCTATACACTATTTTTTCTTACCATACATAAAAGGTAAACATGTCGGAGGTAAATTAGCTCAGAAACGAGTAGGTAATAGACGCACTACGCACAGTGCTTATAAAACCCGCGATTTGATTACCTTTTTAATACGGTTAGGAAAACAGATTATACAAACAATTTGCAATGTGCTTTACTTACAAATTTTTCTTTATATAAAACTTTACTTATCTAATAATACACACATTTGAAGATTTTTTTTTTCGAGTAGGTAAGCCGTTCGGTGGAGTAACTACACGGTTTCTTGGCGAGTGTCGGTTTTAACCGAAGTCAATCAGTTCTTCATTTAAAAACAAATGTGATTAAACTTAAAATAAAAAATTGGGGGCCTTTAAGAAATTCTCTGCAAAATAAAATTACAGTTTCTCGAAACTGTTCTTTAATTATGCCTTGTTATCATTATTAGACGTTCAATATTTTTTTGTTTGTTTTTGAATATATGTACATATATAGCTTTAGCTACTTGACCTAGCCAAAACAAACCGTCCAGTCACCAACCGGCGATATCAAATTAATTATCAAAAGGGCTATTCGTCGACGCTAGGACGGGGAAACGAGTGATTTCTTGGACGAAGCGAACAGGAGCGACATCGTGAGTAGAAAAAACGTAAGTAAGTAAATCACACGGCTCGCTACACTTTGGTCTCATACAAATTTCCATAAAAGTAAACGAACTTCCAAGCTTATTAGAAATCAAAGGGCACTTCCCGTTTGACATACTTTAGTGTCTTTATCTCAAATGTTTTTTGTGACGTAAAACTTTGTATAAAAATGTATATTGACGGTTCCAGAATTCATTTCACACATAGTTATGATGTCGATGAAACCAGGAATCATCACTAGAATGGAAATGTCTATTTGACCAAACTATACTTATGTACAGTTAAACATTTTAATATAATATTAAGGTCATGCAAAAATACCATTTATATATAAATTCACTATGTATACACATTAAATACACATGCTATTTACATTGCACTAAGCTACAAATACAACTGGACTGGTGCTCTATTTAGTATTATATGTATTTATTTATTTATAAAAGCTGTGTCTATATCCCATGCAGTCTATATATTCTACAAAATTGGTGCACCCATCCTAGCATTTTAACCGTCAGTCTCATAATAACTGAATAATAGACATGTATGTAACAACAGTGCTAGGATAGTCTCGATATATCATTGGCAGCTGTCAGTGACATATTAGGTACTTTGGCAACACTACACAAGCACAACATGCTAAAAAAACCAAGTGTGTCGAGTTTTTATTGCCCAATACAAGGATTACTAGCAACAATTTAAAGATAAGTGGTCAGCCATTGAAAACTGAGAACACAACTGTGTTCTTGGGAATAACCCTAGATGCAAAGCTTCAATGGGGCACCCATATAGCAACACTTGCTGGCAAGCTTAGCTCTGCTGCTTACGCTGTTAGGAAGATTCGACAGTTAACAGACGTAGAAACTGCAAAAGTAGTTTATTTTGCATATTTCCATAGTATTATGTCGTATGGAATCTTACTATGGGGTAAAGCAGCTGATATTGGAAAAATTTTCGTTTTACAAAAAAGGGCAATTCGCGCAATTTATAATTTAAAACCGCGGGATTCCCTTCGAGAGAAATTTAAAGAAATAGGTATTCTTACAGTAGCTTCTCAATATATTTATAACAACATAATTTTTGTTAAGCAAAACATTCACAGTTACAATAAAAAGTGTGAATTACACGATAGGCGGTTAAGAAATAGAGATGGACTAGTGATTCCTCGATTACGCCTCAAAAAGGTCCAAAGGTCGTTTGTGGGAATGGGCGTAATGTTCTATAACAAAATTCCACAACAAATCTTAGATTTGCCTTTACACAAGTTTAAGAATTCTATTAAAAGTGTGCTCATGAAAAAAGCATATTATACAATTGAAGATTATATAAATGATAAAAAAGCATGGATTTAATTTATTCGCTTTATACGCTATTATAACTTGAGGAGTATTCGATTATTGGTGTTCAATTCGATGCTTTAATCATGGGTAGCCTAAGTATGTCACGCTCTCTTTAAACATTTCTGTGGTGGTGTCGTGTGGTGCGGGTTGTTACGTTCCCTCAAATATGGTTGAGCGAAGCAATGGCTGGATCATGCGTCATGCTCGTGAACGGGTGCCGCCGTCGGAAATGGGGCTACTTTTGTCTGCCCTTCTTAACGTGTGGAATTGTAAGCACCATTCTGAACCAGTGGTAGATTCATTTGTCGATTCAAAAGCACTTGTAAAAGTTTATCCGAATAAAAAATATGTCTTAGACTTGCCTTTACACAAGTTTAAGAACTTTCTTAAAAGTATGCTCATAAAAAAAGCTTATTATACAACTGAAGATTATATAAACGATAAAAAAGCTTGGATTTAACTCGTTCCAGCAATGCGCGAGACGGCATTTCAATCATGTACATTAATAATAATAATTGTTATAATGTTATTTTTAAAAAGAGCAACCGCCGAGTTTCTTACAGGTTCTTCTCGGCTGGAACTGCATTCCGAACCTGTGGTAGACTCAATCGACGATTCAAAAGCACTTGTAAAAGTTTATTTGAATAAAAAACTTTTCTATTCTATTCTATTCTATTCTACAAAAAGATTTTTACATTTTTGGAAAAGTATTGGAAATCCACATCACCACGTACATACGTTAGGTAGTGCGTATTTTTGTAGTAGCCAAGTACAAAAAATCTTTCTATTTACTATTTAGTAGAATTCGATTGAAAAATAGGTTTTATTGGACTGAGAATTTTTTTGGGGCCCGAGAATTTATTTTCATTAGTATTTTTTCCTCGGGGCCCCTAAAAAATTCTCAAGTTTTGATTCCTGTCAATAGTGAAAATACCGATACGCGGAGCACTCGAAAACTATTGATCGATTTCAGAGTAAAATAGACCTAAAATGGCTTGTATTAAGGTTTGAGTTCGCCAATACATTCAGCATTCGAACAATGCTGAATGTATTGGCGAACTCAAACCTTAATACAAGCCATTTTAGGTCTATTTTACTCTGAAATCGATCAATAGTTTTCGAGTTCGTTTTCGAGTGCTCCGCTTTAGACTAAGCACACAGTAAACTAGAGTTAAAAATATCGACAATACTCATGCAATCCATAAAATAAGGAAAACACGTTTATTGATTTGATTTGCCGTGCTTTATACAAGAACTGTCAACTGAACTGAGAACTGTCAAACTTAAATGATTGTAAGATTGTATAGTCCAATTAAGAATGAATGTATGTATGTATCCGATTCTGTGTGTTCCACCCACCGTAGCGCCTAAACTACAGGCCGATTTTGATGAATGAGGTGTCAATTAATTCGTTGACCGTTGTTATAGTCCGGGTGACAGGCTAAAATATATAAAAAAAATCGAGAAGTGTCCTTCGCAGCTTATACGCAGAATTAAGTTACTTTCGGATAAACATAACAGATGGCGTCACTAGCAGCTTGCCTCGCGCTATCTTCCGGTCGAATTCTCATTAGTATGCAGTTGAATAGGGAAGGGAACGCAAGTTGAGTCGCCTTCGCGCATTTCGTGTAGCCAAGCCTTAGCAAGCAAAAAAGGATTTCAGGAATTTAATGTATGATCCATAAGAAGAGAAAATAAAAGAAAAAAATAAATTAGCAGTGCATTTAATAAAATAAAAACGACTGAGCACAATGAGGCGGATGTAGCGCGCCCGAGAGACCTTGATACTTGGGACTCACTACAGCTGCCAAATATCAAAAACCCTCCGGGCGCTCTATACACAAACATTAAATGTTACACAGTACTTTGGTTATTGGCTGGCGCACCTGACTGAAAGCTGTCAAGTGTCAACTTGAAATGACAGTTGAGACAGAGTAAAAATCGAGAGATGAAACTTAGCAATCACAGATTACATACAACTGTAGATATACAAATCGAGGAAGCGGAAAAATTCCAGCCAATGTGGGTAACATTAGATTTGCGTTTAACATTTTCACTCAACATAAAATTTTTAATTTGAGAGACTATATGAAATGATAATTAATTGGAGATTTGATAACAATTGATTGAGAAATATCTTCGTCCATTTGTATATGTACAATTTCATTCGGGGTTTTGATGAAGTATATATAGAACATAAGTAGAGCATACAGTTATGAATAATAATAATTTTGCCTCTAAGTATAGTCTGTTTTCATTGTAAGGTTGGAAACACACTTGCAACGACGCCACGCGACGGGTGATGAGTCAAATCAGATTACAATATTTTCTGACCAGTAACAACGCTAAGAAATACATCTTTCAGGAGGATTATTTATAATTAGCTATAAATTGGGACATTACAAACGTGCGAACTGAACCATAAAACATTACGAGCGGTTGTGAGGGCTCTCCCTCGCTCTTTATAACCTGTCATCGACTATCGACAAATCCTTTTCTTACTGTTACACACAACACCAGAGAAACAGATTCCAGTTCCATAAGACCTATAGGTGCGAGCGAGAAGTCCGATAAAAATGATTTATGACTTAGTTGGCACGTTAGTAATGTCCCAACTATAATTAGCAATATCTCGACGCAACGAGCTGTTTCAGGACGCGTGGCGTGTTCTTAGTATGCTAGACCCATTAACCAGACTATAGTTATAGTTAATACTAAAAAAAAAAAACTTAAACTAATATTGTGAAATCAAAACAAAACTTAACACAATTGCAATAAGGCACAGTTTTATGTAAAAGAACGAATTGAACTAACTTATACAATTAACGATAAAAATAATATTATATATAGGTATGTACGCGATAAATGATAAAAATATGCGCAATCTAAAAACTAAAGTTAGTTGATTTCTAATTCGATTAAAAATATTAATCATTACTGTTCATATGCGTATATAGAGTGCGGATATCGACGCATAAAACACCTAAACATTCTATTTATAATATTATCTAAGCACGTACATAGGATTTTTTCATGTGTTTTATCGATTGAAAATCGAAATCAGTATGTTTTGCATCTCTCTATAAAAAAAAGACTCCATGTTTGAATTTATTTGGTACCTACTACCTAGATCTTTTAGGTTCGCAAAAAACGCGTTCAGATTTCTTAGGCCCCCTATAGAAAATTGACAAGGGGCCTCGATTTTAAGATTAATATTAGGCAAAGTTTGAATTCTAAAGCTTCCTTCTGAAATGTAAGAGGGGCCTAATAGGTACAGGAGAAGATAATTTTTAACAGTTAATTAATTTCAGTAGCTAAAATCGACGAACTTTTGAAATAATAATATATAATACTAGAAAAACCTATGTATGGCTTATTCCATTTTGATTTTATTCGATTTTATTTATTTTGATAAAGGAACATTAATTTATAGTAATTAAAAGATGATCACAATACCATAATTCATAATAATTTTAACAAAAATAAAAGAGATAAATTAAACAATAAAATCCAAAGTCCGGTAGATAAAAAAAATACGAGACAACAATAATTATGAAATTTCAAAATATATATGAAATCATGCACTAAATCTGAACTTGAGAGTAGTAACTTTTATACAGGCAAAAATATTGCTTTCGACAAATTTCTTCAGACATAAAGAATTTGTCATAATGCAAAGTTTTTCATTACTGAGAAATGTCACAAAAGACCAATGCAAACATTGAGAAATGCGATAAGAAGCCACCTCTAAGGTCAACAACGTGAAAAAAAGAAACTAACTAAAATTAACCTGAGCCTAGCGTTTACAACTAACAACTATCAACGGAGACGAATCAAACGAATGCGGGCGTTGCTGTTTTTTGAAATCAACAATCTGAGAAACTTTTATTTGATACGATTTTTATTTAAGAATTTGAAAAAAATATTTGAAAGTATTTCATATTTTACGTATTAATAACAAACTAACTTCTGGAAATCATTTGATATCATTTCGTAATAGGGTATTTGACAACATTGAAAATATACTATTGATTGTGGTCATCTTATCAGATAATAGCCTAAAAAAGACATATTTCACTCAATCAAACTAAACTATGTAATTTTACGCGATATTTTGCACGAAATAAAACATAATAATTTTTGAAATTTTATCAGGAACGTGAACGCTCTGGGATTGTTTGTGACGTCACTCGATTGCACGTAACTTGGTTGATTGAAGTTTATCAAGTCAACCGAAACTAAACTTTATACTTGAAAGAATAAGATTGATATTAAAATGAGTAGGTATAACAATTTACAACATTACGATACAGCAGTCGCCTTGCGTAGCGTCTCTGTCGCACGCACCGAGTTCCGAAAAGGAGCGAGCGAGAGAAGTGACTTGCATAGCGATTTGTGACGTCACGCGTATCATGTGATCAGAAATGTCGTTTTTTGGCGCGGTTTTCAAAACTTAAACTTTATCATTGATTTAATTCTTAATACTGTAGATATTGCGAAAAATATCAATGTAGTGTGTTTTAATAAGTAATAAAGAATAATTTAAAACAATTTCCAAAAATTAGTCAAATACCCTATTGTGCATTAAAATCTGTAGTGAAGCATGAATATAATTATAGCTCCGTTGTACAAATTATCTAAGCTAAATTGACAGCACTAAAATGCTATCCTTTTCTTCAAGGAACATTATGAAAAGGATATCACTATTTTCAGATCTGTCCATTTAGTTTAGTTTAAAAACTGTGCACAACGGAATTAGTATCTTTAAGTATTAATGGATGACGTATTTTTAAAAGTATAATAAAAATTAAATCGAAACTCTCAAAAAAGAAAAAAAAGTGACCTATACATTCTTAGGTCTTTAGAAAGGCCCCCATTTCAAAATCAGAGCAGTTCAGCCAACGCCCGCAAAGCCGGCACAAAGCAACAGTAAACCTCACAAACAAAAATTACGCACTGGCGAGATAAAATTGGAATACATAAACCATTATTACAACCACCTGATTATAAAATTCAACTAATGTAAGCCCCCTGTAAAACCCCTAAAAGCTTTTTGAAGTTATTTTACCTTAATTAAGAAAATATTGCATATTCCTTTATGTGTATACTCAATTTTACCGTCCAGTGCGTAAATGATATTTCAATGTTTAATACTATACACACTCGGAAGATTATAATAGAACAAATTATAATATTGTACATACATGGCACACAAACCGACGTCGGATATTGCACTACTATGTATTTATTCTTTTATTACGTAAATTATTAATATTTTTATTTTTTTTATGAACACAGAGTTGCAGCAATTATCATTTATTTTTCAAATCTAAAAAGGTAAGCAAAAGGTAATTGAATATAATATTTTGCGGATTTTTTAGGTTAGGACGATAATGTTTTTTTTCTAAAGAATTGGATATAAAAGAATTGGGCCTCAAAAAAAATTTAAATGAAAATCATTCAAGCCCCCAAAAAAATAATTCAAAGGGGGCCTCATAATATTTTTGTTCAACAAAGCGCCAGCAAAAATTCTTGTGTTAACCTATAATTCTTGTGTTAGCCTATTTAACTCGACTCGAACTCAATGTTGTCAATTTCAACGGATGTTGAAAAAAATTGCCAGCTTTATTTGCGGGCCCACGTCCGAGCGACGCGACGGCAAAATACAAAGTTGTCTTCGCTGCTGCGCCACGTTCAAAATGTACAATCTTGTAAGGAAGTATGGATGTTGAATAGAAGCAGGCGTTACTTTGCGGAATTCCATGATATTATACAATGAACACAAAATTACTTTGCTATAATCCGCTAACAGTGACTTTGTAGGCACAACACCACACAAATTCACCACAAAAACTCGACGATCGTTTCGCTCCGACACCGGAGCATCTTCAGGAGATGTCGACTTCACAACGGACGATCATACACTACGACGACGATAGGTCACTTTGCAATCGTCCGTTGTGAAGTCGACATCTCGTGAAGATGCTCCGGTGTCGGAGCGAAACGATCGTCGAGTTTTTGTGGTGAATTTGTGTGGTGTTGTGCCTACAAATTTGTCACTGTTAGCGGATTATAGCAAAGTAATTTTGTGTTCATTGTATAAGGAAGTATGGAGTTCACGTTGAGTTAGGTACGAGTTAAACTTTGCTGTCGCGTTGTTGAGAAAAATATTACGAGGCCCCCTTTGAAAAATATTTTTTGGGGGCCTCAGCTTGCATCACAAAAATTAATCTCATTCAATGTGTATTTTTTGCGGGCCTGAAAGAAAAATTGGTAATTTATTTCAACTATCATTCGAAAGACTGTTAAAACTGTTATGATGTTCGATATTACCTCGACCCGCCCCCACCTCACCGACGCCGGTCCCAATAGCGCTAACTAAACATAAAATTATATATTTATTTTCCCTACTCTATTACCGTAATATACCTAAGATATGGAAGCCATGTTACCTTCACCACTGATCACCAGACGGTCACAGCACACTCACGGCCGAAATTACCAACTTACCTGATCCAAAATATATAGATTGAAGTTCCAATATTTAAACCCAGATATATGTACATATGTATAAACAGGGTATAAGGAGACCCCTTCCGAAGACTTAGCTCTATTATTATACTACCTAAACACAATCCAATACCAATAACATTTGCCTTATAGGATAGGTATCGCGGGACTAGCCGCGCAACAGTAGGTATCTACTCGTAGGTATAGTTCGTTCGGTAACTTAGTGTCGGTACAGGCGCAGGTGCTCTTAGTATTCTGCTTTTATTTTTATTACTTTTTTTCTGTTTGTAATTTTTTTTTATTCTAACAGAATCTCCGAATAGTCTGCCAATTCGCACTTGGCCAGCGTGGTAGACTATGGTTAAAAACCTTCTAATTTTGAGAGATGACCCGTGTTCATGAGAATATTATATTTTATGTTTATGGTTATATTGTAATAAAATACGAATATAAAAAAATATAAAAAGGAAAGAGAATTTTAATGAAAAAATATGAGTAGGTATAAAACGCCAAAACCCCTTGTGCCTGTACACCCCGCGCGGCATGCTTTGAAGTCACGGCGGTGTCTTTGGCAAAACACCGCGCGCCGGAGGCGGCTAGACACAAAAGGCGACCGTAAGAAAACGAACAGACTATAACGCAACGTTCGTTGACCTCCAACATCAGCTGATTTCATTTGAATTACATTATGAAGTATAAAAATACAAGAAATAGTATTTTTTCTAGTACAGGTTTAACCTCCCAAAACAGGTATTGGTCAAAAAAATGCATTTTTTTTGTGAAAACGATTTTTTTCCGACGATTTTTAATGGTATTGTAGCAGTTCATTTCCAAGAGCATTCTCCTGATACCATATATATGTGTGTCAATAAAATCAATCCACGTATACGTATATATAACTTAACATTTTACTATATGTATATCTGAATTAATTTTTTGAACTTCAATCTTTAGATTATGTATAATTTCGGCCGTATGTATGTATGGACGTAGCAACCCTAATAGCTCTACAAACGATCATATCCTTGCTATTTTTATATACATTTTTGAATTTTTTCTAGAATGATTCAATTTATAAGTTGGAATAAATCTTTGGAAAGAGGATTTTGCACTTTAAGTTTTTGCAAGAATTTTATATGAGTAAGTTGAAGCCACATTGCCAAACTGAAAACTGAATTCACCAACGGAAGACTATCGAAAACAAAATATATATACATATAATACATAAAAATATCAATTATAATATATATAATACATAATATTGCAAACAGTCCAACCCTAATTCATTACACCTCATTTAATGTTATTATTAAACTTTCATTTTGAAAAAAATGTAAAACATTCGGAACCCTATTTACAATTGAAACTGATTTATTGAACCAAAAAAAGAAAAGTATATGGCATCCAAAATACCTGCTAAATGAAATGATTACGAAAATATATTATTATTAAAATAAATTTTGGTAAGTTTAAGAACTTTTACCCTACAAAAAGCGGTGGCTTGCCAAATAGTAGAATTCTGTGTTCGCTTAGTTATTGAGAAGCGCCTGACTCAAGCTATTCCTTTTTAAATAAAGCCGGCGGCTCAAACCAAAAACGTAAGCCAGTGGGTAGGCGGCTTTGGTGTTGAGAACTTTTCGAAATTTATTTCGGCGCGCAGTTGCTATTTAATGTTTAAAAAAATAGCCAGCTGGGTTATTCTATAACTTAGTTAGCAACTGAAAATAGTTGCCAACTATTTAGTTCGATATACATTGCTGCTTTACTGTGGGAAATTATAAAGTGTTTTCATAATTTCACACAGTAAAGCAGCAATGTATATCGAACTAAATAGTTGGCAACTATTTTCAGTTGCTAACTAAGTTACAGAATAACCCCCCAGGGCTCAATATTTAGAATTTATGAACTCTTGAATATAGGGTGTTTGAATATACAATGCGTCCGGGACAGTAATAGCGAAAATTTAGGGACGTCCATTACAACTCATCACCCCCTAAAACCACCACCTAATAGTGCGCACCCCCCCAGTATTTTTTTTGACTACCGAAGAATTATTTTTAAATCATACATTAATGTACATAATTTTTAAATATTAGGTTTTTCTGTGTCAAGAAATTTTCAGTGCCAAGTGCCAACTTTTTCGATGGTTCACTCCCGTGCCTCGGAGAGCACGTTGAGCCGTCGGTCCCTCTTATTATCACTATCGTGTGACAATAGGCGTTAAAGCCCGTCAACCAGCATTGGAGCAGCGCGGCGGGTCAAAGCCCGAAATTCCTCTCTTATAAAGAGTTGAGGCCTATGCCCAGCAGTGGGACATGCAAGGGATTGGATGGATGGACATTATTTTTAAGTTTCTAGCGATGGAGAGCGTTACATCCAATCGATTGAAGTCGGTTGGAATCGATGGAAGTTGGAATCGGTGCGGGTTGTTACGTTCCCTCAAATATGGTTGAGCGAAGCAATGGCTGGATCATGCGTCATGCTCGTGAACGGGTGCCGCCGTCGGAAATGGGGCTACTTTTGTCTGCCCTTCTTAACGTGTAGAATTGTAAGCACCATTCCGAACCAGTGGTAGATTCATTTGTCGATTCAAAAGCACTTGTAAAAGTTTATCTGAATAAAAAATATGTCTTAGACTTGCCTTTACACAAGTTTAAGAACTCTATTAAAAGTATGCTCATAAAAAAAGCTTATTATACAATTGAAGATTATATAAACGATAAAAAAGCTTGGATTTAACTCGTTCCAGCAATGCGCGAGATGGCATTTCAATCATGTACATTAATAATAATAATTGTTATAATGTTATTTTTTTAAAAAGAGCAACCGCCGAGTTTCTTGCAGGTTCTTCTCGGCTGGAACTGCATTCCGAACCTGTGGTAGACTCAATCGACGATTCAAAAGCACTTGTAAAAGTTTATTTGAATAAAAAACTTTTCTATTCTATTCTATTCTAGAAGACCTGTGATGCTCCAGACTTTCAAGTTATTACTTTTTTGTGCAAATCAACATGGCTACATCGGGGATAGAATTGAAGATGCACTCTTTCAGGGGATGGATTTAGTGAGGTAATGTGATAAGTTGCAGTAGACAATAGTTCCTCAATCTTTACTGGTACTACCTTGGTCACACTGTATTCTAAGCAACATCAAATAGACCCCCTTCCCCCCGCACAAACATAAACATTGCACAAAACAACACATTCCGAACACACAACAAATACAACGACAAACAACAAAACAATGGAAAGAAAAAAAGGTCAATACATCGTTATTATAACACAGAATAGTACATTGTGATACAAGGGTGGAATGTTGGTTATTGCAAACGAGCTGTCATTAACAAGCCCGAACCGAAGGTGAGGGTTTTTAATGTCACGAGTTTGCAATAACCGATACACCCGTGTATCACACGACGTTTTTCAATACAGTTGTGGGAAATAGTAAAAAAACAAATCGAAGAATCAAATGTTTATTTCAACATACATACGTACGTACCTATCTTTGTCGGAATCTTGGGGGCAAAATTCCATCTTGCGTAATTTTTGCCCCAGATAAAATATCAGGTGGAGTTAATTCCATAATATCACTTGTACTTGAACTCATATTTACAAAAAAATAATCAATTTATCACACAAAAAATAAAAACTTTCAGAAAATAGCGCGTTTTAGCAACTGGACATTTTAAAACGAAACTAGGCAACGGTTTACGCGTATACAGCCTATTCGATTTTTGAGATATGTTAATGTGAAAATAATTAAATTAAAAATGGTAATTAAATATAAAATTAATTATATTATACAAACATTTAAAAGAATTTTGAGAATTCAATGCTAAGACGTACGCATTTATTAATTTTTTCTCGTATAAAATCTATCCGATTTTATTCTATGTATGAAAACTCCTTGCTACTAAACTTTTTAAATTGACTTATTAATTTAAAAATAAACTGCAAAACAAAATGATCGAGCTCGTAAAACAAAAGTCACGACCGCGTAAAACAAAACATGCCTGTGCAAAAGATTTAATTTTCGAATCATAACTATAGCCTCTGAAAGTACGCCATGTTAAACAACTGTATTGAAAAACTATTTAAAACATCACATCAATTTGTTTTTAGCGTTTAAACTATCGTGAGTGATATACATTGTTTATAACTACAAGACAACTGCTGGACTCACGTGGATGTAGACAGACAAGCCCCCTGATTGTGTAACTTTTGATGATGAAATGGTATTCATTTGATGGCCTAAGGCATCAAAGTAAAATAAACCATAACTTCATTGAAATAGAGCTCAATTTCGTGTATCCATTCTTATACGTTTAGGTATGTACGATACGATCCATAACGCTCCATGTTGAAATCAGTTGTATTGAATTTGTGACTTTAAATCAATACATTCAAGGTATATTTTACTTAAATGCCTTAGGCCATCAAATGAATACCATTTCATCGTCAAAAGTTACACAATCAGGGGGCTGGTCACACTGCGGGCAGCGCGTGCCTCTGCCCGCAGGGCGCGCTGTGAAGGACTGAGGGTTGGGAACTTTTTCTCTGGAACCATTGACGTATTCCAGGCACATTTTTCCATTCCATTCCATTACAGGCACGTATTCCATTCACCTGAGTCAAGCCGTTGTGCTATGTATGTTTATAAATCACACCACATACGAAGTTGGTTAAGAAAGCGATATAGAAATGCATGCTGTGCTTTGATATGCTCAATTTTCAGTTGCGTCTATTGGTAGTCTTTTTATAAAGGAAAAAAATATTTGAGATAAGAAAGAAGAAAGTTTTTTTTTGCAATAAAAAAATTACCAATGACCCAAAAATCTATTCAAAATCGTTAAAGTTAAACTCACAAGTGTTTTTTGTTTGTTTATATTAAGAACAGTCCCGTATGCTAGCTCGCGACACAATGACCTAAAAATTAAACCAAGCGATGTATTTATAACCACGCACACACGTATATGCAACTCACGCACACAACTAAGGCCGCACATCTATGTTATACTATAATTAATATATACTCTTATAACAATATTATTATTATTATACATTTAAACATACGGGCGATTTCATTCGGGTAACTATGAAAAATTATACAAAACTGAAAATTAAAAATTTGCCTATGACAATCTTCCATTTTTCACATATAAACAAAAAAAATCATTCTTTTATCATTTTTACATTCATTATTTTATTTCTGATTATTTAATAATTTTCACTGCCAAATATAATTCAATCGTTTTATCTACAATACGAAAACTTTTATTTCTTTTAAATATTCGTAAGTAATGTTTACCAATTTATTTAATGATAAATTAAAATATACTAAATACACAAGTGAATGGAAAACCGTCAAAAGACAAATGTTAAGTGATATAATGTTTGGCAATCGCTAACGTCCTGGCACTACAATGTCGACTTTAACACCTCCACCAAGGGGCTATTATTGTTTGACACGAAACCTGGTGTTTTTTTACCAATGACCAGTTAGTCCGATCGCGGCCTAAAAAGTCATGTACAGTAACTCAAGTTTCACGCCACTAAATCGCAAGTCACAAGCGACAATCGCCCTTATCACCGACGTCGCAAGGGTGACATTCCCCCGCGAGTCACTCCGAATTGTTGAAGTATTCTGAAGCATTCCCTCTGCATATGGGACACGTTCGATTTGACTGCAAACGGAAAATAAATTCATTTTAATAATAATTTTTAGTTTAAAAAAAAAAACTCTTATTTTTTTACATAAGTAAATTCGTCATCGTCCTTAGTATGTAAATATATCTTTTTTCAAATGGAAAATTATTATTTAACAATTTTTACTAAAAATTGAATATTTATTTAACAATTTAAACAGAAAAAATAAATAAAATTGAACAGTTTTTACTAAAAATAATTACTAAAATTTTCTAAACTGTGAATGATTTTGAACAGTTTGCAAAATTCGTCTCTGTCTCCACAAAATAAATAAATAAATAAATTCTCTATCTTCGGCTTAGGTAAGGATATGCTCTCAATTTGTTATGGTAGATTCAATTGACGATTCAAAAGTACTTGTAAAAGTTTATTTGAATAAAAAACTATTCTATTCTATGTTGGTGACATTCTAACTTTCTGAGCGCGCGCTTACGGTAGTAATAGCCAACACGCGCCGGCTGGCGTAACAAAGGTATGTTTGTGTGATAGATTAGAAAGAACATCAAACCACACCAAACAACAAACACCAGATAAGTGTTTGTTGCGACATGTAGAAATGGTGAGGGTGGTGATGGTTGTGGTTTTAGAGGCTGTGGTTGTCGTGGTGATGGTTGTGGTTATGTGGATCATTGTGGTTGTAGTGGTTGTGGTTATAGTGGTTGTTGTGGTGGTTTTTGTGGTTTAGTTTGTCGTGGTGATGGTTGTGGTTGTGGTTATGTGGATCATCGTGATTGTAGTGGTTGTGGTTGTTGTAGTGATGGTTGTAGTGGTGGTTGTGTGGATCATTGTGGTTGTGGTGATGATTGTGGTTGTGGTTGTCGTGGTTATGGTTGTGGTGATGGTGTACTCACCCTGAGCCACTTGTCGACGCACTTGGCGTGGAACTCGTGCGCGCACGGCAGCACGCGCAGCGTCTGGCGCGCCTCGAACTCGCACATGCACACCACGCACGACGTCTGCTCGCCTGCGACACGACAATAGTTACATCAGCGAAGGGCCATTATACTAGCGGGCGTAACAACTGGCCGATGGGTGTTTATTCCGTTTACACTTTCTAAACTAAATTGACTAACTATGGAAAGTTGCGTTGCGACTGAGTTCCAACCGCGAATTAATAGTTTAGAAAAAAAAAAGAGTATTGATTGGTTAATTAATTAATTGATTGTGCTGTGAGTGGATCTCAAAAAGTTCTGTAAAGTAAAGTATTGAAATATGGAATATGCAAGTTTTTACAAGTAACAGTCGCTGAGCTTCTTAAAATAATATTATTTATTTGCCTACATTGATAGGTGAAGACAAGCCAACATTTTAGTTCTTCACTATCGAAAGCAGATAAATTTTCGTGGACCCCCCAGCTTAGGAATTGTGAACTCCCACTTTTTTTGCCACGCCAACGTAGACCCCCGTCGAGTCTCCCATGGACCGTTGGGGGTCCACCTGGACCACTTTGGGAAGTACCGGTACAGATGAAGATGGAGTGCCACTCACCTTGGTGCGTCTGCTCAGAGTACTTGTAGGAGGGCAGGAGGTCGATCTCGTGGCGCGCGAGGCCGCGCGGCTTGGCCTCGCCGAGCCGCTCCGCGAGCGACAACAAGGCCTCGTAGTTCTCCGTCTCGGGGGACTCGCCGGCCTCGTCTCGCGCTTCCGCGTACGGGGACAGCGGGAACATCGCCAGCAGGTTGAGGAACACCTGCGTATATACATCATCATCATCATCATCATCTTCGGCCTACTACATCCAGACTCTCGCGAGGCGCCTCCTAGAGGCTCTTAGAGGCGAGTGGAGGCTAGCCATCCAGACTCTTAATACTCGCGACCTTTGCACCATACAAAGTGCATTTTCTAGGCAAGCGCGTTCCAACTTTCATCATTGCTTTCCGTCAGGCATGATTGTCGTCAAGCGTAAGTCTATCATACAATAAAAAATAGAGGCAGTCGTTGGATACAAGCGGTGCAAGACCGCGGCATCCATGGATCGGTTGACGAGGAACAGATCAGTACCATGGATCGGTTGACGAGGAACAGATCAGTACCAGGGGCGCATGAGTGATTGGGAGTAGTGTGTACATACCTGGTAGGTGGGGGGCGGAGGCGGCAGCGACAGCGGCGACGCGACGTGCAGCTGCGCCGGCAGCGCCGCCGACACCAGCCCGCCGCCGCCCTGCGGCACGACAACAAACGCATTGTTATTACTACATCAAAACGTAAGTACAATACGAAAATACATTTCTCACTCAGGGAATTTGCCATTGTTCGCGTACTCATTTGCGAACCCATTCGCGTTTCAAAATTCAGTGCAAGCGAAGTGAGCGCCGATTCATTTTACAAAATGGTCACGTAACAACATGCCCTCATAGCTTTATTTTTAAATTATCGTAAATATAATAATCATCATTACATCACATCCCCATATACTTGTAAAATTTATTGATATTTTTAAAATGTACACTGTTATGTACAGATATGGAAAAACAAATTATTCTGACTCATTGTAATGAGTCATTAGAGACCTCTATTATGATTCATACTGTTCTTCATAGTATGAAGCGCGGGCGTAGTATGAAGCATGGGCGCAGTATGAAGCGTGGGCGGTCGCTTACACCGCCCACGCTTCGCACCTTTATGATTTTACCTGTGCGTGTATGTGGTGAACGGTGTGGGCGTGCGGATGCGCCGCCCACCTTGGCGCGGCTCGCACGTAGGGGCGCGCGGCGCGAGACCCTGCGCCCACGACGCCCACGCCCACACCAACGTGGGCGGACCCGACGCCCACACCGCCGCCGTTGCGTCGTTGCTGTGAGAGTATCATTAAAATTTAAAGAAAAAATATCATGGTTTTTGTGTAACAGGGTATCATGACGTCAAAAGAGTTTATCCTGACTTTAAAGACATTTTCCATATGTCAGCTGCAGAGTCAACTTAACTCATACGCAGGACAAACATACCAGGGAGGTTATTCTGTAACTTAGTTAGCAACTGAAAATAGTTGCCAACTAATTAGTTAGATATACATTGCTGCTTTACTGTGTGAAATTATGAAAACACTTTATAATTCCCACAGTAAAGCAGCAATGTATATCAAACTAATTCGTTGGCAACTATTTTCAGTTGCTAACTAAGTTACAGAATAACCCAGCTGGTCATCGTGAACTCCTGTGAATTTATCCCTGTTTTAAAATCATTTTTCTGTTTGTATGGTCTTACTGAATACTAAGGAGCAGGACTAAAGTAAAGTACCAGGACATCACGAATTTAAAAAGTTAATTTATATGTACTAAGAAAGTTTATCATAGTATAGCTGGGACGCGTATTTACAGAATATACATAGCCAGAATGCACCCATAGGATTCTGGCTATGTATATATTGTAATGCAATTTTTCAATTTTTTACTACAAAGTATACACGAATTTTGCGTACTACTAGTATATATTTTGTAACGTGGATGCGCGCGTTCATCGTTCCAATTTATACAAGGCCAAAACACCACCATAGGAATTTTATTAAACCCCGATACAAAAACGACGGAGTGTTAAAGTTTAACCTGTGTGTGTGTGTGTATGTGTGTGTGTGTGTGTGTTCCCCTGTAGCGCTCAAATAGGTGAACCGATTTGAATGCGGTTTTTTTTTGTTTGAAAGATGAATTAGTCGAGAGTGTTGTTTGATGAAAATCGATCCAAGATGGCCGCCGCTACAAAATAGCGGATTACATATTATTTTATCACAACTCCCTCAATATGGGTATCAAATGAAAGGGATTGACTAATAGAATAGCACTATGTAAATCCGAGATGGCCGCCACCACAAAATGGCGAATATCGGGGTTTTTTTAAATTTTTAATTTATACTTGTTTCAAAATTACTTAGGTAACTGTTCGAACTTAACCGACTTATTGCTTGGAGTTGGGGTGCTCAAATTTCGTTTTGGACCACATTCTACCTAGGACCCGATAGAACCTAAGTGCCCGGCCTGCGGCCAGGCACATGAATATTTATGTTCTAACCTAACCT
Organism: Melanargia galathea; assembly: GCA_920104075.1. Taxonomy (NCBI): domain Eukaryota; kingdom Metazoa; phylum Arthropoda; class Insecta; order Lepidoptera; family Nymphalidae; genus Melanargia; species Melanargia galathea. The sequence goes on from OV049878.1 coordinate 12,293,739, forward strand.
AACCTAGCTTTTGAAAACAAAAAATAATTAAAAAAAAATATATGATTTCCGCGCTCTGATTTATAATATAAAACCACAAAACCAATGTTGCACCCAATAGGCGGCTAACTTTGGGAATTATGTTTAACAAAGTTTTACAAAATTTAATTTAACAAAATCGCCATTTTGGTCACAGTCCTGAAACTCTAGTTAAAATTTCAGAGCGCGGAAATCATATTTTTTTTTCAAAATTATTCCTATTTTTCAAAAGCTAGGTTAGGTTAGGTTAGAACATAAACATTCATGTGCCCGGCCGCAGGCCGGGCACTTAGGTTCTATTGGATTTTCTTCTTTCTCTTTCTCTTTCTCTAATTGCACACGCAACAGCCATCTATATTGTAAAATTGTAATCTATACTAATAAATAAAATTGAAGTGTCTGTCTGTAATATCGAAATAACTACCTCATATTAAGCTCATATGGTTATTTGAACGCTACCATAACCGAATCACACGTTTTTAAAATTTTTGTCTGTCTGTCTGTCTGTCTGTCTGTCTGTCTGTCTGTTTGAACGGGCTAATCTTCGGAACGGCTGAACCGATTTTGACGGGACTTTCACATACAAGTAGAGAATTAACCAGGGAGTAACATAGGCTACTTTTTTAACCGACTTTTAAAAAAGGAGGAGTTGTGTATTTCTACCTATGTAGACCGATATCTCCGAGATTTCTGAACCGATTTGCGTAATTTTTTTTTAATCGATAGAGAAACATTGCGACTCTGTCCTATAAAAAATTTGGATTCCAACTCCTCAATCCTGATGCTGTAGGGGACCTGATCCCCAACACTAATGGGTTTTAGAAACTTTCGGTTATATAAATTGATATTGGGGGTACCAATTAAAGACTTTATCGTTGAATGAACTCGAGTAGGTACATATCCAACTCCTCAACCCTGATGCTGCAAGGAATTGTATTCCGAAATCGTGGGGATCCCACGGGATTTTTCCGTTTTGGGGACGGGTTTCTACAGATAAGCTATTTTTTGTTCTGGAAAATCAAAAGTTCCCACGGGATTTTTAAAAACCTAAATCCACACGGGCGAAGCCGTGGGCATCATCTAGTAATTAATAAAAAGCATCTATTAGAGTTGTAAAGAGTTTTATAATAATTCAACAAAATACAAATATCATTCAACGAGATTAGTTTGTATGCATACTAGCAATGTATACAAAGTAGTCACTTAGGCTATTACAAAGTATACACGCGTATTTGCGTACTACCCTTGTATACATTGTAATCACAAATTGAAAAATCGCACTACAATATATACATAGCCAGAATCCTATGGGTGCATTCTGGCTATGTATATTATGTAAATACGCAGCTGGGACATTAGAAACGTGCGAACTGAGCCGTAAAACATTAAGATCTTAGGGTTGTGAGGGCTCTCCCTCGCTCTTTATAACCTGTTATCGAGTATCGAAAGTTAATCCTTTTTTATTGTTACACTAGCGGTCCGCCCCGGCTTCGCCCGTGGTACCATAATATATAGCCTATAGCACTCAGGGATCACGTACATATCCAACGGTGAAAGAATTTTTGAAATCGGTCCAGTAGTTCCTGAGATTAGCGCGTTAAAACAAACAAACTCTTCCGCTTTATTATATTAGTATAGATAGTAGATACAACACCAGAGAAACAGGTTCCAGTTCCATAAGGCCTGTAAGTGCGAGCGAGAAGTCCGATAAAAATAATTTATGGCTCGGTTCGTATATTTGCAATGTTCCAACTATAGCTGCATTTAAGTCATTTGTACCAGGAAATCAGGAACCTAAGAAAGTGTATTCATTTTTAGCGTAAACGTTCAGTCAGAGCGAGTCATGGTATATAGTATGAACTCACGTGGTGGTGGTGCGAGAGCGCGTGTCTCGCGTGATGCGGCGCCATCAACTCCAGGGGGCCTCCCCGAGCCTGGGAACAAACACAAAACACATGAGACTGCCATATTTGTGGCGTAATGTGGGTTAAGAAAAGAAGTCGTTACAGTAGGTTGGATGGCGAACGAACTGCTACAAGGGAAGGTTGGAGGCCATTGGTAGGTCAACTTGTAAGCCGGTATGTCTGGTTGCGCCGAAGGCGTCCGGTACCATGTTCCGTGTCGTACTACGAGCTGGCTGTATTAGTGAATTGGGGATAGAGTATAGTTAGTTTTAGGAACACGATGGAATATAAGAATAGAAAAGGTTTTTATTCAAATAAACTTTTAAAAGTGCAATCGTCAATTGAATCTACCACTGGTTCGGAATGCCGTTCATACCGAGAAGAACCAGCAAGAAACTCGGCGGTTGTTCTTTTTTAAATAAAATAAAAAATAATTGAGGAGCGTTGTTTCAAATCGTATTTTGTCCATAGTAATCAAAATAAGAGATTTCGTTGTATATGGCCTTAAAATGCAAGAGTAACTAACTTAGCAAAAGTTAGTGCATAAAAACCGAATTTGTCAAGTAAATAATCGAATGTCAAAATGAGGCGCTGTTTCAAAATATGTTTTGTCCGTTTGAAGTGGTGTTTCAAAACATAGTCTGTCCACCTGTTAGCAAAATAACAATTTATTATGGTCTGTCTGTGGCGGCAAACTGTACGATTATTTAAATAATGGCCTGTTTCACCACCTTCTAATAAGTAAGGTAAGTATCTACAACTTTTGTCTTTGTCATTTGACATAATTCGAAAATCCGACACTTATCAGAAGGTGGTGAAACAAGCCCTTAGTAATTTAAACAAAATTGTTTTAATATTGTTGCACAAGCATGGAGCAAGGAGTCCTAGTAGGAAATCATTCCGTTGGCTCAAGAAAAAAAGACACAAAACACCAAAACAAAGAGGCGAGGAATATTTAAATTATCGTTTTATTGTTTCTTTGTACTATTATACGACTCTAACTGTATTTTATCGGCAGTTATAAGATTCTGGCTACAATATGAATTTATTTTGTTTCAGTTATGAAATAAAGGAACCTGAACTGAACAATTTTGTCATTCATAATTCCATGCATTCATAATAACTCAAGATTTAATATATGTAGTGCTATATATAAATTTGATTTAATACAGTGAAAACATTATTTTATGCATACTCTGTGCATAAAATATAGGCCATAAGCGTTTTTTTATTTTTTAGTAGGTATTATTGGACAAAATATGAATCATTTCTTTGTACATAATATGCTTTGAAAATAAACCAGTGTTTCAAAATGTATTGTGTCCATAAACCAGTGTTTCAAAATGTATTATGTCCATACAAATGGTTCAAAACATATTTTATCTACTCTCATATCATAAAATTCCGAATATGAAATCAAAATGTGTCATATATTGGACTACTTTATTCACATACATCTATAATATTTAAAAAAAAAATTAAAAAAGTTCATTATAACACTACTTTGTTAGGAAATTATTGCAAAACAATGTTAAAAAATAATTTTTTCTACATTATAGTACAGGCACTGGGTTCTGGTATTTTTGAGCCATGCCGGGTGTTTATTATTATTATTATTATTATTTAATACTTTATTGTACACCAAAAAAACATAAATTAAACAAAAGAAACATTTTAAAAGAAATAGGTACAATAGTTAGTTTACAATAGTTAGTAAGTTTAGTTTTGTTACTTACAATGATTATCCCGCTATCAAAGTTACCCTATTACTACTACTGCGAAAGTGTGGCGGAAGCAAGATGCGGCCAGAGGACAGAGTGTAGTGCTACCATAATTGACCATAGACGCACTGCACGCACCGCACATTCGAAATTGACAATTGAATTTTGGCGCCTATTATTTAAATTTTTAATTTATTATTTATTTACTATTCAGTTTTTGTAACTCAAAATTTTGCAAGTGATTTTTGTTGCGCGGAAAAATGTCTAGCAGTGATACTGAAGAGAATTTAACTCCACCAGACATTCTGGAAATAGCATCGGGAATGACAAATAATCTTTTGCCAGCAAAATCAAAGAAAATTTACGATAAATGTTACCAAGATTTTATGAGTTGGAAAATTTTGAAAAAAGCCACTTCATTTTCAGAAAATTTTAAAAAGAAAATCGCAGGGCTTTAAGGGAAAAAAAGCAAAAACGTTCTCCCCTGAAGAATTGAGTACATTTATAAATTGCAATATCCAAAACATGAATACTTATTATAATAAATAATTTTGTTAATTTCTTAGTCTTTTCTTTTATACGTAAGATACCTATTGATGAGCTTAGATAAAGTAGTGTATGAAACTCTACATAATTAGTTATTAAAACACTCGTGTAATACTATTAAAAAACTCGCCTGCGGCTCGTTTTTTAAACTAACACTCGTGTTTTAATAACCTCTATTATGCAACCGTTTCATAAACTACTATTGTCCAATATTTATGCTTAATTAACTTAATAAAAACTATAGAACACTATTTGTTTTTTTATTCAGACATGCTATATTATGCTACATGCTTTATATATAAATGGTAAATTTATTTCTACATATAACTTTAAGAAAAGGGCATAAATTAAAAACGGCTATTTTTGAAAAATACACATTTTTGGACAAAATGAGTTTTGAAACAACGCTCCTCAATTATGTACATGATTGACTAGTTCATCATGTCTCGTGCATTTCTGGAACGAGTCAAATCCACGATTTTTCATCATTTTTTTACCCGACTGGGTATATGTGTTTCACCTGTGTGTATGTATGTCCATTCCTATGTCCGCTTGTAACTAATCAACGGCTCAACGGATTTTGATAAATGATACGTCATTAGATTTGTCTCAATGACGCGAGTGTTATAGGGTACCTAAATTTATAAAAAAATCAAAATGGCGGACTTTATGCGCTTTAATGTGCGAGCTGAAAAAAAATTTTTTCTTCAAGACCCTCGAGTGGGGTATCAAAATAAAGGGATTCAAAAGGCAAATACGAAAATGTATAAATTTATATATTTGGAAACAATTTGGAGTGATAAATCGTAGAAAATGACCGTTTCCTATGTCAGTTCGTAACTACTTAACGGCTCAACCTATTTTGATAAATTATACGTCATTAGATTTGTCTTGACGGCGCAAATGTTACTGGGTACATAAAATTCATAAAAAATCAAAATGGCGAATGTTATGCACTTTAATGTGCGGGCTGAAAAAAATTTTTTTCTTCAAGACCCTCGAGTGGGGTATCAAAATAAAGGGCTTTAAAAGGCAAGTACGAAAATGTATACAATCTATATGTTTTAAATCAATTTGGAATGACAAATCATGAAAAACAAAATAAATAACAACTACACTGTAAGTGGTACGGTGGTAGTTTATTAATTTTTTAGTTCGTTTTTTAGCATGGCAGTCGGGTTTTTTTAATTTTTAAATTATAGTATATTCTTCAATTGTATAGTATGCCTGTTTTATGAGCATACTTTTAATTGGGTTCTTAAACTTGTGTAAAGGCAAGTCTAAGATTGCTTGTGGAATTTTATTTTAGAGCATTACGCCCATTCCCACAAACGACTTTCGGACCTTCTTGAGACGTAGTTGAGGAATCGCGAGCCTATTTCTGTTTGTTATTTGCCTGTCGTGTAACAGTGTGGTACCTCTGTGGCTAGCAGCAGCGGCGCGTGGTGCAGCTCGGGCGCGGCCTGCAGCGGCGACAGCGTGCCTTCACCGCTGCCCAGCATCTCGAGCCGACCGCCCTCCGCACGCTGCAAATTATATACCAAACAGTCATAAACAAACATATTATATATCAAACAGTCAAACTAGCAATACAGCGATGGGTTCGCGCGAATGAAATGTTTGAAAATCTATTCGCGCGAACTTAGTTCGTACGAACTCGCGATCAAACATATTGCTGTCGAATAGGTGTCCTAACTGACATTCGTGCGACAATCGCGTCACGTCGTCGGGCAGTGACTGACTGACTGACAGTGACTGACTGACAGTGACTAACAGACTGACTGACTGACTAACAGTGACTGACTGACTGACTAACAGTGACTGACTGACTAACAGTGACTGACTGACTGACTAACAGTGACTGACTGACTAACATTGACTGACTGACTGAATTACTGACAGTGACTGACTGAATGACTGACAGTGACTGACAGTGACAGACTGATAGTGACTGACTGACTGACAGACTGACAGACTGACAGTGACTGACTGACAGACTGAATGACTGACAGTGACTGACTGACTGACAGTGACTGACTGACTGACAGTGACTGACTGACTGACAGTGACTGATTGACTGACGTCCATGCTTAGCGCCAATGGCAGGCGCAAACTGCGGAGCGAAGCGGGAACCTGCGGTCGCTCGCATCGTCAATTCGCGCGATGATCGCGATCATCGCGTTCTTATTAGGCCACCCAGTTTTTGTCATCGCTTATTCGCGCGATGATGACGATAATTTTAACAGTTTGACGTATAACCAACACTCACTTGCGAGTTGGTGATATAGTGCGTGTGCGGGTGCGGCGGCGACGCGAACGGCCCGCGCGGCGGCGGCGGCGGCGCGAAGCTGCCGTGGTACTGCAGCCCCGCCGCGTACACGCCGCCCATCTGCGACACGACAGCGCGCTGTAGCCCCACGCCGCGGCACGAGTGCGACGAGGGGCGCGACAAGGCAGTCTCACCGGACCGGGACTTTATAACATTTACATCGATGACAGAAGCGAGTTTCGAATGGTTTACTACGCTTTGTTATGTAGTTGGAGGGATTTGATTTTGAAACAAACTGTTTAGGAAGTTGTAGTGAAAACCAATGCAGGTTAATAACTTACAAGAGAGGAAGTGATGCTTATATCAATGACAGAAGTGAGTTTCAAAGGTTACTGTACGGTTCGTTGGGTAGTCGAAGGGGTTTGACTATGAAACAAATTGTTTAAAAAGTTGTAGTGAAAACCGATCGTGTTATTTAGCTCAAAAGAGACAGAGATGATCATTTTTGATTCAGTGACAGTTTATAGTTAGACGATTAATTTATTCATGTTGTCCAATAAAATGCTTACGTCGACTTAAGTGAGATTACTGTAATGACAACTTTGACTCAAAATATGATGGTAACAAGAAGAAAAGTGGGATTTTGGAATAAAAATCTTTCATTTAATAAGTATTGCACTAGAAACGTTTTTGTCATCATTGTAAAATACTCATGAAAACAATAGAAAAAAGATAGCTAATAAAAAGTTTGCGAAAATAGACAAAGTAAACCTTTTTGAATTGTTAAATGTACTTCCGTTGATGGTGAAAATACAGTAAGAAATCAATCATACTATTGCCTCCTTAATTGTCGCACCCGTCGTTACAAAAATACGTCCAAAAAATCCACAGAAGCGAATGTTTCACGTAATTTATTTTTAAACGTTTATCATTTTACGTGACTCATTCGATCTTCTTAATTATATAAACATAAACCGTGAACCAAACTCAAAATAGCTAATGAAAAGGCGCGTTTTGATTAATTTTGAAAAGCTCATTAGATTGTCGTCTCGTTCTTTTTATATATAGCATAATATATAATAAATAAACTACGTCTCGCACAAAAAAGAATATACGTAGAACAAATAACGAAATAATAAAGAAAGCGAAACAAAACTACCTTTTTCCCATTATTATTTTCTATTCTATTTTATTCATCATGAATTAATGTTGAACGTCGTGTTAAAAAAATTGAATACACACTTAATTCTAGGCAGCAAAATATATTGTCTTCATTCAAGTCTAGCAGTTTCCGTCAAGTATTCAGCCAATGCATTCCTTTAAAAAAATCAATAGTAACTAGAGTTCACTGCCAAAATCTACAGTATTCCATTTGCTTAACACCGAATAACTGTGATATAGCCATAGGTACAATGACGATTTATAATTATGTATATATATGATACATATATATGAAAATTATATAAATAAACGTAAACTATAAATACTTATGAATGAAATACGAAAAAAGTCTGTTTGAGTAAATAAACATGTACATAATAATATTCACTAATTCATGAATAACTTGCCATCGGTGCAATAAATAAAAATAGCAATAAAATAGCAATAATACGATACAATATAGGGTAGAACGAGATAAAAATCTGTACAGCTCAGATTTAAAAAAAGAAATCAATTTTCAATTCTCTTCTAATATTAAAATAGTGCCCATGTTAATAACCTCAACCTTGGACAACACTTGGCGTACAAATGTTATTATACCAAAAAAAAAAAAGTCTCCACATTAAAAGAGCATATATCATAAGAAACAGCCAAGTCTAATAATAATGTAAGCGACCAGCCAAATATTTCCATTTTTTTATATAACAACGTATCGGTAAAACAATCTACAAGAAATACTAAAGCTTAGAGCTGTTGCTAGCGGCAAAATGGTAAATAAACATGTGTGGCTATATCGGCAGAAATATCAACCGAATGTTTAGATCAATCAACATACAGAAAATACTCAATAATATTAGTACCCTAGACCTAAGAGTTTTTTTTTCTGAATTCATAAAATTCAGATTTTAAAAACACAGCCCATTTAGAGCCTGTTTCACCGCCTTCTGATAAGTGTAGGATAGCTTATTCACAACTTTTGTCTTTGTCTCTTGACATAAAGTAAGAAAGTGACAAAACTTACGTTTAGGCTATCCGACACTTATCAGAAGGTGGTGAAACAGTCCCTTAAACTGTGATTATATTATAGAGTTTACAAAGCAGTTTAGTACCCTGTGATACTTTTAATCCGGGCGTGAGATTTAATGTGCAAAGACTCTTAGGATGAGATCTATAGAGCGCACTCGTCTCTATTCAGACTCAAGCTAGAGTTGAAACGTCTCGTTTCAACTCTAGCTTGAGTCTGAGTAGAGTGAGAGTACGCTCTATAGAACTCGGCCATAGAGGTGACTAATAATTATCCATAATTGAAGTTAATCGCTGATTCATAATTCAATATTCTTTTATGGTGATGTGAGAATCTGAATTGTACTTAAATGATATTAAATGATACATATTATGAAACAACAGAAATACATAGCATATGTATTATCTGTATCCTTATTGATCGCGTTCGTTGCGCTAGAGAGACATTTCGGCCCACAAGTCTGAAATCACTTGATATCTCAAAAATTGTGTTTTTATGTTAGCAGGGTAACTCGTTAGTTGCCCTAAGGTACTCACTCGTATGTCAACTTAATATTAGAAAATGCAAAGTTGTGTTTTGTTGATATAAATGATTGTTACTTATAAAAAAAGAGTTTATCTTATAAACAGGATATCTAATTAACTATCATTCTGTCGTAAAAGAGTATTAGCTTAAACTAAAAACATTTTTGTAAAAAGAAACATTTTTTTTGTTTCGCTGTAGACTGTTATGTCATAAAGTAGCATTTCGATATCTCTGGGCTCAAAGGGCGTAAAGCCCTTTTGCCTTGATGTGCTTTCCGCCCTTTGAACCCAGAGGTATCGATTTGTGTTGGCCGGTAAATACTCTCAAGCGTCGAACAACATTGGGTCGAAATTAAAGACGGTAAATAAACACGAAATAACACGAAACACATTCACAGGGTATTCATCGTATAGGAAAATCGTTGCATGCGATACACGTATAAGAAAAGTATACTCAAACGTGAGAGGGTTAAACGAATCGGAAAAAATATTTGGGAGGTCGCAGTCGACCGGGTCTAAGTGACACAATAATATTACTTCGGCCATAGCACTTTATTGTTAAAGAAAAAATAAATGCATAAAGTGTGGTAAGGAGCAATTAACGCTAGACACATCATCCCAGCAATCTAGTTTGGCGCGATTACGCAAACTACAAAATATTTGAAACAACTACCCTCTTTGCGAAAGAAAAATATATCTTCGTAGTGGACTTTTCATATTTTTCATTCGCATTGAGAAGTTGATAGTTGACCATATTATATTGTATAGTTGACCGTAATCTGAAGCCAGTACTGTATATTATGTACAGAACCAAAACATAATATGAGCCTTGAAGTGTTTGCATGCTGTTGCGATCCGATTCCGGAAACACCTCAAATTAAAAATGGCGCCGGACCTCGGCGAGGTTCGTTAAAAGGTCGTGTAAATATATAAATTTTTAAATTAACAAAAAATAAATCAGAGTCGGTTCGAAAGTGTTACATGAATAAAAACATCGACAACTGAATGGCTTTGGTCAACTCTAAACGTTTCTATACCAACCGCCATAACATCCAATCACTATTAATTAAATTTCAAGGTCAAACGTTCTGATTGGCTGAAATTCATTGATCTGCTATGAAGTATGTGAATTGATTTCTAATACAGTATATATTCTGGATTAAATATAATCATTTATAATAGCTTTGCGGAGAATTACATTTGATTGAATTACAAACGTTTAGAGTCGGCGCATAGGTAGTACCTAGATGTCATCAAGCATTGTGCGAGCTGAGTCTATGTATTACATAAAGTAGGTACCCGTAATGTTGTATGTGAATGCACACGTCACTATATTATGCAGTCTACCGCCACCGCTAAACCACACAGCGTCTAGCAGCCGTTGTTAACACAATCCATTATGCCTGGCTTATACATATAAAGTTTTCATATATAAAGTTGTGTGCTTTATATATAAAGTTTTTATATATAAAGTATAAAGTTATTCACCTTGGCGCACTGAAAACTGGTTATTTGGTTTTGGGTGGTTAAACGGAACTGTAATTGCAATAAAAAATTATTTCCTATATTTGTTTAAAATTCCTAACGTATTTCAGACAAAATCAGCTGACGCTGGAGGTCAACGAACGTTGTGTGACCTATTTACGTATCGTTAGATACCTACAAATGCGCGCGCGCCAAGGACGATACCTATCCTTTATGTTTAGGTAGTATAATAATAGAGCGGTCTCCCTATACCCTGTATGTATGTGTGTATAACACAGTTTTCAGTGCGCGGGTCACAATCACATGAGCCGTAAGCTTGTATCAAAAAAATCACTAACATAACAGGTGCTTAAGAGTAGCGGGCGAGTCGCGGGCAGCTCACCGAAGTTCTAGAAAGTATTTATATGTGAACCATCATCTGCATACGTCCTGCTTAAGTATATCTATCTATTATCTAACTAGCTATGTCTAGATTGCATCGTGAGGTCATAAAAAGGTATTAGTAAAAAGCATTGTTTAAGAGAAATATAATTTGAAAAAAAGAAAAAACTTTACGTCTAGATTTTGGATTCCTTTCATTTCATATTCAGTAGAATCAAAGGAAAAGCATTTTATGCCTAAAATTTACATTTAAAAAAGAACAAATTAATAGAGAATATAAATGGATATTTTAAATTAGTTTTAACTTAGCCTTCATTTAAATTGAATGTTAGAATAATTGAATACGATATTCTTGATTTCAACAGTGAAATCCGTTGTATTCCTTCAAGTATAGAATTGCATGCAATTACGATTGTGCTGTAAAATTTATTTTAATTAATCGGAATATAATATATTATGTTTATATCTGTTTTTAAACGCAACAATATAATATTAATTAACATTATATACATTAAATTCCTTCTAACATTATTATGTAAGAATTTCGATGGAAAAGGTACATGTACACATTCTAAAAAGGAATCTAGCATATTTCGATGATAGAAAAGTTAAGCGTTCATGCATTCGTATTATTTCAACATTGAAAATAAAATGGTAAGTGTGGGACGAGGAAAATCTTGGAAGCAACATAAATATTGTCAAGCATATTGTGTGGTATTAGATAATTTTATAGCTACCATCACCTTTTACTCTGGTGATATCGCAGACGAAGAAAGCCAGGTCCGTTCCGAAGGGATTTTAAATCGGAGCCTTTGAAAATAGTCATATGGAACTATGCTCTTATTGCAACCGACGGTTATCTCTGATTTACACCAAGCAGAGCACAAAGCTCGCTTTTTTATGTTAAACTTTTTATATATGTTAATTTTTTTTATATGTTAAATTTTTTTATGTTAATTTTTTTTATATGTTAAACTTTTTATATGTGTTGATTTTTTTTATATGTTAAAGTTTTTAATATGCTATGCTTTTTTGTATGTTAAACATCAGATTCTGAAGTTACAGATCCTGATCTGAAGTTTAACATATAAAAACCAGAATTATTTTGTAGGCCATATTTCAAGTACACGCCTAGTGTGTGAGTTATGCTCAAGCGAAGCTTTGCTAGTCAATGACGTTCATCAGGAGGAATGTCATCAAACAAAATGAACACCTCAAGATTCTAGGCAGGTTTCCAGTCACACTATATGCGTTCTTGTAGCGAGCGGTAGATAAATAGATAGATACACGGGAAGAAAGTGTGCGGACGTCCATACAACAAACTAAACGGGTGGGCTATTCTCTAAATTAGTTACCAACTGAAAATGATAGCCACCGAATAAGTTCGATATACACCGCTGATTTACTGTGTGAAATATAAACAGTGATTTCATTTCACACATCGAAACAGCAATGTATATCGAACTAATTTGTTGGCAATCATTTACTGTTGTTAACTAAGTTAGGTTAGGTGATTAAATCGGTAAGGTTATTAGTGAGCCCGCTCCCGCACGTACCATATAAATAGTTTCGGACGCTGCGTGAAGAAGCACTAAAAACCCTAGGGGTCCTCGAATTGTACGTCAAGTGTAAAGAGTCAAGCAACGTCCGGTACATAGTAATAAACAATTGTTACAGAAAATGAGCGCGAAATGCGGACTACGGAAGGCGGTGAGGTCAAGTGTGAAGCTTTTGATTACAAGTATACACTTCGTAAACCGACTAAGCTTCGTAATAATTTATTTTAATCTATACTAATAAATAAAATTGAAGTGTCTGTCTGTAATATCGAAATAACTACCTCATATTAAGCTCATATGGTTATTTGAACGCTACCATAACCGAATCACACGTTTTTAAAATTTTTGTCTGTCTGTCTGTCTGTCTGTCTGTCTGTTTGAACGGGCTAATCTTCGGAACGGCTGAACCGACTTTGACGGGACCTTCACATACAAGTAGAGAATTAACCAGGGAGTAACATAGGCTACTTTTTTGACCGACTTTCAAAAAAGGAGGAGTTGTGTTTTTCTACCTATGTACACCGATATCTCCGAGATTTCTGAACCGATTTGCGTATTTTTTTTTAATCGATAGAGAAACATTGCGACCCTGTTCTATAAAAAATTTGGATTCCAACTCTTCAATCCTGATGCTGTAGGGAACCTAATCCCCAAAACTAATGGGTTTTAGAAACTTTCGGTTATTTAAATTGATATTGGGGGTACCAATTAAAGACTTGGTGTAAGGTGATTATGAAATGCTGTAAGGAATTGTATTCCGAAATCGTGGGGATCCCACGGGATTTTTCCGTTTTGGGGACGGGTTTCTACAGATAAGCTACTTTTTGTTCTGGAAAATCAAAAGTTCCCACGGGATTTTTAAAAACCTAAATCCACACGGGCGAAGCCGTGGGCATCATCTAGTATAAAATAATATTTTGGTTGCAGAACGCGGAGCAAGCAGCTAGTGGCGCCATCTATTATGTCTATCTGAAACTAAATAATAATAAACTTTTGACGCTCGCACGTCGCTTCTCGATTTTTTTCGTATATAAACCCGTCACCCGGACTATAACAAAGAATTAATTGACACCTCATTCATCAAAATCGGCCCAGTAGTGTAGATAGGTACTACGGTGGTACACACAGAATCTCATACAAAAATCGGAATACTAATATAAAAATAGGATTCTCACTGAAAGAAGTGTCGTTCTCACCAATTACAAAAAACCCAAATAATGTTTAGCAAACGACCATTAATGGTATGTTCGTGATTCTTCTGCTTTGATCAATTTTGTCGATTTTTTTGTACTTATGGGGTTACTTGGGTGGTTCTTAGCTATCTTTAGACCCGATAGGTGGCGCTGTTGCGGACATCCATTTTTTTAAAATGTTTTTGCTATTAATATTTATATATTATTTTTAAAAATCAAAAATACCCGCAGATTAAGAAAAATGTCGGCAAAGCCTCAAAACTCAACTTTACCGCCTCCCAAACGTCTACAGCGACATCGGCCGCAAGCTTACATATTACAAGCGACAATTACATATATAATATTATCACATTAGATTACAACACTAGGTACCCCCCTCACCGCGAGTTACCATCGTCGCGGTACCAAAATATAATCTGGGCATGCATATTATCAAACCGTGCTAGAGTTGACGTGTGTACATGTATACTTTAACATGTATATGTACATGTACATATATACAGGGTGTTAGGAGACCGCTCTCGGAAACGAAGACAGGTGATAGTACTGATGATTACTGATAAGATATCACTAAAAAAAACGTGAAAAAAAAAATTTTTTTTTACAAAAAAAAAATTGCACTTTTTATGCAATACCTGTTTTGGAGGGTTAAACAGCCCTGTAATTGCAAAAAATTTAATTGCTGTATTTTGTAAAAGTTTGTTACGTAATTCTTGCGTGATTAAAATAAAATCAGCTGACGCTGGAGGTCAACGAACTTGATGTGACCTATTTACGTATCGTTAGATACCTACGAAACCGCGGTCGCGCCGACGCCGATACCTACCCTATACGATTATGTTTAGGTAGTATAACAATAGCGCTAAGTTTTCGGTAGCGGTCTCCTTATACCCTGTATAATTATATAAAGTATATGTACCTACACAGCTAGGTCAGCTAGACACTGAGCGTTACCAAACTATGGAGTTTTTAAAATGAAAGCTTTAGGTGTGGTTGCTGCTCTCGGTTGGTATATTATTATTCATTAGCTCTACAGATTTGTCATAAGTAATAAAAAAAAACTAATTAAAATGTAATTAAATGAAAATGACGTCACCAAAAGTGTCGGAAAATTCGTAAGTGCAAGTAAAAAGGAAGGGTAAAGAGGATAAATTTAAAAATGCTATTTATTCAAAACAACATTTTTTTAACATTTTTTAATAAAAATAAGTGGAATAGATGTAGTAGTGCTCTTGACGGAATTGTCTTTAAGCGTTTGACGTATGCGCGAGAAATATTTTCTACCTTTTGAGGTCTTCCCGCGGCCCACATGTGTGATTAGTCGGAAAAAATGTGTCACTAACTCTTTATAATAAACAATTTATGCACACTTCAATAAAATCATCATCATTGATCATGAATTCGCCGCCAGACAATTCCGTTGCCAAAGTCGAGTCTAAGAAACATCGGTCAAAGTCGATTTCACTACATCGGTCCAAAGTCGAGTTCACTCTAAGCGACATTAGTCCAAAGTCGAGTTCACTCTAAGAGACATCGGTCCAAAGTCGAGTTCACTCTAAGAGACATCGGTCAAAAGTCGAGTTCACTCTAAGCGACATCGGTCCAAAGCCGAGTTCACTCTAAGCGACATCAGTCCAAAGTGGTGTTCACTCTAAGAGACATCAGTCCAAAGTCGAGTTCACTCTAAGCGACATCAGTCCATTGGTGTTCATTTTAAGAGACATTAGTCCAAAGTCGAGTTCACTCTAAGAGACATCAGTCCAAAGTCGAGTTCACTTTAAGAGACACCGGTCCAAAGTCTATATCGAGTCTACGACGCGCAAGCCACAAATAATAATATACCAACGTCGTATGAGGCTCGCTATTAGTAAGAATTTAAGAGATACACCGGAGTCATACGCGCGTGCCGTGTACATTGCAGCCCAAGGAGAACAAACTCAAAACATTACTTTTGCTACAAACAGACAGACTGACTTCTATCCAATATCCATTTCAGTGTGGTGACATTTAAAGATTTTTAACGTAAGTACCCTGAAATTCGACAAGAAAATCTAATGCATTCATTACATATATGCGTCCAGTAAGATGTAAGAAATTAAAAAAAAAAAAAAACTTTTTTGTGAAGGAATGTTACAGATTTCACTGAAAAATCAAAAGCGTCACGTTGGACATTCGATACGTGCCGAAGGAACATTCAACATCGTAAAATGGAAATTGGATTACATGGAAGTTTCAAAAAAAATAATAATAAGTAAAATGTACATTAAAATTACTATTCTTACTGTCATTAGCCACAAAGTTTTATAGCACGTTAGTGAATATTATGCTTATGTATGCGTGTCAATGCGCCTGTGTTCGTTATATTGAAACTATATTAGTGAAACAAGCGTTAAATCCGCCAATACTTGTACTCTATTTAAAATGTAAGAACACCTTTTTAATAGAAATCTGTTTCTTTATACACATAAATGAGGTGTGCTCAAATACAGGGTATAAGGAGACCGCTTCCGAAGACTTAGCGCTATTATATTATACTACCTAAACACAATCAAATACCAATAAAATAACCTTTTGCTTTATAGGTTAGGCATCGCGCGCAACGGTAGGTGTCTACCGCACGCTGGAGGTTAAGGTAACGCAACGTTCGTTCAAACATCAGCTGATTTTAATTGGATTAGGTACGAACTTTAAAAAAATACAGGAAATATTTTTTTGCAATAACAGTTCTGTTTAACCGCCCAAAACGGGTATTCCACAAAAAATGCAACATTATTTTTTTGAAAAACGATTTTTTTTTTCACGTTTTATTTTTTAAATTGTATCTTATTAGTAATCATCAGTACTATCACCTGTCTTCGTTTCCGAAAGGGTTCTCATGATACCCTGTATAAAGAAGCATTAGTTTCCTTAGAGTCTAAAGTTAGTGAACCAGGCGCTTTGACTTAAAAAACAAACACTTAAGATACTCTTAAAATTGAAAAACACTAAGACAGCGGAGGTCCAGCGCGGATGTAACGAATCTAAAAAACAACCTATAAGTATAGCAGGCATCCTGAAGAGTGGACTACAAAAAACGCACCAGACACCCTGAAGCTGAAAATCGGGACAAAACGGGACCAAAGTGTAAAATTGCCAACCTTTATATGAGTTTATTATGCACTTTATATTGAACCTAAATAAATGCGTAAAATTGTTTTTAAACCATTGTTTTTTATGTTTGTATTTTTACAACTTTTCTGCTGCATTTGTGTTACATAATATCATGGAGGAAAAAAACTTTCCTGCAAATAATTCAGCCACAAATTATTTGTTCTATGATCATTTCAACATTTGTATTGCTGATAATCACCCAGTAGCTATACTTTGTTATATTTTCAACAAGACAAGTTTATCCTGGCAAGGCTAAATGTATGATACGCTAGATGTCGATGCCATTAATAATTATCAAAGAGAAGACATAAAAATAAATAAAATAAAATCATTTTATTTCAGGTCGGTGACCCATAAAAAGTACAAAATAAAAATTAGCACAAAATAATATATACATTAAAAAATTTAAAGTTAAAAATTAAAAAGAAATGTATTATTTATGCTCAGGATTAAATACAATGCATGGTTTATACTCTACGCCAGTTCAATATAAGGTAGAAATCAGTCATAAACTGACAAAGTCGTCGTTAATAAACTCACAAAAAAGGGTGGCCATTTTACGGGACAGTTATCAAATCGAGTTTCCAACAAGCCACAGGTCCACAGCCGCGCACAATATTAATTACAAAAAAAAAATAAGTAGAACACCTTAAACACTATATTAGAATTATTATAGACTATCTAATGTTATAACGGACTTTCACTAAATTAATCCCGTACCAGGCGAGGAGGGGAAGCTGTACAGAGGTCTTTTAGAAGACGATGTAGCGGTGCGAATGTGAGTATATATGTGCATTGATCTAAAATCTCTCGCTTATTACTTAAAAAGTTGTACTAAAGTAAAAATAAATCACACGCTCTAGTTAATTTTTTATGAAAATCTTCAAGAGTTGCACAAGTATTATTTTTAAAACTGTCGGTATATTTTTGCATATGACCATATTGGGGACAAAAAATTTATATAATTTTTTGGTACATGGTGTATTTGTTATTTGACTTTGAACAAAATAAGTAGATAAACCTATTAAGGCCACTCTCTTCACGCGCTTATCCATACAAACGTATTACGCCTATTATTCTAATATTTGTCGCAATAGGTCTAAAGTTAAGCCAGATATCAATTTATATCTCCATTATCTATGCCATAAAATAAAAAAATTTGTAAAATTATATTTATTTTAAAAGTTATGACCATTGAAAAATCACTATTTTTGGGCAAATTTTGAGGCAACTTCGTGCGTAAATAAACTATATAAGAAAGCAGAAAATTTAAAAACGACCAAAGTCTTGTCATAGGTTACTTCATAATAATTACAAATGTATTTAGTTTATGTAATAAATTGCCAAGTATTTGCTAAAATAGGCGTAATTCCAAACCTAGATTTGCATATTTTTACTTTGCCATTTTTCACTAAAAAATCATGATATCTCAAGCAAAATTTATTACAGGGGAAAGGTGCGGTTAGTGCGGTGAAAGGGGTTACAAGTTAGACACGAAGAAAAGCGAGTAGCGGCCGATTTCGCACGATCTATCATCTATGACATAATTAGTCAATTACAAAACGTAAACAGCAAATATGTCACACGTTACGTATAATTAGCATTTTTGTTGTTTATTTTGCCTTCTTATTTTGCTAATTGTAATTTACTGCTCTTTTATTCTATTGTAGACTCGTCAGCTAGAGATTATCGATACGGATACAAATCTAGAATTTTTCCAAGCCGGGCCCCCAAAAATCCTCGACAAACACGAAGAAAAAGGAACAAACAGCATCTAATGATGCGTAAGTATCTACATATCTACTTGGTACAAGCTGACTAAAAATGAACATGAGTAAGACGAAAATCATGTCAAACACTCATGTCCCGCTTCACCCGATAATCGTTGAGAACTCGGTGCTCGAAATTGTAGACGAGTATATATACCTAGGACACACAGTCCAGCTAGGTAGGTCCAGTTTCGAGAAAGAGGTCAACCGCCGAATCCAACTCGGATGGGCAGCGTTCGGGAAGCTCCGCGATGTCTTCTCGTCCAAAATTCCTCAATGCCTGAAGACGAAAGTCTTCGAACAGTGCGTGTTGCCAATGATGACATACGGATCCGAGACATGGTCGTTAACTATGGGCCTCATAAGAAAGCTCAGAGTCGCTCAGAGAGCGATGGAGAGAGCTATGCTCGGAATTTCTCTACGCGATCAAATCAGAAATGAGGAGATCCGTAGAAGAACCAAAGTCACCGACATAGCTCAACGGGTTGCGAAACTGAAGTGGCAATGGGCGGGGCACATAGCTCGGAGAACCGATGGACATTGGGGTCCCAAGGTGCTGGAGTGGCGACCGGGAAGCGCAGTGTTGGTAGACCCCCTACTAGGTGGACCGACATCAAACGAGTCACAGGGAGCCGCTGGATACAAGCGGCACAAGACCGTGGCATGTGGAAGTCCCTTCAAGAGACCTATGCCCAGCAGTGGACGTCAATCGGTTGATAACGACGACGACGACGACAAGCTGACTCCCCCTGCTTCATAAAAATGCTAGAAATAAAAATGTTATAAACAGTAATACTAAATATAAGTTTTACGCCCAGTCTGTGTTCCGAAACGAACGAACTAAGGTCGAGTCCAGACTAAGTAACACCTTTCAAACTATATTACATGCAATATAACCACTACCGCCACTACAGCCTTTTTAACGTCCCACTGCTGGGCACAGGCCTCCTCTTTCATAGGAGAGAGGGATTTAGAGCTTAGACCCACCACGCAGCTCCAATGCGGGTTGGCGGGCTTTTGTCACATGATAGTGAAAATAACCGGGAACAACTGCCGTGCTCTCCGAGGCAAGGGGGCAGTTGGCGGTGTTTCACACCGCCCACTACCAACTTCGGGCTGGCACTGAGAATTTCTTGACAGAAAAACCCAATACCTAAAAACTATTTGCCCGACCCGGGAATCGAACCCGTAACCTCGTCACAGTCGAATACTCTAACCACTATATCAACGAGGCAATATAACAATAGACTTTTATAGCAAATTAGGTTTCAATACTAAGGGATAAAATATAATAAACATAAAGTATAATAGGAAAAAATTATTGCCATTTTACAAACTGGTTTTTTTATAGGTAATTTTTAATTGCACATCTAAAATACTAAACGTGCAATAAATATACTGACTTGCATACTAAATGATACCGTATTACTATTAATTTGTACAACTAATATACTGATTTGCACACTAAATTATTTCTTAGTTATGCTCCAAGAACGAGCGAAGCGAGCTCGGGACTTGCGGCACCCCAACTCAGATAGGTTAGGTTAGAAGGGACAACGAACAGGGGGATGGCGGTATGGTGGCCTACAACACATTTACCTACGTAACCCTAAAACACATCCGCATTGCGCGCGGACCGTGTCGCTGGAGAATATGATTCGGCGGTACTCGGCTGTGCCCGAGTTCACCCGACGAGTAGCGAACGCGACCGCCGCGGGCGCGCCGCCGGCAGTCGATCCCCGAACGCGTATGCGACGCAACGCCTGCGCTCGCCATACCGCCGACATACCTACGGCGCTCGCGTTACGAGTTTACGAAATCCAATTGTACTCGCAATCCTTCTAAAATCAAACTGTGAATGTATCGTTTCCGCAAAAATACTTTATTATCATTGTGAACAAGGAGTCGTAGGCATAATAAAACTAGTGATTTGAACCTTTAAAACTTTTTCTCTTCCTACCGACACCTACCCACATTAGTGATAGCTACATCTGGTGACCCAAACGCCTACATCTGGTGACCCCGCACGAAAACAAGATGGAGTCCAGCGGAAGCGACTCTAACACGACGGTAAAATCCGAAAAAGAGGCGCATGTTACGGTACGCCGTGTCAAGAGACGTACCCGAGGCATGGCGTCGGCGGATCACATGAAAATTCGAATACCACCTTTTTGGCCTGAAGACCCAGAACTCTGGTTCGCGCAAATCGAGGGACAATTCGAAATCGCTGGAGTGGTTTCGGAGAATACCAAGTTTTTTTATATTACCAGTAACCTCGAGAGCCAATATTCGAAGGAAGTGAAGGACATCATAACATCGCCACCCGAGGTAAACAAATACTCGAAATTAAAGGAAGAATTAATTAAACGACTATCAGCATCGCGAGATCGGAAAATTCAACAGCTACTCAAGCACGAAGAGCTGGGAAGTCGCAAGCCATCCCAATTCCTGCGCCACCTGAAAGGGTTAGCTGGATCTTCCGTCCCTGAGGACTTTATTAAGAGTATCTGGTGCAGCAGACTCCCCGCCAACATTCAGACACTAATAGCATCCCAGCCATCAGGATCCCTAGAAGACTTGGCTGATTTGGCCGACCGTGTGTTCGACATAGTTTCACCGATGCCGCAAGTTTCGGCCGCCACAGCGTCTTCATCAGCTCCACCCATGGAAACTATGGCGATGGAAATAGCGGAATTGAAAGAGGCGGTGAGAAACTTAACAATGCAATTAAACAGACGGGAGCGGGATAGACAGCCCAGACATCGGGAGCGTTCCGGAAGTCGTCGACGTAACCGATCGAAATCGAGCTACGAGAGGTACCCTACATGTTGGTATCACGCAAAGTTCGGGTCGAAAGCGATGAAATGCATCAAGCCCTGCGATTTTTCTGCTGCGGAAAACCGACAGAGCGGTCGGTAATGGCGGCCGACGACTGCTCATCAACATCAACGGGTCGCCTATTCATCACCGATCGTAATTCGAAAATCGACTTTCTAGTGGATACGGGTAGTGACGTGTGCGTATTTCC
This sequence comes from Melanargia galathea, assembly GCA_920104075.1. Lineage (NCBI taxonomy): Eukaryota > Metazoa > Arthropoda > Insecta > Lepidoptera > Nymphalidae > Melanargia > Melanargia galathea. The sequence goes on from OV049878.1 coordinate 12,315,471, forward strand.
GCGAGCCGCATTTCGTGAACACCGCGCGAAGACAATGTTCGAATTGACAGCGGCAAACGGTAGTGTAATAGAAACTTACGGGTATGTGCATTTAAACTTAAACTTTAATTTACGCCGAGACTTTTCGTGGAATTTTATTGTAGCTAATGTAACTAGAGCTATTATTGGTGTAGATTTTCTTTGCCATTATAATCTTATTGTTGATGTTAAAAATAAGCGACTTATTGATAATACTACATCACTATCAACTATTGTTTTTATAGATAAAAATATTAATAATGTTAACTCTGTAAAAATATTTTCTGGCGACACACGATACCACACCATTCTAGCTAAATATCCCGAGATAACTAGACCGGCCGGCACACCTACCGTCACCACTCACAACACTTTGCACTACATACGCACTACACCCGGCCCCCCGATATCATGTTCCCCTCGCAGGCTAGCTCCGGACAGATTGAAAATAGCGAAGCAAGAGTTCGAGCAAATGTTGAGCACCGGGACGGCACGACCATCCGAGAGCTCCTGGTCATCGCCCCTGCATTTGGCCCCCAAAAAAGATAGTGGCTGGCGGCCCTGCGGAGACTACAGGCAGCTCAACGCACGTACCATCCCAGATAAGTACCCCATCAAACACATACATGACTTTGCTCATAGTATATCTGGATGTAAGGTATTCTCGACTATTGACTTAGTTAAGGCCTATAACCAGATTCCAGTATTCGAAGAGGACATTCCAAAAACGGCGATCACAACACCATTTGGACTTTACGAATTCCCATATATGACCTTTGGACTTAGGAATGCGGGCCAGACTTTTCAGAGGTTTGTAGATGAGATGACTAGAGGGTTAAATTTCTGCTATTGTTATTTAGACGATTTCCTAGTATTTTCTAGAGATTCCACAGAACACGAGCAGCATCTCGAACTACTATTCGAGCGGATGAGGAAATATGGCGTGTTAGTCAACACCTCTAAGTGTGTCTTCGGCGCATCGGAAGTAAATTTTTTAGGATACCACATTAGCGCTGCAGGCACTAAACCGTTAGAATCGAAAGTTCAAGCAATCAAGGAATTTCCCAAGCCACAGACAATCAAAGCACTGAGGCGATTTTTAGGCATGGTCAATTTCTACCGGCGATTCATACCTAACGCTGCAAAAATCCAAGCCCCCTTAAACGCTCTTCTGTCTGGCTCGGTTAAACCCTCACATCCAGTAGATCTCACTGACGACACCCTGGAAGCTTTTGAGCAATGCAAAGACAGTCTTTGTAATGCCGCATTATTAGCACATCCCGATTGCGAAGCCAAACTCGCTCTTGTTACAGACGCGTCCGACTTAGCATTGGGTGCCGTGCTACAGCAATACAAAGACAATGCCTGGCAACCGCTTGCCTTCTTTTCGCGTAAGCTTAGCCCTTCACAACAAAAATACTCGCCCTACGACCGCGAGTTACTTGCCATTTATGAAGGAATTAAGTACTTTCGTCATATGCTTGAAGCCCGCCACTTCGTAGTGTTCACTGACCATAAGCCCTTATGCTTTGCATACCGTACTGCTAAGAATAACTGCTCACCGCGTCAGTACAGACACATGGATTTTATATCCCAATTCACAAGTGATATCCGCCATATATCCGGAAAGGACAATGTCGTAGCGGACACATTGTCTCGTGTTGACGAAATACAAAATCCAGTCGACCTCGAATTACTTGCCAAAGCTCAATCGGAAGATTCCGAACTTTTACAGCTCCTTGACGAAGACTCTTCACTTCGTTTCACCAAAATCAAGGAACCAGGTAGCGATGTCGAGTTATTCTGCGATGTAAGCACTGGCACACCCAGACCCTTCGTCCCCATAGCTCTACGTAGGCAGGTATTCCACAGCCTTCACGGCCTAAGTCACCCTGGCACAACCGCTACTGCGAAACTCATCGCACAAAGATTTGTTTGGCCAGCGATCAGAAAAGATTGCCGCGAATGGGCACGTGCATGCTTATCGTGCCAGCGCTCTAAAGTAAATCGCCATGTGTCAGCACCGTTAGGTACATTCGAGCTACCCCGTGCTAGATTTTCTTTCGTCCATATCGACCTCATCGGCCCACTCCCATATTCGAACGGTTTTCGCTACTGCTTAACAGCAGTGGATCGCTTCACAAGATGGCCAGAGGTTATTCCCATAGCAAACATCACTGCTGAAACCGTCGCCAAGGCACTGTTATCAGGCTGGATTGCTAGATACGGCAGTCCAACTGACATAGTAACGGACCGAGGCGGACAGTTCCAGTCGGAATTATTCAGTTACTTGTCTAAGTTAGCTGGATTCAAACATCGTCAAACCACGGCTTATCACCCCGCTTGCAACGGACTAGTGGAGAGATTTCATCGGCAACTAAAGACGGCCATTACATGCCATGCCGACAGTAATTGGACCGAAACTCTACCACTAGTCCTATTGGGCATTCGGAGTGCCTTCAAAGCCGACCTGCAGTGTTCTTCGGCAGAACTCGTCTACGGAGAGCCGTTAAGACTCCCAGGCGAGTTCTTCGAAAACAACACGAACACTACAACGGACATCACTGACTTTACTGCCAGACTACGTTCGATTTGTGACCGACTACAACCCTGCCCCGCTTCACGCCACAGTAAAAACAAAACCTTCGTTTATAAGGATCTCGCCACTTCTAGCCACGTGTTCATCAGAGAAGACGTGCTGAGAAGCACCTTTCACCCTGCATATTCTGGTCCCCACGAAGTAACCGAAAGAGGCGACAAAGTATTCAAGGTAAGAGTGAAAGGCAAAGAGGTGACAGTTTCGATAGACCGCTTAAAACCGGCCTATATACTGAACACCGATCCATCCCAAGTTCTACGTACAGAACCAAGTCAGAAAGCTACAAGCAGCGACCCGGAGGCACCACGAACATCGAGATCTGGGAGACGCATCAGATTTCCAGATTTTTATCGTCCGTAAGTACGGCCTCCGAGGGGGAGTGATATGGTGGCCTACAACACATTTACCTACGTAACCCTAAAACACATCCGCATTGCGCGCGGACCGTGTCGCTGGAGAATATGATTCGGCGGTACTCGGCTGTGCCCGAGTTCACCCGACGAGTAGCGAACGCGACCGCCGCGGGCGCGCCGCCGGCAGTCGATCCCCGAACGCGTATGCGACGCAACGCCTGCGCTCGCCATACCGCCGACATACCTACGGCGCTCGCGTTACGAGTTTACGAAATCCAATTGTACTCGCAATCCTTCTAAAATCAAACTGTGAATGTATCGTTTCCGCAAAAATACTTTATTATCATTGTGAACAAGGAGTCGTAGGCATAATAAAACTAGTGATTTGAACCTTTAAAACTTTTTCTCTTCCTACCGACACCTACCCACATTAGTGATAGCTACATCTGGTGACCCAAACGCCTACAGCGGGGTCTATAAGACTCCGCCATCACCTTCGTTGTTATTTTTTTGTTTTCTTTTCATACTGCCCAGAAAAAGGAACCCTGCGAAGCGAGGCTTCGTCAACTGCATTTGGTAACATCTATTTAACGATTTAATATTATATTGTATAACTAACTGTCCACTATAATATTATTATCTCCTGCGTATGCGCACACACTTGTGCACTAGAATATCTCCTGCGTAGTTGACCCTGCTTCTGTTGAGATTGGCCGCTTTGGCCGAGATTCGGAGCGCTGTGGTCATAAAGTGGGTGGTCCCGGGTTCAATTTCCGGCAGGGGCAATTTGGGATTTTATAATTTCTAAATTGTCTCTGGTCTGGTCTGATGGGAGGCTTCAGTGGTTGGCTACCACCTTACCGGCAAAAGCCGTGCCGTCAAGCAATTAAACGTTCCGGTACGATGCTGTGTAGAAACCGATCAGGGGTATGTATACCTCTTTCAAGTTAGCCCGCTTCCATCTTAGACTGCATCATCACTTAACATCAAGTGAGATTGTATTGTATTGTATTTACAGAGGGGACGCCGCCAGGCGGGTGATCAGTCCTATGTAAGGACCATTTCACCCAATTCCCCGTATTTGGACACAGGTTACTGGTGTCCTGGCAGTTTGTTGTGCACCGGTTTAAGGGGGGCAGCCCCTCAAACCTTCCCACGACTTTCGTTAACCTAAGAATGTATACCCTATAGAGAGGTGTCTTCTTTTTAGGGTTCCATACTCAAAGGGTAAAAACGGAACCCTATTAATGTCACTCGGCTGTCTGTCCGTCCGCCGGTCACAGGTCTGTAGCTCATAGACTAAATGAGTTGAGTAGAAAAACCTAAAATTTTGGTATTTGGTGTAGAACGTTAACCCAAAACTAAATATTGAATTAGAAATTGAAGTAAATTATTTTTCAGAGGGGCATGGAATATTTTTCAGGGGGGCTTTCCCATACATGAGAAGGGAGCCGAAAAAAAATTTTTTTTTAACCTAGCTTGTGGGGTATCATTATTTAGAACTTATTAAGTAGAGCACGAACATATATTTTTTTAAATTTTTTGCTTAAAAAATAAGGAAATGGGGGGCATCAAAGTTAGTTAGTTAGTTAGGTTTAGACCATTTTTGTAATGGGGGCTATCTCAAAAACTAAACCAGTTAGGAATATGAAACTTAGGTATATTATGAACCATATACTGTATTTAGACAACAAATACTAAAAATAATGATTTATAAAGTAATTTGTAAGCTGTGATCAAAACAAACGAACACTTTTTGGGTTTTTCTTTCACGGTTTGTTGCGATGTCTAGCTCGGAAATGAAATATTTCTCACGCCCAAAATATTATGTTGTTCATAATTATGTACGGAACCCGAAAAGAGCGAGGCCCGACTCGCACTTGGCCAGTTTTTTGATAATATCGTTACCTTGCAGTTCCCTTCTTACCAATAAGTACATAGGGCAATCAGCTATGAAGTGAAAGCTAGTTTCTTTTTCTCCACACTCTGGACAGGATGGGTCTTCTACGAGTCTCATTATTGCAAGATATCTATTAAGCAGATAGTGTCCAGTTGTTATACCTGCTACCTAGGTAGTGTAGTGGAGTAGGCTAGGTTTGGGTCCGCAGAATTACATACATTTTATGTGTCATACTAACTATAGGTGAATGGTTTTATAATATTCTCCAACCTAACTTCCAATCTATACAAGATTAGTTTGTATGCGTACTACTCTTGTATAATTTGGACGATCTTGATTAAAAAGTAATTTACAATCTATACGCGACCACAAACTCCAAGGAATCACTCTATAGTACAGCTGTACTGACTTCGGCCCAAAAGTTTTTGCAAAAGGTCAATGTTACGTAGGCGTAGCAGAGTGAAGTCTTTGGACAAAATAGGTATATTAGACTTCAGCAATAGGTCTGGCAATATCAGAGAACATATTAGTGACATATGTATACATTTATGGTTATAACTGCGTACGTAAGAATGATAACTCGATGTGTTATATATTAAAATCTTCTTGAAAGTGTGTAAATTATGATAGTGAAATAATCATCAAAATCGGTTCATTAGTTGCGGAGATAATCGCGAACATACTTACATATATACATACATACATACTTACATACATACGGGTCGAATACAGAACCTCCTTTTTTTCAAGTCGGTTAAAAATTAGTGTGCGATTCAGTATTTTAGGCGCTACTTTCGAATATTAATAGTGATCACATTTAGTGTGCAATTCAGTATTTTAGGTGCTACTTTCGGAACATTTTGTGTGCGAAAGAGAATCAATAGATATACGATTAAGTACCACCCTTTTTTAATTGATAATTTTTTATCGCCTATAATCTCTAAACACATTGTTTACTTTTTAGATGTTCTTGGAGCCTTTTGAATTGCGCTTAGGGCAGAAAATATCTAAACGAGCGAAGAACCATGATGATAACGAGTAAATAATATTTCAAAAACCAATGAAAATACTGTTATATAATTATTGTGTGCTTATGATTATGATAATCAAAATATATTGGGACAGGGTAGTCAAAGCGAACTAACATGTATTTTATAATATTATTATCTTACAAAGTGTACGAAACATTATCTCCACCGTAATGTAATAGACAAATTTGTACAGAAAAAATTATTTTGTTTTGCAAAAATTGCATTGTCGATTCGGTCTAACATGCTCGCGCGCAGATTTGCTAAAAGCAGTAATGAAGTGAGGGGCACCCTCCTCAGGGCTTACTGTCAATGTTTATAATACCTGTCAGTTGTGGTACTGGTACAAGAGGGTGTCCTTCAGCACCATAAGGGTGCAGTATAATAACGCATACCGCATCATTATGAAATTTTCCAGATACTGCAGCGCATCGAGTATGTTTGCCGAGTCGGGGGTGCCTGATTTCTTTGCTGTTATCAGAGCACGTATAGCTTCCTTCTGGGAAAGATTGCGTAACTCTAGTAACAGCATCCTCCAAGTGGTGAGCCAGGACTTGCGCGGTCCAATGATTGCTATTTGGATCAAGATGCATCGAGATCCAAATAGGAAATAACTCTGCACACCTTCAGTGTGCAGCGTTAATTTAATAGGTATATGTAAATTTATATATATAGTATTCTATATCACCTATTCTATTGTATTTGATTTTAATTTATTTAATTAATTTTTGATATGTTTTTTGTATTTCTATATTCATACCTACTTGGGTTTTTACCTGAATAAAGAAAATTATTATTATTATTATTTAAAAAATCCATCCATCCATCCATCCATTACATGTTTCAAAGAACATTGAGCAATATTCATGTTACGTCATTTCGCTTTGACTCTGCGCTAATATGTCTTGATATTTGATCCCTTACGTGCATAGCATACATATTATTATAAGTACTTTTATTTTATAATACGACTGTGTACGAACTATCTAGTTGCGTCCTAATATCTTTTTTCTCTTTTGTGTCATTTTGCTCATCATTCAGACCGATTACTAAAAAGTTAGTTTTAATTTTAGTACTTTTGATGTTTAAATAAATGACTTTAAATAACTTTCTTATTTTATTTCCAATATTTGGTATCCTTAGCGACCATGCAAGAGACACGGTGTGGCGCCGGCACCACTGAATTTTTCATATATTATGTAAGTATAAAAGTTGGTAAGTATCTACGAAGATCATGAATACATCAATGTAATAAGGTGGATTCACGTTATTCATAATATAATGTAGATTCAGCCGTATTTTACATAGAATATAATATATTCACATTTAAAAATGTGTGAAATATTATACCTAAATACACATAGTTCTGTTATTTTACATTTCATAATATTGTCTTGTATGATTTTGTTTTATATACGCACATTCTAAGTAGGTTTTCGAATATACATATAAACAAAGTTTTGACAGCGAAAAAATATTATGTTACTTAGTCTGGACCCACCCTTTTGTCAATTATTTTTATCGATTTGTAAAATAATTATTATCACATTGTGGCCAATTCTGTTGTACACAATCTCTAAACCTAAACTAAATTGACAGGTTTAAAAATAGTGCTATCCCCTTCAGCAGGGAGGATTGTGAAAGAGACAGGAATATATTTAGACCTGTCATTTTAGTTTAGATTTAGAGATTGTGTACAACAGAATCGGCCACAATATCCTACTAACTATATCTAATATTATAAATGTGAAAGTGTGGATGTTTGGATGTTTGTTACTCAATCACGCCGCAACTACAAAACCGATTCGGCTGAAATTTTGAATGGAGATAGCTTTTGAATGGAGATAGCTTATGCCCTGACTTAAAACATAAGCTTTTTAACTTTTATCCCGGAAAAATTCACAGTTCGCACGGGATTTTGAAAAAAAAAAACAAATCTATAGCAACAGCTGTAGGTAGATTACTATAGCAAACTTCCTTGAAAGTAGGTATAAAGGTTGGAAAAGGAAGCGGGAACGGGAACCGGAAATCCACGATTCCCTCGGGATTTGTGAGAAACCGAAATTCACGCGGGCGAAGCTGCGGGCAGAAGCTAGTTTTAAATAATTTTGGGGGATAAGTAATCAATTACATTTGTAGTATCTCTGGATTTTCAATTATTTTCTTTATTTTTTAGGATTCCATTCCTCAAAAGGAAAAACGAACCGTAAATGAAAAGGAAATAGGCATGATTGTGCATTGTACTGTCCAATGTCCATATGTCATTCTTTCTCGCTTTAGTTTTACGTGTAGCTATGGTAGCTGCATACTCTTCTTTACTGACGATGTCTCGCTCTCTAAATGCAGGACGAGACAGCAATATTTTAGGCTCCGCCCACCAACGACTTCTCGCTTGCATGGAGAGCGCTCTTAATTTAAGAGTTTTATTAGAGTGTTGTTAAATGTGATATTTGTCGCTTTGAAAACTTTTTATAGGTACAAAACACAAATTTGTTTCGACTTGTTTGAACTTCTACTTGTTCGTTTGATTGTCAACCAATGTAGGTAAGAACTGTCCCTGAGAGTTCCTCGAAGGAATAGGGGATTTTAGATATTTTCCCCAATATGGAATCACTACATCTGTATTCGAATTTAAAGCATTTAATCTCAAAGAACACTCAGATCAAAGCATTTTTTCCATCAATATAGATACTTTTTTAAATTATTTTTCCTTCAAAAATTGTGTTATTTAACATCACTCGATTACAACAACCAGAAGGATCATATTATTTGAACCAAAGCGTGTGACACAAAATATAGTTATAAACATAGAAAAAAAGCTGTATATAAAATATAGGACACGAAAAAAAATCTAGAGATTCCAAACCAACGGTTTCTGTGCATGCACGCGTCTAGGGCGCAACCCGCAAATGTTGTTCTAAAATGTGCAGGTAATATGTGGTAATGTTGAAAATTTACCCCATTATCGTCCCACCCTCTCTACGCTCTTTTGACTGTAGTTCTTTCCGTTTAAAAGTTTGTATTGGAATTTGGAGACCGAATAAGGGTATTCGGAGGCAATTAGATTCTGTATGAGTCTCTACGCTTTTAGGGTCTAGATTTTATCGCTTTAGAGTTTGGATTGGAATTCACGTGACCGAAGAAAAGTACATGTGGTAGGTGGGTAGTTCGCGCAGTCAGATCCTGTATGAGTCTCCGAGGGGGTGTTCATTGTAGTGTGTGGTGTACGCGTGTATAGTACCGGGTGGTGAGCGGGGGATTATAAGTGTACGCTTTTAGCGTCTAGTTTGTTTCGCTGAGTTTGGATTAGAATTTACGTGACCGAAGAAGAAAAGTACATGCGGTAGGTAAGTAGGTAGTTTGCGCAGTCAGATCCTGTATGAGTCTCCAAGGGGGTGTTCATTGTAGTGTGTGGTGTACGCGTGTATAGTACCGGGTGGTGAGCGGGGGATTATAAGTGTACGCTTTTAGCGTCTAGTTTGTTTCGCTGAGTTTGGATTAGAATTTACGTGACCGAAGAAGAAAAGTACATGCGGTAGGTAAGTAGGTAGTTTGCGCAGTCAGATCCTGTATGAGTCTCCAAGGGGGTGTTCATTGTAGTGTGTGGTGTACGCGTGTATAGTACCGGGTGGTGAGCGGGGGATTATAAGTGTACGCTTTTAGCGTCTAGTTTGTTTCGCTGAGTTTGGATTAGAATTTACGTGACCGAAGAAGAAAAGTACATGCGGTAGGTAAGTAGGTAGTTTGCGCAGTCAGATCCTGTATGAGTCTCCAAGGGGGTGTTCATTGTAGTGTGTGGTGTACGCGTGTATAGTACCGGGTGGTGAGCGGGGGATTATAAGTGTACGCTTTTAGCGTCTAGTTTGTTTCGCTGAGTTTGGATTAGAATTTACGTGACCGAAGAAGAAAAGTACATGCGGTAGGTAAGTAGGTAGTTTGCGCAGTCAGATCCTGTATGAGTCTCCAAGGGGGTGTTCATTGTAGTGTGTGGTGTACGCGTGTATAGTACCGGGTGGTGAGCGGGGGATTATAAGTGTACGCTTTTAGCGTCTAGTTTGTTTCGCTGAGTTTGGATTAGAATTTACGTGACCGAAGAAGAAAAGTACATGCGGTAGGTAAGTAGGTAGTTTGCGCAGTCAGATCCTGTATGAGTCTCCAAGGGGGTGTTCATTGTAGTGTGTGGTGTACGCGTGTATAGTACCGGGTGGTGAGCGGGGGATTATAAGTGTACGCTTTTAGCGTCTAGTTTGTTTCGCTGAGTTTGGATTAGAATTTACGTGACCGAAGAAGAAAAGTACATGCGGTAGGTAAGTAGGTAGTTTGCGCAGTCAGATCCTGTATGAGTCTCCAAGGGGGTGTTCATTGTAGTGTGTGGTGTACGCGTGTATAGTAGCGGGTGGTGAGCGGGGGATTATGAGTGTTTTTTTTTATTATTCAACTACAAGTTAGCCCTTGATTGTAATCTCACCTGATGGTAAGTGATGATGCAGTCTAAGATGGAAGCGGGCTACTTGGAAGAGGTATGCAATTGCAGTGTACGCTTTTAGCGTCTAGTTTGTTTCGCTTTAGTCTGTATTGGAACTTGGTGATCGAATAGGAGTTCTTGGTAGGTAGTTCGCAGGAAGTGTTAGGGTATTCGGAGGCGATTAGATTCGGTATGAGTCTTGCTTTTAGGGTCTAGGATCTAGTTTTTTTTTGCTTTAGAGTTTAGATTGGAATTTACGAGACCGTATTTGCGCAGTCAGATCCTGTATAATGAGTCTCCGAGGGGGTGTATATTGTAGTGTGTGGTGTACGCGTGTATAGTAGCGGGTGGTGAGCGGGGGGGTCTAGTGGAGGGTCTAGTGGGGGGTACCTGGTAGCGCAGGTGCGCGTGCGGCAGCGCCGGCAGCACGGCGGGCCACAGCTCGCCGCCGGCGACGCTCGCCACCTGCAGCGCGACGCTACCACTCTTGTACCACGGAACGCGTATACCGCGCGTATAGCACGCGTGTAGCACGCGTGTAGCACGCGTATAGCACGCGTATAGCACGCGTATAGCACGCGTATAGCACGCGTGTAGCACGCGTATAGCACGCGTGTGCGTGCGCGAGTGGCGTTGCGAATTGTAACGCGCAATACGGCAATTTGTAAATTTTCATTTAAACAATGTATGAGATATATTTGCAAGACAATTCAATTTTCGAAACATTTATTTAGTTGAAATAAACTGTAATCATTATTTATTGGCGACTTTTATTAGTCTCCTAAAATCACGGAAATGAATGCATGTATTCAATTAAACTTTTACAATTTGCAAGCCACGTTGTTTAATTAAATTATTCGCACATTTATCTAATTTATTAATTAACAATAAATACCTATCATTTATTAATAAATTACCAAAAAAATGTGCTTTTACACACGCTTAATATTTATATCGCCAGAGCATAATAGAGTAATAATAATAATAATGATTTATTAGACCTATAAAACGTAACTTCATATAATAAATTAATGTAGACCGATAAATAACCTAAAATAATATCTTCTTTGTTCATGCTATGCCCAGATTGACAATTTTAAATCGATTTTATGAACATAAGTTCAAAGCTGTTATGTTACCAATTCGATTGTACACAAAACTTTAATGTCACAGTGAGTATAGGCCATAGACATCTAGAGAGTAGACCTAACTGCTTTAGAAAAGTGTCAAAAACACACTCACACAAGCACAATCCGAACACTGAATATGGCGCGTGTATGGTATCTCTTTGTGCGTGTGTGAGTGTTCATGTACACGTTTTATTGATGTCATGTCAATGGCGGATGGGCCGCAACATGGCCGCCACTCGTATGGAATATTACATTATGTCAGCACTACTAACTATTACTTAATAGCGTAGACTCGGCAAAAAACAATATTTTGTGTACAAAAGAGTTGATCATAATTGAAACTTTTAATTATTTACTGACTGATAATTTTTGACTTAAACTTACTCCAAAAAAATAAATTTTTCTTACAGTCTAATTTTAAATCTTCCACATGGACTATAACGATTATAAGACGAAAACTAAAATTGCTGTCTCAAATGTGAGCAAACAATTTTTTAAGGTCCTTGGCATGTGAAAGATTTTACATGGTCCCTCGTCGTGCCTAATCAACAGTGTAAAATGTAAGAAAACCAGTTTCGTGGAAATGTAACTGTAACATAATTTTTTGTATGTATGAATGTGTGTTCGCTTTAAACTTGTAAAGACACTTCAAAAGAAAAAAATCAATGTGATCTCCTTATCCAAGTCATTGTTTTCTCAGATTTCATAGAACTCTTGAGTTTTATAAAAAATAAATAAAAGTGTGTAGTAGAAAGGAATAAAATCAATATGTACGAGTATATTTTTAACCTTATTGTTATTCCAATTTAAAGATGTAATGCATGGGTTTGTGTGCGAAAGAAAATTCATAAATCCCTACCCTGTAAAAGAATTTGAAAATAAAAATATTGAAATTAGTGTTTTTTTTTTCTTTTCTTTGAGCGCAGTTAAATTGATACATAAATAAAAAAGGCTCCTGAAATTTTTGCAGATTGGGGCCTCATAACTTTTGTCTCAAGAATGTAACTTAGTATAAAATATCGAAAAAATAAATAAATTTTTGAATTTAATATCTGAGTGAATTTTAAAATCATCCAACTTTGAGCAGATGTTTCAGAATATTACTTCAATGGTCTAACTACTTAATTTTTTAGTGTTAAAAGTAATTATAAAAACTGCGACACGGCCGAGTTACTCGAGAACTCGGACTCGCCTACTCTGTTTTTGTAATCGAGGCTCCCTCGATTCGCGGGCCCTTATTAAATTTCTCTATATAAAGTCATTAAAAGCAATTTTCTTCTTACAAGTATTATTCTTTTGAATGGTTGTTCAATGTAACTGCGCTCACTTCGCTCGCTGATCACTACCTCGCGCCTATCACCCACGGCGATCATACCTGAGTCCTCGTAGGGTGGTCGCGATGTGGGTGCGCGTGCGGGTGCGGGTGCGCGTGTGGGTGCGGGTGCGGGTGTGGGTGCGCGGCGTGTGGGTGCGGCCAACCCATGCCGCCGCCCAGCGCGTTCAGCCGCGCGCCCCGCAGCGACATCTGTAAAAAGTGTGTTAAAAAGTAATGTTAATCAAACAATTCCACCAACTTTACACCATAACTCCACCATCTTTAGACCATACTTTCACCATCATTTAAAAGTCTTAAAAATCACTTCTTTGATACACGCAATAAAGCACTGGAGAGTACACAGAGTACCAGGCGAGCATAACTCCCGAGCAGTAGCTCGCACTTGGTTGATGTCGAGGGAGAGTGAGCCGAGAACCCAAAGTACCAGGAAACCATAACTCCTGTAGCAGTATTCGCACCTGGTTGATGTCGAGCAGCAGCGGCGTGTGGTGCGCGTGCGGCAGGTGCGCGGGGTGCGCCGGGTGCGCGGGGTGCGGGTGCGGCGGGTGCGACGGGTGCTGGTCCAGCAGCCGCTCGTGCCACACGCCCGCGCCGTTGCCGCTCATGTAGCGCACGCGACGGCTGAAACGAAAACGTGTTCAGCTATAGTATCTGGCTACAGATTATAAAATGGCTACATTTTGAGCTTTATTTTTTTATTATTTGGCTATATTTTAACATTATAATAAGGCCTAAAATGAAGCCAGATTCCATTTAAGCCTTCTTATAATCTGACTTCATTTTCAGCAATACACTGTCTACACATGAGTCCTTAGAATCTGGTTTCAGTTTAAGCTAGTCTGGCTACATTTTAGCTCTTAGAATCTAGTTTCATTTTAATCCAGTCTGGCTACATTTTAAGCCAGTCTGTTTATATTTTTAACCATGTCATGCTACATTTTCAATCAGAGTCCGGCTACATTTTAAGCCATGTCTGACTACATTTTGAGTCAGAGTCTGGCTACATTTTAAGCCATGTCTGACTACATTTTTAGTCAGAGTCTGGCTACATTTTAAGCCATGTCTGGCTACATTTCAAGCCATGTCTGGCTACATTTTAAGCCACGTCTGGCTATATTTTAAGCCGTGTCTGGCGTAAAGTTAGTGGCTAGCAGTTTCAGTACAAAACTTACGGTGGTTGGTAATGGTGTCTGGGCGTCCGCCTTTCCACCGGGGGCGCGGTCACCGAAACGTTGCTCTCCCCTGGAATATTATATGTAGAAACACATGAAATTAATGTTATACATAATAGACTATTATTAAGAGACTATAAAAGACCTAAGTATAAGAAAACATAAGCCTCAGCTGCCTCTAAAGAAAATGAGCTTTCCTTTACAGGAGACCCGACAGGACTTTTCTAATAACAGAAACTGACTATTTCTCTCATATATGAGGCTGCCATAAATTCAAAGAGAGCTGGTGTTGTTTGTACTGTACGGCATATCGTTATTTCAAAAGATAGACACAGCAGCTGGACATAGTTCTTGCAAGTATAGTCACAGAATATGATCTTGTGGCAACTGCTGCCAATGACTCGCTTGATATTGTCCAATGAAGGGGTCTTCCAATGCTGTGTTTGACGTGACTGGGGGGTCTTCATTCGAACACCATTTAATTTATATAATATGTTATAATTACTATTATAATCTCAAAGAAAAGTATGTATGTGTAGCGAATGTTCCAGAGTCAACTACAATTTAAAAGGTCTCAGGCACCGGGATACCATGAATTCAAAGAGTTTATAGGAACGTGGGGGCGTGGACGTGAGTCCTCGACTTTGGGCCTCTCGACCACTTCAAACAATCTTCCACCCGAGGTGACGAGCCTCCCCAATCAGCCGACTACCCTGCGAACAGTCGTGGTGGCAGTTTAATATCCAACCATTGACCTTTTATTCTTAGGCTGAGATCTAGATCGATCTAGATAGAGCATACTCTGACTCTAATCACACTCAAGACAGAGTCAAAATGAGACAGATTTACGTCAGGGACATATTTATGTCCCGTTAACTCTGTCTAGAGTGCGAGTAGAGTCAGACCAGTACACTCTAAAGATTTCATACTAAGCTACCAGGATATCATAAACATCAAGAAGTTTGCGGGTATGTGTCATTGGAGTAAACGCCTGGTGAAGATTGCACTCACCTGACGACAGATGCCTCGAAATCCGTCTCCGTTTCCTGGTGGGACTGTCACCAGGTTTGCTGGACAGCTCCCCGTCAGACGAGCCTGCACCGCTGACCATGGATTCCACCAATGGTGCTGCGCCTTCCAGGGGATTCGTATCCTGGAAAAAAGGAAAGTTAAACATTAAAATTGATTTGGGAACCCCTCACATTATTATCACAAGTAAATCCCTACCATTGTGTGATTAATGGAAAGGGATTATGACCCTAAGTAAATACGACGCAAAGAGAGAGAAACATTCTCTCTCTCTGAAGAATAGCTCTCGTCGAAGATGATGAACACCGCTAGTTGGTAGTGTTTTAATTGAAGGAGAAGAATACTTCTAATTGAGGGTGGAAAAAAACTTCCAGTTGAGGGGGCAGAACACCGCTAGTTGAGGTTAAAGAACACCTCTAGTTGAAAGTGAAAATCACCTCAACTTGAGGGTGAAGAACTCCTTTAGATGAGGGTGCAGAACATCTCTATTTGAGGGTGACAAACACCTCTAGTTGAGGATGAAGAACGCCTCCAATTGAGGGTGCAGTATACCGCTAGTTGAGAGAAAAGAGTGATCTAGTTGAGGGTGATAAACATCTCCAGTTGAGAGTGATGAACATGTCTAGTTAAAGGTGAAAAACACCTCAACTAAAGGGGTTCTAAAGGAGTTCTTCACCCTCAAGGTGAAGAACTCTTTTATGTACTCCTGCTGAGCGTAAAGAACATCTCTATTTGTCGGATCTCTATTTGAGGGTGACGAACACCTCTATTTGAGGATAAAGATTGTTCTAGTTGAGGGTGAAGAACACCTCTAGTTGAAGTTGAAGGCCTCCTCAAGAGACAAAGAAGTACAAAGGTAATATTACCATATGGTGATGGTGCGGGGCGTGATGCAGGTGGGGCGACTCCGCTGACGGGCCGGCCCCGGCTCCAGGACTGACGCGCATTTCTGAAAAAAACAAACCACTCTTTCATTCCCACCTTTTGACGTCCCACTATTGGGCAAAGGCCTCCTCTCATAACAGAGAGGGATAGATAGACCCGCCACTCTGCTCCAATGCGGGTTGGCGCATATTACACTTATTTTCTTATTGTTTTGGTTCAATGCGCCCCTTTTCGTCACGGTGGCAGTATTCCCCTGTACTCCTCTAATTACCCAGGCGTAGGGGACTGCGCTCCACACTCTCGTAGAGTGCACTCGACTGAAACCCCGAGCGAGTGTGTAGTGGCTACTGAGTTTAGTCTGCTTGTTGTAATGCCTAACGAGAAATTGTTAAATTTTGTAAAAAAAAATTCGGAATCAAGTTATAAAAGCGTAGGTATACTCAAACCCAACAAAGGATTTCTTTGTCATTACAAAATTAATTAATTATGTGATTAGCAATTATTTCGACTTAAATAATATAATAATGTTACTTAACCAATAACAAATTAAAAGTTTGACACATAGGCCACTTTTAATAGTATACAACTGTATACAAGTATAAATTAAAAATTTAAAAAACCTCCGACATTCGCCATTTGTGGTGGCGGCCATCTTGGATTTACACAGTGCTATTTTACTAGTTAAGCCCTTTCATTTGATACCCATATTAAGGGAGTTGTGAAAAAATATGTAATCCGCTATTTTGTAGCGGCGGCCATCTTGGCTCGATTTTCATCAAACATAGCTTACAACACTCTCGACTAATTCACCTTTCAAACAAAAAAAACTGCATTCAAATCGGTTCACCCGTTTGAGCGCTACAGGGGAACAGACAGACACACACACACACACACACACACACACACACACACACACACACACACACACACACACACAGACACGTCAAATTTATAACATAGGTTAAAAACAGCCACAATATGGGACAGGATTGCTGAATGCGCTGGGCTAGCTGGACCGAAGCTCAAGAGGTCCCGGGTTCGATTCCGTTCAAGAGAAACAATCATAATACCTGTCCTCCGTCGCTCCGAGGGGCCGGCAGTGCGGCGCTCGGCGCGGCGGGACCCGCCCGCGCCCCCGCCTGTTTACAACAATAGTACATTATGGTACAAGTGTGTAATGTTGGTGATTACCGCTGAGGCGATATTGAGACCCGAGCCGTTAGGATGAGGGTCTTAAGATAGCCGAGGACGGTAATCATCAATACACACGTGTATCATACGACGTATTTCAACTTCACTTTTCTTCACATATTATAGTATTATTTTCTTCACAACTATTTCACTTGTGAAGAAAATAATACTAAAAAATAACTATTTTAACTAACCTAACTTGAGTATAATACACTACAAAGAGCTAGATAATTCTTTAAAGTACGCCATGGACACATTTTCTGAAAAAGACTGCGTATTCTTGTTGTTTTGCCATTGTATGAAATTTTGGTACGCTAATAGATATTTTTCTTTGTAGTTTTCAGGTACATAGTAAACTTTCCATAACATTAAGGGCTTCACATCTTATATCGGGCGGTGTACAACATAAATAATTTTCTTCATAATTAGTACTTGTAGACATTTTAATTAACTGTAATTTCAACAGTGAAAACGAGTTCTGAAAATTTTTTCGCAATGGCGGGACATATTAATCATTTTTCATATTCACGCGCATCTTACAATGGCGATCGGCCATAGTACGTACAAAATGGGGAATTTCGAGTTTTCTTTATTAAAGAAAAAAACAAAAGTTATATGTGAGTGAAAGTTTTATTAATTAAACACGTACAAGTCTAAATTATCTATTTAAATAGCAATAGGTACATACATTAATTTATTTGTACTATTGAACACGTCCGTTTTTGTATCGAAACTTTTTTAAGAACAAAGGAACTCAACCAATTAATTAAAAATAAAACTCTAACCCACTTGTGAATAATAGTAATGCAAAAGTCACAGTTTGAATAATAGGTGTCATTATGCGCCTAATTGCGGTGAAACTAGATCCACTTTATGGGCAAGTGTGTTCAAAATATAATCCATATTCCATACTAATATCACACTATCACACTAATATTATTAAGGAGAAAGTTTGCGTGTGTATGTGTGTTCGTTACTCTTTAACGCCGCAACTACTGAACCGATTTGGCTGAAATTTTGAATGGAGATAGATTATGCCCTGGCTTAACACATAGGCTACTTTTTATCCTAGAAAACTCCACAGTTCCCATGGGATTTTAAAAGTCCGAAATCTATAGCTACAGCTACTACTACTATAGCAAACTTCCTTGAAAGTAGGCATAAAGGTTGGAAACCATTTTCGCGGGAACGGAAACCCCAAATCCACGACTCCCTCGGAATTCGTGAAAAACCGAAATTGACGCGGGCAAAACCGCTAGCAGAAGCTAGTATACCATACACGGGACATAGATGGGACCTAATAAGGTTAATAACCATCCCGTTCCCCTCAAACACAAGTCAACAGTTGACAAAGCCTTTGTATTTTCGAATCACATTAGCGAGAGTGCTAATGATGACAGTATACGCCGTAAGTATGTGGGTATCCATTTCGTGATCGAAACGAGAACAAGTATAAATTAAAAATTTAAAAACCCCCGACATTCGCCATTTTGTAGCGGGGGGCCGGGGGCCACCTTGGACCATCTTGGACTTTTCATCAAACATAGCTAACAACACTCTCGAATAATTCACCTTTCAAACAAATTCAAATCGGTTCACCTGTTTGAGCGCTACAGGGAAACAGACAGACACATACACACACACACACACACACACACACACACACGCACGCACGCACACACACACACACACACACACACACACACAGAGAGAGAGAGAGAGAGAGAGAGAGAGAGAGAGAGAGAGGAGAGAGAGACGTCAAAAATATAACACCCCGTCGTTTTTGCGTCGGGGATTAACAAATAGAGGCTCTATTTGTTAATCCCCGACGCATATGAGATATGAGAATTTATTGCACACAAGAAAGTATAATGCAAGTACGGAGATTGTGTTTGCTCGTAAAATGGATACTGTAATGCTGACTCTTGCCGCACTCGTGCGATAAAGTAAGCTCTTATCTAACTTTCTCACAGAATGTAACTGTGTGGCTAACTGTTATACACAATCACTAGACTAAACTGACAAGTTTTAAAATAGTGCTATCCTTCTCCGCAGGGAGCATTGTGACAGAGACAGGAATATAATATTTAGCCCTGTCATTTTCGTTTAAGTTTAGAGATTGTTACCCGACTACGGCAAAGCCAAAAGGAAGGGTTATGATTTTAGCAGTCTATGTATGTATGTATGTATGTATGTATGTATGTATGTATGTGGCCGATTTTGCATGAGATTCTGTGTGTACCACCGTAGCGCCTAAACTACTGGACCGATTTTGATGAATGAGGTGTCTATTGATTCGTTGTTATGGTCCGGGTGACATGGGCAACATTTTATTTACGAAAAACTTTCTAGATTATTAAATTAGTTTCGGATAGACATAACAGATGGCGCCACTAGCTGCTTTCTTCACACTAAATTATTAAGCGTAGTCGGATTTCAGTTTACGAATAGCGCGAAGCACAGAACCGCGCCTGCTTTCATTTGTATAATAATGTAAGGGTTCCAAGAAGATGTTATCTATCCGCCAGTTTAAACAATATGGCCGCCAAACAAACCAACTGTTGTGAGGCCGCCGTCTTTTACGAGGTCCTTTTTAATGTCACGTTGCAAAAAGGTAAACATATCGGTTAAAATTGCATTCCTTTTTAATGTCACGTTGCAAAAAGGTAAACATATCGGTTAAAATTGCATTTTTTTTTATTCAACTACAAACTAGCCCTTGACTGCAATCTCACCTGATGGTAAGTGATGATGCAGTCTTTGATGGAAGCGGGCTAACTTGGAAGAGGTATGCAATATGCATACCCCTGATCGGTTTCTACACGTCATAGTACCGGAACACTAAATCGCTTGGCGGCACGGCTAAAATTCCAAATTACCCCTGCCGGGAATCGAACCCGGGACCTCCCACTTATAAGACCACAGTGCTCACCACTGCGCCAGGGAGGTCGTCAAGCAGTCTCAAGTGGGTGAGAACTGGGAATCCCACAAACGGATATATCCACCAGGAGATGGGGGTCTCTCCAACAGATTAACTTTTGACAGACTTTTGGGGTGTCATCATCATCATCATCATCGTCATGATCAACCCATTACCGGCTCACTACAGAGCACGCGTCTCCTCTCAGAGTGAGAAGGGTTTTGGCCATAGTCTACCACGCTGGCCAAGCGGATTGGCAGACTTCACACACCTTTGAGAACGTTATGGAGAACTCTCAGGCATGCAGGTTTCCTCACGATGTTTTCCTTCACCGTTAAAGCAAGTGATATTTAAATACTTAACACGCACATAACTCCGAAAAGTTAGAGGTGCGTGCCCGGGATCGAACCCACGACCTCCGATTAGAAGTCGATCGTCCTAACCACTAGGCTACCACAGCTTTTTTTTTTTGGGGTGTAAGTGGCCCAAATTCCACCTATGTGGCCAAAGTCAACCTCACCTGCGCGCGGTGCACCCTGCCAGTATGCTAACGAGGCCCTGACGCTCTCAGGCCCCTCTACGGGTCGTTGATACCACACAACTTAATCTGTATGGTATCACCGATTTGTGGTAGGATTGTACCCCTAATCCGCCACAGTGTGGCTAGCGACCACACTTCAGCCGTAATCTGCCGCAAAGCATCCGTGTGTTCCGGCAGCGAGCTGAAGAGCCAGTCCCCTTCCTCAAAAGCCGGCAACGCATTAGTGCTTCCTCGGGTGCTGCTAATGTTCATGGGCGGCGGTAATCAGTAGGGCTATTCTCTAAAATACCATCTCGATATCGAAGCTCACTCAAGTGAAATAACTCGCTTCGAAAGCAAACTCACTTCACCTTGGTTTGATATTCTGTAAACATCAGTAGGGCTATTCTCTAAAATACCATCTCGATATCGAAGCTCACTCAAGTGAAATAACTCGCTTCGAAAGCAAACTCACTTCACCTTGGTTTGATATTCTATAAACATCTGCTACGCACTTGCGAAGTGAAGTGAGTTTGAGTGAGAAGACCTGTACTATCGAGTTTTACAGAGTACAAATTAGCAAACTCACCTCGAATTCACTCTCTATAATCGAAAATGGCTTTACAGAATAGCCCTGCAGTTAACATCAGGTGACCCACTTGCTCGGTTGCCCGCTATCTTCTTATATATGTGGCGATTACATCCCACGTATGCCAAATACTTAGTACCTAAATGTAAATAAATTGTTTAATTTTTAAGCCCGTAATTTAGGTATGTTTTACTACTAACTAAGTTTCTCACGCCAATGTTTTATTGTAAGCCCTAATCATTAAGTTAGGAAATATTTTTACTTCGGATTTTTACGATCTCTATTTTACCTTTGTACTATTCTGTATTGTATAGTTCTTTGTAATACCGACAGATGAATATTTTAAAAGCATTTCTTGTAATTTCTCCTGTACCATTATTATTGTTTCATTATTGTTTTTATTTTATTATTTCTTTTTATTCCTTTCTGTTTTGGATATTTGCTTTTGTCTTTGTAAGAGCCGACGCCGACCGTATTGCAACTTTTGATTTTTGAGAAATTTCGATTTCTAAGACAGTACACACGCAACTACGGTCTGAGACGGTTCACTGGTCCTTGTAATATATTTGATAAATATACACCATAACTCCGCTCTACGAATCTATTATTACTCTCCGCACCAACTCTAAGTGTATGACCCGCCAGAGCGCCGACATATATAAAATTCTCGTGTCACAATTTTCGTTCCCATACTCCTCCGAAACGGCTTGACCGATTTTCATAAAATTTTGTGAGCATATTAAGTAGGTCTGAGACTCAGCCAACATCTATTTTGCATCCCCCTAAATGTTAAGGGTAGTCCAGCCCTATATTTTTTTTTTTGTCAAAATTTTTAGTTTTTATTTTTTTATGATACAACATACAAAAATACATACAATCCTAAATTTTCACGCTTCTACGATCAACCCTTATTTATTAATTGCCATATTAGTACTTTGACGACCGGGTAGGTTGCACTGATGTCAGTATATCACCGGGCAGGACGTCTGCCGGGTCCGCTAGTACCTGTATAAAAAAAAGATTACCCCCACATAAAGGGTTTAGGAAGAAGGGCTATACTGACCGACACTCATCCTCCTCTGCTCGTGGTGGTGTGGGTGGCGCTTGGCGGGCGCCGGCGGCGGCGAGTTGGCCACGCACGCCTCCTTCGGGCTGCCCGCGCTGCTGCCATCGCTGGAAGCAAACAGACAAACATACATCTATCATCATCATCATCATGATCAACCCATTACCGGCTCACTACAGAGCACGGGTCTCCTCTCAGAGTGAGAAGGGTTTTGGCCATAGTCTACCACGCTGGCCAAGCGGATTGGCAGACTTCACACACCGCGTGAGAACGTTATGGAGAACTTTCAGGCATGCAGGTTTCCTCACGATGTTTTCCTTCACCGTTTAAAGCAAGTGATATTTAAATACTTAAAACGCACATAACTCAGAAAAGTTAGAGGTGCGTGCCATCATCATCATACATCTATATCAAATCAAATAAACTTTATTCAAAATTGGTACAATGTACACTTTTTGAACGTAAATTTAGGAACAGGCAATGGTGATAATTACTTACGGAAACTTAAAACTAAAACTACGAGGGTTCCTAACGCGTCCTGGTCTGAGAAGAGCCCACAAAAAACTCAGCCGGGGTTTTTTTTTATTATCATCATCTTACAATATGGTATAGTCATAAAAATGATTTGAACTGTTGGCTTTTAGAGCAATGGTCCATGGATTTTTGTCATTAAAAAAATCTTTTAAGATTTTTCAATTAATTTCCGTTTTATAAAAACCTTGAACTTATTGAGAGACATATCCAAAATATCCTCTGGCAACATACTATAAAAAAGTACAGAATTACCAACAATTAACGATTTTCCAACTTTCCGCAGTCTAGTAGTGGGCAACACAAATTTATCTTTATTTCTAAGATTAATGTTATGACAGTCACTTTTTTTTATATCAATGGATTCAGGATGATATTGGGCCTTGCGTCTATTTCCACCACTACAGCTTTTTCACGTCCCACTGCTGGGCACAGGCCTCCTCTCTCATAGGAAAGAGGGCTTTAGAGAGTCTAAAGTTTAGTCCTTAAAATCCTCACGCGTTTGGACGCTCCGCTAAGGGTCCGTTCAGATAGACCGGCGCGGAGAGCAGAGCAAATTTTAATCGCATTTAAAATAGAATCTCAAGATATTGAAATAAGCTTTATTTTTACATTTTATCTATTTTTAACCCCCGACGCAAAAACGACGGGGTGTTACAAGTTTGACGTGTCTGTGTGTGTGTGTGTGTCTGTCTGTTCCTCTGTAGCACTCAAACGGGTGGACTGATTTGAATGCGGTTTTTTTGGTTTGAAAGAAGAATTAGTCGAGAGTGTTGTTAGCTATGTTTAATGAAAATCAATCCAAGATGGCCGCTGCTACAAAATGGCGGATTAGATATTTTTTCACAACTCCCTTGATATGGGTATCAAATGAAAGGGCTTGACTAGTAGAATAGCACTATGCAAATCCAAGATGGCCGCCGTCACAATATGGCGAATGTCAGGGGTTCTTTAAATTTTTAATTTATACTTGTATGATAAGAGAATGCTCGAGGATGCTCCCAATACGCTCTGTGTGAAATATTAAGAGCAGCCGCTCGGCTGCTCGTCGAGCCGGTCGGCTGCTCCATGCTCGTACTCTTTACGTGCTTGAGCAACCGACCGGCTCCGTTCGCGTGCTCTTTCATGCTCGCGCAGCCGAATTCCTCTGAGACCTGAGTACAATCCGGCCCAAGAGCGTACGCTCGGCTCCGAACGCATCCTCCTGTCCGTTCACACAGACCGTCGCGGAGAGCAGAGCTTTGAACGGCCGGTCTGTGTGAAACAAGAAATGTTCTCCGACGCTCTCCGCGCCGGTCTATCTGAACGGACCCTAAGTCCTACCTGAACATAGATGCGGAAATAAGTGTTGTTCTGGCATGTTGTCAAGAGGCTCGTCTTAGACAGTTGGCAGTTGGCAAGCGGCGGCCAACTTGAAACATCTGCATTGAAATTCGCAACATAACGGCCGGTGCATTATGCGGCTATCGTTAATAGCCCAAGAGCCCGCGACGGCCAGACCTTCGTTATTTTATAAAAGCTTGAAAGTTTCTCTGTGTATTGTCCCCGACACAGGGAGGAACGATCAGCGACTATGAAGTTGAGATCATGGTTACTTTGGGAGATAACAAGTAATAAAGGTGTAAAAAAATCTTACGTCAAAGAGTCTAATTTTTTTATATTTTCTTCGGAATAGTATTACAAATCACGTCGTGCGATTGCCAGACATTTAGTGTTGTGGCAATCCCCTGCCAGACACCATTGAACAGACACGTCAAACTTATAACACCCCGTCGTTTTTACGTTGGGAGTTAGTGAGGTTTAGGCTGAAATCAGTCAGTCAGTCTTAATAGTACATGTACGGAAGGCTCACTGAACACCTGACATTTAAATAAAAAATGGCTCTTGATTCGACGATATTTATTTATTTCTTTATTTAACAATAAACTAGCGGTATATCTAGAGGTGCCTACAATTCTCCTTCAAGAAATCTAAAATCAATTTAGCATTTTTATATTTAAAACGTGTGCAAGTGTGGCTCGCGAATATACATATTGAAGGATTGAAGGAGGTTTACGTATAGCTACATCAACGTAAGAAAAGGCGATGCGCACAAGTGTGTCTACAAGTGTAAATTGAAAATTTAAAAAACCCCCGACATTCGCCATTTAGTGGCGGCGGCCATCTTGAATTTGCAATAGTGCTATTCTACTAGTCAAGCCCTTTCATTTGATACCCATATCAAGGGAGTTGTGAAAAAATATATCATCCGCCATTTTGTAGCGGCGGCCATCTTGGACCGATTTTCATCAAACATAGCTAAGAACACTCTCGACTAATTCACCTTTCAAACAAAAAAAACCGCATTCAAATCGGTCCACCCGTTTGAGCGCCACAGGGGAACAGACAGACAGACACACACACACACACACACACACACACACACACACACACACACACACACACAGACACGTCAAACTTATAACACCCCGTCGTTTTTGCGTCGGGGGTTAAAAACTAGCCAGCTGGATATGCAAATCGATGTTGATGAATGTGATTCCAGCCTTATTGGGCTGGGGCGCAGTGTTTTGTTTTCAACCGACGCGACGCGTTTGTGTCATCAAAGTAAATAAAGCTGATTGACTCGTTATCGTTAGAGCCTGTCCAGATGAGGCGTTCAACGCGCGAGTCGACTCGCGCGTTTTAATTTATATTGCGTCCAGTAGGGCTATTCTGTAAAGCCATTTTCGAATTATAGAGAGTGAATTCGAGATGAGTTTGCTAATTTGTACTCTGTAAAACTCGATAGTACAGGTCTTCTCACTCAAACTCACTTCACTTCGCAAGTGCGTAGCAGATGTTTACAGAATATCAAACCAAGGTGAAGTGAGTTTGCTTTCGAAGCGAGTTATCTCACTTGAGTGAGCTTCGACATCGAGATTGTATTTTAGAGAATAGCCCTACTGATATTCACGTTTCTACGCTGGGAGGGATTCAGTTATAAATATGGACTCGGATACAGCGGTTGTGTTATGGCTTGCATATCGTCGATGGAAACGTCTTAAACGAAGAGAAAGTCGACGATTTAACGTGCATCCAATCCTACGTGACAGAATGACGCATAGTATGTTCATAACACTGTACCCAAAGCTCAGAGAACACAGCGAAAAATTTTTCAACTACTTTCGATTTTCGAATGTCAGTAACATCGTTTGATGATTTACTCATACCCACATGGCTACTCTTTTTTCAATTTCGTCTATAAAAAGTTCGGTATCTAAGTTATCACGCTCCATTTTGTAATACGTCCACTCGCTACGGATTCGTGCGTAGTACTGGACGCAGAAATGGCGCCCGAGTATCCGAGTACCCGAGTAGCGCATAGAACGCGCGAGTCGAGAGTCTCGCTCGTTACCAGCGTTTTATACGCGAGTGAGGGAACGCGCGTCATCATCTGGACGGAATATAATATGTAGCTCTAGTATCTTGGGGAAAGCGCGAGTGCCTACGCGCGAGTCGACTCGCGCGTAAAGCGCCTCATCTGAACAGGCTCTAATATGCTGGCGCTTTGACGTCACTAGTATGCGTTCACTATATTCTTATTATTCTTTTGCACGTCCAGCACTTTTACTGCGTACCTATGACTTCCTTGAAAAAAAAAGCTGTGATAGCCTAGTGGTTAGGACAACCGACTTCTAATCGGAGGTCATGGGTTCAATCCCGGGCACGCACCTCTAACTTTTCGGAGTTGTGTGCGTTTTAAGTATTTAAATATCACTTGCTTTAACGGTGAAGGAAAACATCGTGAGGAAACCTGCATGCCTGAGAGTTCTCCATAACGTTCTCAAAGGTGTGTGAAGTCTGCCAATCCGCTTGGCCAGCGTGGTAGACTATGGCCAAACCCCTTCTCACTCTGAGAGGAGACCCGTGCTCTGTAGTGAGCCGGTAATGGGTTGATCATGATGATGACGATGACTTCCACCACCACCAACCACTACAGCCTACACTGCTGGGTATAATAGACCTCCTCTCTCATAATAGAAGAGAGGGATTTAAAGCTTAGACCCGCCACGTTGCTCCAATGCAGGTTGGCGAGCTTTAACGAATATTATCAAATGATAGTAATAATAACCGGGACCGACTGCTCAACGTGCTCTCCGAGGCACGGGGGTGGAACACCGCCAACTACCAACTCCGGACTGGCACTGAGAACCTACCTAACAATAATTTTCCCGACCCGGGAATCGAAACCGGGACCTCGTGATCTGCAGTCGAATATGCTAACCACTAGACCAACGAGGAAGTTGTGCGTCTTCACAAAGTCGCAACTGCGTAGGTACTCGGTCGCGACTCGCGAACAAAGAGAACCGCCCCACGGGTACACAAAGAAACGAAGGCGGCCTCGTGACGCGACGCTCGCGTTGCGTCACGCACGGGGCCTGCGAGACGACTTTGACCCCCCTGGCGGACTGCGGAGTGGTAAGCGCTGCGGTCTTGAGCGGGAGGTCGCGGGTTCGATTCCCGGCAAATTTGGGAATTTATCACTATCACTACACAATACATCTATACTAATATAATAAAGCGGAAGAGTTTGTTTGTTTGAACGCGCTAATCTCAGGAACTACTGGACCGATTTCAAAAATTCTTTAACCGTTGGATATGTACGTGATCCTTGAGTGCTATAGGCTATATATTATGTACCACGGGCGAAGCCGGGGCGGACCGCTAGTATTTTATAATTGTTGATTTTAATTTAAATAATAATTATATTTAAATAATGTAAAAATTTGCATGTCACTATTTAGCAGATTGAGGCGCAAAACAACTTGTATCTTGGTCCTAACACTCAGGGCCTGTTTCACCACCTGATGATATAAGTTTCGGATGGCTTATTCACAATTTTTGTGTTTGTCACGTCTTGATATAAAGTAAGAATGTGACAAAACTTATGTTTAGGCTATCCGACACTTATCAGGAGGTGGTGAAACAGGCCTTCAATCTAGCAAATAAATGATTTGAATTTGAATGAATATACAACAAAGTACCCCGCCACGTCTGCTTGTCTGTTCGCGATAAACTCATAAACTATTGAACAGATTTTCATGCGGTATTCACCAATACACAGAGTGATTCACAAGGAAGGTTTAGGTGCATAATCTGTTAAGGTTTTGTGTAAATTGGTTGAAATATGACGATAAATTGTTGAAAATGACGGAAAAAGTGGCTAATCCTCTTTTGAGATTTATAACAAAACAAAATGGTGGGATAGTTACATTGGGTAATTACAACCCGTGAGAAGCCGAGGTCGCTAGTAATTTGTCTGTAGTTTTAATAGTTTAATAAATTTAATATTTTTCAAACTGGCAATGCATAGCGTACAAAACGCGGCGACAACTCTAGATATTTACCCAACGTTCGTTGACCTCTAACGTCAGCTGATTGCATTACATTGCGAACTTATAAAAAATATATGAAATATTATAATTTTTTTCGCATTTTTTTTTGTGATATCTCGTCCGTAATCATCTATTACCTGTCTTCGTTTCCGATAGCGGGTCCCTGACACCCGTTATAATGCGAGTTTCTCGTGTCAAGACTCAAGAGTCGCATGCCGCAAAGTCCGCCTTTAAAGATAACACGAATGGGCGCATAGTGAGCGCGAGAGGAGAGAGAGCAGAACCCGCTGCACCGATGTTGAAACCGAGCCGACCGGCCGCGGTGAAAACTTCCAGTTGCACGGCACTCAGTAAGTTAAACTTCATAAAGCAAATTATTTTCACAAAACCGACTTCAAATGCAATTAAAACTAAAAACTATATAATACTAAAAACAACTTTGTACTGTGGCGAACGTCGGTTTCGTCGTTTCTTTTTATGTCCAACCGACTTCAACATACGTGTACATATAGAACAAAAATTAATTTGATGTGGCGATAAAAGTCGTTTTTAGGGTTCCGTAGTAAACAAGGAACCCTTATAGTTTCGCCATGTCCGTCCGTCCGTCCTCGGTTAATCTCAGAGACTATTAGTGCTAGAAATCTGTAATTTGGCATGGGTATAAATATTAATCACGCCGACAAAGTGGTGAAATAAAATTTTGATAAATATTTTTTTTAGGGTAGCTCCCCTACATGTAAAGTGGGGATGAATATTTTTTTCTCGTCTACCCCATAGTGTGGGGTATCGTTGAATAGTAGGTCTTTTAAAAATACTGTGGGTGTGGGAATATCATTTTTCGATTTCTAGATCCGTTTGTAAAATATGATGTTTTAAAGTGCTAATTTTTATTAGAGTCAAGTGTCCCCCCCTCTATCAGCCAAATGGCAGTAGATATATAGGAACTTGCAAAAATTCACAGCAGTAGGATATATATAATCAACTAGCTGACCCCCGCGACTTCGTTCGCGTGTTTTTCTTTGCGGAGCCCGAGATATTAGGCAATAAACCTCACGGAGCCCGAGACCTTTCCAACGAATGCAAAACCGTGGAAATCGGTTCGTGCGTTCTGGAGTTATAGCGTCAGGAAGGAAAACCCGACTTATTTTTATATAGTAGATTTTAAAGGAAAACTATCATGTCTAAGTAGGGTTCACAGGTTAAGGAGTTTAAATATCTGTTTTTCAAGGATTGTGACTACGGAACCCTACACTGCGCGTGGCCCGCCACGCACTTGGCTGGTTTTTTTAACAATAGTGGATATTTAACGAACTAACTAATCGTGATGCAAATAATATTATTATGTAGTAATTTAAACGACCTAAGTCTACAGATGGACATCCTTAGGGACCTTTCAGACAGACCGGCGCGGAGAGCAGAGCAAATTTTAATCGCATTTAAAATAGAATCTTAAGACATTGAAATAGGCTTTATTTTTACATGTTAACTCTTTTATGATAAGAGGATGCTCGAGCATGCTCCCAATACGCTCTGTGTGAAATATATGAGAGCAGCCGGTCGGCTACTCGTCGAGCCGGTCGGCTGCTCCATGCCCGTGCCCTTTCGCGCTCGAGCATCCGACCGGCTCCGTTCGCGTGCTCTTTCATGCTCGCACAGCCGACCGTAGGCCGAATATGCTCTGCCGTCCGGCCCAAGAGCGTACGCTCGGCTCCGAGCGCATCCGCGTGTCCGTTCACACAGACCGGCGCGGAGAGCAGAGCAAATTTGAACGGCCGGTCTGTGTGAAAAAAAAAATGCTCTCCGACGCTCTCCGCGCCGGTCTGTCTGAAAGGTCCCTTAGGTCTCATGTAAGTATCGCCAAAGATCACGATCATGTGCCGCTCGTATACTACTGCCAGCTACTTGTTTGAGATCCGTCCTTCGAACTTTGCGGAGGTCTCCGAGCCTTCGTCGTGTCGCATCATGAATACGAGAGTGAGGGAATAGAGAGTGCGCCTGTGTGTTGCGCACACACTTGGCTCCGGCTCTCCGCGGAACCGAAATTCCGTCGAGAGAAAATTATTATTATTGTACTATGCACACTCCAACGGTAAATGGCATTCGCGAGAATCGAACCTCGCACCAGTTCCGCGCGCCGCGTGATGTAAGCGCGGTGAAAGCATACAGCCGCTGAACAACTAAAAGAGAAACCTTTTCAATACACCTACAATTTACAAAACGTTGTTAAGGTTCCGCAAAAATTATACAAGTATAAATTAAAAATTTAAAAAACCCCCGACATTCGCCATTTTATGGCGGCAGCCATCTTGGATTCGCATAGTGCTATTCTACTAGTCAAGCCCTTTCATTTGATACCCATAAAAAGGGAGTTGTGAAAAAATATGTAATCTGCCATTTTGTAGCGGCGGCCATCTTGGGCCGATTTTCATCAAATACAGCTAACAACACTCGACTAATTCACTTTTCAAACAAAAAAAACCGCATTCAAATCGGTCCACCCGTTTGAGTGCCACAGGGGAACAGACAGACACACAGACACACACACACACACACACGTCAAACTTATAACACCCCGTCGTTTTTGCGTCGGGGGTTAAAAAACCGGCCAAGTGCGAATCAGACCCGCGCACTAAGGGTTCCGTACCGTGCCATAGCAACATCAAATTGTTTTAGCAATAAGGCCACCTTTGTATGCTATATTACTTATTCTATTTTTTCTTCTTTTCTTATTGTTCTTTTTTGACATACAATCAAGTGTTTTCTATTTTCTATTTTCCATCAAGGCGACACGAAAACAAGACGCTAAAATAGTGGCAATCATTCGGCAGTCCTAGTCGGCACCCTCCGAGTACGTAACCCAAATTTTTATTATTTTGTTGTTTTTAACCCCCGACGCAAAAACGACGGGGTGTTATAAGTTTGACGTGTCTGTGTGTGTGTGTGTGTGTGTGTGTGTGTGTGTGTGTGTGTGTGTGTGTCTGTCTGTCTGTCTGTCTGTTCCCCTGTGGCGCTCAAACGGGTGGACCGATTTGAATGCGGTTTTTTTTGTTTGAAAGGTGAATTAGTCGAGAGTGTTGTTAGCTATGTTTGATGAAAATCGATCCAAGATGGCCGCCGCTACAAAATGGCGGATTACATATTTTATCACAGCTACCTCAATATGGGTATCAAATGAAAGGGCTTGACTAGTAGAATAGCACTATGCAAATCCAAGATGGCCGCCGCCACAAAATGGCGAATGTCGGGGGTTTTTAAATTTTAAATTTATACTTGTTACTACAACATTAAGGGCCTGTCCCACCACCTTCTGATAAGTGTCAGATAGCCTAAACGTAAGTTTTGTCATTTTCTTACTGTATGTCAAGTGACAAAGACAAAAGTTGTAGAGCTATTGATACTTATCAGACGGTGGTGAAACAGGCCGTAAAAGTTGTACCGTGTATTTACCGTTCTTATGACAAAGCTGAAACAATTTTTTTTTCAACTTATTTTGTGTGGAGAGTGGAGCCACAGTTTTGGGTTTGAATTTGTTTTAATTTTTAGGGGTTTCATACAGAAGGGGCAACACGGACCGCGTTCATACAATGAACGTTTAAACTTTAAACAATAAAATATATGTAGGTAGTAGGTACCTACTGAGAATACCGATTCACAATATTCCATAACCATGCCGAACCAGTGGTAGATTCATTTGTCGATTCGAAAGCATTTGCAAAAGTTTATCTGAATAAAAAATATGTCTATTCTATTCGGCTTTGCTTCAGCTGTCCACAAGATAGTTAAGCTACTTCTTGCAACAATTTTGTTTTGAAAAGAGCAACTGCTGAGTTTCTTTCCGGCTCTTCTCAGCAGAATCAGCATTCCGAACCGGTGGTAGATTCTTGACATGTCATAAGAGCCACACGTTGGCCTACGTGAAATAAATGATTTTGAATTTTGAATACAGTTTGTACCTAACTAGTGTCAGCTTATTGATTGAATTGATAAAAACTTTTACTGATAAGTAATAAAAATTAATTAAATAGTTTAAATTATTAAGAATTTATGGGTACTAATTTAGTTGACGTTTTTGACTGAATCGCACTTTAAAAAATAATCATACCCATATTTGATTTATTTCTACGCGTTCATTGGCTGTTTCAAAAACCACCTTACCTGATTGGTTCTACGTAGGTGAACAGATTGCGTTCGGGGATGGTATGAGGCCTTTTTGAAATTACTGACTATAAAAAGCAAGACTGGGAAGGATTCGAGTTTAGTTATTAAATATATCGTTTCCATCGACGACCAAACTCTGCTACGAACAGTATTGAGTTTTTTGTGTGTGTGGTTTTACACGAATATTGTTTAAATTAGTAGAAATGTGATGTGAAAGTGTAATTAGTGATAATTTAGTTTATAGTTTAAATGTTTCACATTTTTCACTTGGAGACGAATCTCAGCACTCAGCTCGTCAATAGTATTTAAGTGATTACTCATTAAGGAATATGAATATCTTTAACAGTCAGAAGCGGTTATGAATCGCGTGTCCTTGAATCCGTTTTGCTATCCACATAAGTGTTTTGTTCGCGATAAGTGTGAGTACGAGCCGAATCAAGACAGAGACGCCTGAGCAATGAGCTCAACGCCTGTGGTGGTGTATCTCCAATTGCACGAGTATTATCTGCTGCTGAGCTACCGCCGCTGTTGCCGCCGGTCGCAGCCCTTTGGTGAGTTCGTTCCATTATTGATTTTAATCTTTTATAAAAATGTGAATGAATCAAGACGTCACCGTTTTAGATGAAAATAATAATAATAACTCAGTTCAATTTTTTTTACAAAAACCAGTAAAACGTGCGATATCATGTGGGTGTAAAAAGTCAGTAAAGTCAGTAAAGTCAGTAAGTCAGAAAAGCGATACGATTTTTGGTAACTACCTACCCGCAAGTATCGTATTTATTTTGTTGTTGCCACGCGGTAATTTGGAAGGTACCGTTATTCATAGATGTTGTTAATTATTGAGTTCGCTATAAGATTTGATCATCCTGATAACTGTGCGGGTACTCTCGTTACCCGGCATGCGTTTGCTTGACTGGTTCGTTGCGCGAGACGCCGCGTTTTCCTTGAATTGTGGGTGAGGATCGGTTGGATTTATTAATTCAAATTTGGTGGATAATGTTCTAAGTAACGCTGTTAATAACGCTTTAATGGAGTTAGTTGGTGTTAAACTCCTCATAATTTAAAATTGTAGAAGAAAAAGAAAAGGTGTTGAAAATTAACTGATATTCGTTGTAAGTTAATTCTTGACTTTGCTAGCGTTTACTTGTCATAGGAAGAGTCTGATTGAAGGAAAGTTTTCTATCGCTACATCCGTACCCATTTCGTAAAGAATTTAAATTTGGAAAATTTGAGTTTATGGTAGGTAGATTCAATTGACGATTCAAAAACTATTCTATTCTATGATTGATGAAAAATTTAATGATACGAATTACGGCACGGAGTGGTGTTTTTTTTTTGAGTGTGTACTAGTATTTTGAATCTAGTGGAAAAAAAAACCGTTAGTCAGAATAAATACATCGTTATTTTGTTAACTTTTAAAACATACATGGATATTTAAGATATAATGAACGAGTCCTTGTATGTGGCTTGATTTCGTGACTATGTCGTGACGGTTCAGCATACACCGAATAGTGAGGTTGATTATAAGAACTGATAGATCTGTCATTAGAAGTTATTAGAAACGGATTTGAAAGTTTGTTTTCTTATTTTGCGTCCAAGTTTTTCAACTTCAATTAGATAATTGGACGTGATTTCTGCTGATTTCTGCATACGCCGCTGATGCGGATACTCGCTAGATTATTAGACCCCTAGCAGGTACTCGATTAGGTTGGCGACTTGCTAAAGCTTGTTGGTGAATTGCACTACTGGTGAAACGCATTCATGCCCAAAAGTATGCATATATATTATGTATGAATGCATAGAATACATTTTGAATTTATTTTAATGTAATTAGAAAAAGAAAAAAAAATAATATTAACGTGGTCGATTTCAGTAGTTGTTGAACTGAGGTTAAACGTTTTAATTTATTACCGTGACGATGATTTCATTCCATTTCTTTTTAAATAATTAAGTTGATCATGACACAATAACACTTGACAAATACATTGCGTCCGCCATATTTTTCATTGCTTCTGAAGATTATATTTGTATTCACGTGATAATATTCTAATAAAAGCTGAAACAAACTAAAAGGCTTAAGAATATCAGATGATTTCCTCGAGAATGATTAACATTTGTGGGAAAATGTGATAAATTTGATTGAACAAAAATAAAATTAGATTACAGAATTAACTGGATATAAGTTTTTGACCGAGTTAGCTATTATTTCAAAATTATTTATTAAAAGACCAATTGCATTGAATTGGCATATCTGTTCGATAGTGCCAGTCACGTTTATCTATGGTGCCAGTAATAGAAGTGTAAAATTTGAATCATTTGAGTAGTGAAACGATGGCGGACGACAATTTAGAGAATAGGATTAACGAGTAAAAATATTGCTAGATTATATTGACAATTATATCAATGATGTGAAGACAAGAACGTCTGTGACCCGATTTTGGGCAAAATGCCCGTGACACGATTTAGGGCAGCCAAATGCCCGTGACACGATTTAGGGCAGCAAAATGCCCGAAGACACGATTTAAGGCAGACTGCCGGTGACACGATTTAGGGCAGCAAAATGCCCGAGACACGATTTAAGACAAGACTGTCTAGAACTTAATGATGGGTAAATTCCACATGATTGAGATATTGTCAATATAATTCTATTTAAATTGGAAACTGTCAGGTATCTGATAAAATAAAGAACAAAATTAACACAGATAATATAAATAGAAAAATATAATATATTTTAAACGAAAAGACACGAGATATATCGGAACATTAAAAGCTTCCTAAATTAAAAAAAATAATATCTAATAATATTATTATTGAAATGAATGAAATTTGAATTGAATGACTACCGTTGAAATGAGATATCTGACATTTTCACTTATATCCATGAATGTTATGTTGATGACGAGATTATTTGATGATGATTTACTTGATGATGATTTACTTGATGATGATTCACTTGATGATGATTCACTTGATGATGATTCACTTGATGATGATTCACTTGATGATGATTCACTTGATGATGATTCACTTGATGATGATTCACTTGATGATGATTCACTTGATGATGATTTACTTGATGATGATTTACTTGATGATGATTTACTTGATGATGATTTACTTGATGATGATTTACTTGATGATGATTTACTTGATGATGATTTACTTGATGATGATTTACTTGATGATGATTTACTTCATGATGACTTTGTTGATGATGAATTTGTTGATGATGACTTTGTTGATGAATTATGTGATGATGACTTAGACTTATTTGATGATTATTCCAATGAATACATACTGTTGACATAATAATATCGATTATAATGAAGTATTTGAAGATGATTATTATTTATGAATGATTATACTTACTTATTATTATTTCATATAGTTATTTATCATTATTCGTACAATGAGTGAATCAAGAAAGTGTATTTTGATAAAATACTAAATAAAATTTCTTATAATATTTCTGTAAATTGAGTTGATGATGAATCTTGGTTAAACTGCGACGATGACACAGTTGGATGTACACTTTTGACTGAATAATAGCTTTGACGGAAATTAGCTTAGCTTTCGACTGGATTTTGATTTGATAAATAGAAATTGAAGTAAATCTAAATAGAGATTGACTGCATAGTTTGATAAAGGTTTTAGAGATAGACCACGGGATAATTTAGTTCATTTTATAATTATCGAAATAATAAATACTTTATTACACCTTTATGAATATTTTGGATTAGTGAATATTTTTGTTTGATGAATACCTTACATTGATGAATACCTTACATTGATAATACCTTACAATGACGAATACCTTAGATAGACGAATAGTTTAGATTGATGAATGCTTTAGAAGTTTAGACTGATGAATATTTTCAAATGTGTGAATACCTTGAAATGAGCGAATACTTTAGATTAATGAATATTATTGCTGTATGAATGAGATTTCTGAACCTGTTGACGAATTTATTTTATAACGTACCGATATATCTTTTTATAAAAAGAATATTTTATTTAATTTATGGTTATTATATTTAATTATTTTATATCACGACTGCCTAGATGATGATGATGATGATGATGATGAATAATAGACTGATTTTATGACGAACTTCGTTTTAAAATTTCACCGCTAAGAATGTTTTGACGAGTGTAATTAAATCTGACTGATTCTAGGTACTATTCCAGATGAGACCAGGTTATGCTAAGAGTTTGCAGATCGTGAGAAGGTCTAAAGAATATGATCAAGATGAAAAATGAAACCAAATTGCATTAAGTAGAAGAAATTTTTAACAAGTAATTTTGAATAGTTAGACGACGCCGAGTTTCTTGCTGGTTCTTCTCGCTAGGTTGCGGCATTCCGAACCAGTGGTAAATTCGTTTTAAAGTTAAGATTTAGAAATTATATTAATTAGTTAAGATTAATGAATTAATAAAAATTATATATAATAAAACGAAGAAAACCGGCAACAACAAGTTTTTTTAAGAGCAATGATATTTATACATATGTAGTCAATAAATTAAAGATAAATTAATAATTTTAAGTTAAATTTTAATAAAGTTTATTTTTTTTTTAATCACTACATAGTATAAAACAAAGTCGTTTTCTCTGTCCCTATATCCCTTTGTACGCTTAAATCTTTAAAACTACGCAACGGATTTTGATGCGGTTTTTTTTAATAGATAGAGTGATTCAAGAGGAAGGTTTATATGTATAATAACATCCATTAAATTGTGGAGAAATACTGTTATTTTTGAGGTTTCTAATGTGATGTCGTAAATAATTACATTTTTTCCGCTTACATTGCAAACGCAGGCTGAACCCTACGAGATTTATCAAAATAATGTACTAAGTATTGTACACATTGAAAAGGTCTACAGAAAAGTCCGCGATGGTATATGTCTATCTCTTATGGATATCCCACAATAACATTTTTTTGTCATTTACTTTTTACGACAAATAATGGCTAATTTTCGAAGCGATTTCAACCAATAGGGCGTTTGTGCACTTATTCGTTTTCGATTCGTTTTCGTGTTCGTGAAAACACGATTCGACATAGCCTTCCTTATAACTGTATGGTCGCTTGTGCACTTACTCGTTTTCGATTCGTTTTCGTGTTTATATATTCGTGAATTCTTCACATCGAATCGTTTTAAAATAAGGACGCGAGTGGAATGGTGTGTGGAAAGAGGGCAGAGATGAGTCCTGATGTTGTGAGGTATTTGGAAAACATAGGTATCTTGAATTCCAACAAAACATGATTCAAAGCAGTTGATTATTATTAAAAGTTAATACCTACTTAGTTTGGCATTAAAATAAATCGTTTGTTTCATTCAAATTAGTTTTACTTCGAGTAAAATACCTAAATATTGTAGTATAATCAAAATTTCCATACCTGTGGTTGGTAGTCAAAAACTATCAGCAAAATATGAACATTTCATAAAAAATATCATTTCTGATACTTAGTTGTTACTGTTTTCTTACAAGAGCGTAATGTCCACTTGGGATGTTCACCAAATATATGACGTATGCTTAGATAATTTTGATACTAACCGTACCGTGTGAAATATTCATAATCACTTACCTTAGTGTTACTGCCAGCATTTTTTCTGGAGTTATGCATTCTCTAAAACGTGTGTCTTGCCGAGGAATCTCTTTTTTATATGACACAATATGAAATCGAAAGTAGCAACATTCTTTCGATAGTAATTAAAAAAAGTTTTTTCATGATGTCATGTCATGTCATTAAGTGATGATCGCCTACGAATGTATAAGAGAAGTGCGAAAAGCTGACGACGATTAAATGCAGCACACATTATGAACACGGTTTTATCTACGAAATGCTTAAAACGTATAGTGAAATCACGATTAAGTGCACAAATGTCATTCGTGAATTTCGTATACGTTTTTATGATGTTCATTAAAAAAACGAACACGAATCGAAAACGAATCGAAAACGAGTAAGTGCACAAACGCCCATACAGCATTAATCCTTATCTAATTAAATACCTTAAATGCATTGTTGATTTTATATAAATCCATATGGTCCTTTACAGCATATGATTTAAATGAATACTTTCGAAGATATTACAGATTTAAAAATTGCGGCGGCGCGGGAGCGTGCCTATAAGCGCGTCGGCGGTCGCGGTTCTCCCTATAGCCCATTGTCGATAATTTTTGAAACCAAAAAAAAAATCACAGTACGTAGGATGAAACCCATTGGAAAAGGAGGAGAATATTATAAAATACAAGGAAAAATAATTTACGGGCGATCTGAGCTCGGGAAAAAAGGGGGGGAGTTTTAAGGGTAAAAAACGGTTTATCTCGATTTCCGGCAAAACTAGAAGTCCTATGGAAAAAAATTAAATGGCAAAGTTGTAGGTAATAAAAAGATCTACAACTTTTATATTTACACTTTTTTCACATAACCATGTGAAAAGTTCAAAAAACCAAGTTTTTGGTTCTTTATTTTTATCTTTTAAAATAATTTTTTTTTTCACGGAATCTGGTGAAAACTTACTTTCTTATGTCCCAAATACACTAATTTATTTGATTTGAAATATTTAGTTTTTCTCCTTATTTTTGACTTAATATCGACTTAATTCTGACAGCTGTCATTTTCATTTACAGATGAGTTATTTATATGGAGAACAGGGTTAACATCTACGAAGTACGATTTTACCCCAAACTACTTTAATTCCCTGTCAACATATAAAGCTCTAAGCCGCTTAATAATATTAATTGTTTCGCCCTAAAATAGAAATTGCTAAGAATGGAAACTAGAAAGTCATATCTACATGCAGCAGTTGATTTGTATTTGCATAAGTTTTGAATTTTTCATCTTTTTTGTGGGAATTGTTTTATCTCTGGTAACATTATGAAACGTCAGAATTCCACGGAATTAGTAATTCGGGTATAAGGTGAGATATAGTAAGTTCATTGTGGAAAATATCGTAAAAAGTCGTAAAAGCCGCCTGGGAGCTTTCATCGAAAACGCTGCCTAATCCCTGAGCGGGTAGTACCTACGCATAAAATGCTCTACTACCCGTGCGAAGCCGGGGCGGGTCGCTAGTTATTGATAAGACAAATCAATGATTAGAATTTAAGCAATTTAATACTTTCAGAAAGCTTAAATTGAACTAGAATCTTGTGATGAGTTTATCGAATCAGAGTTTGGAAGTCGGAAATTTGCAAGAACTTATTAACAGAGGTTAAAGTTTGTTTTCAATTGAAAGAAGTTTACGACATATTAAAGGTTTAAGCTGCCCGTGATTTTATTTAAAGTTGATCGATATTTTATTAAATAGAACCAAATGACGAGCGAGGGCAAGACCGCCCGCGCCTTAACTTTGGCAAGACCGTCTGCAAATTGAATTATGATATTTTCTCGACTCCTTTGAAAAAAAAGAAAGATGAGAAACACGAGGACGTGTTTAGTTTCAGGACGGCCGAACTGTCAGCTTATTGATTGAATTGATAAAAACTTTTACTGATAAGTAATAAAAATTAATTAAATAGTTTAAATTATTAAGAATTTATGGGTACTAATTTAGTTGACGTTTTTGACTGAATCGCACTTTAAAAAATAATCATACCCATATTTGATTTATTTCTACGCGTTCATTGGCTGTTTCAAAAACCACCTTACCTGATTGGTTCTACGTAGGTGAACAGATTGCGTTCGGGGATGGTATGAGGCCTTTTTGAAATTACTGACTATAACAAGTGTAAATTGAAAATTTAAAAAACCCCCGACATTCGCCATTTAGTGGCGGCGGCCATCTTGAATTTGCAATAGTGCTATTCTACTAGTCAAGCCCTTTCATTTGATACCCATATCAAGGGAGTTGTGAAAAAATATATCATCCGCCATTTTGTAGCGGCGGCCATCTAGGACCGATTTTCATCAAACATAGCTAAGAACACTCTCGACTAATTCACCTTTCAAACAAAAAAAACCGCACTCAAATCGGTCCACCCGTTTGAGCGCCACAGGGGAACAGACAGACACACACACACACACACACACACACACACACACACACACACACACACACACACACACACACACACACACACACACACACACACACACACACACACACACACACACACACACACACACACACACACACACACACACACACACACACACACACACACACACACACACACACACACACACACACACACACACACACACACACACACACACACACACACACAGACACGTCAAACTTATATCACCCCGTCGTTTTTGCGTCGGGGGTTAAAAAGCAAGACTGGGAAGGATTCGAGTTTAGTTATTAAATATATCGTTTCCATCGACGACCAAACTCTGCTACGAACAGTATTGAGTTTTTTGTGTGTGTGGTTTTACACGAATATTGTTTAAATTAGTAGAAATGTGATGTGAAAGTGTAATTAGTGATAATTTAGTTTATAGTTTAAATGTTTCACATTTTTCACTTGGAGACGAATCTCAGCACTCAGCTCGTCAATAGTATTTAAGTGATTACTCATTAAGGAATATGAATATCTTTAACACTAGTGTGACCAAACTTTGGTCACCAAAGCAAAGAAACATTTTTTTGACGTGATAACGTCTTTTAAATCGGGCTTGAATCGGGTTGTTTACCTACAGCGGGCCGTTTGTATGAAGCTTCCTCTCTGTACGGATATCTATTCATGTGTTATAAGTTACAAACTTATAACTGAGCCCGGACGCGGCAGTGCGGAAAGCGCTGCGGGCGCAGCCTATATAGGTACATACTTTTACGTTATAAATTATAATGTTGTCTGTTTTTGGTCATTAATTATTCTATTGTCTACACGCGTTTGATGGGCAATACCTACCTCCTTTTTGCAATTTATATCTGAACTTCTCTGTTTACAGTTCGAAATAGCGCAAAATTTACTAAAACTAATTTAAAAATACTTCGCAATCTCGGTGTGTTTTAGGAGCATCCACCCTACATCAATTTGGCACGCGTATTCCGAAGCATTTCGCCGTTCTATCCTTGATAATATATGTATTTCCATGGTTCTACTGCTGTGCCATGATAGAGGTCCTCAAAATAACTACTACACCAATGACAAAAACTATACAAAAAAGTTGTCATATAATAAAATGTACATTTCGCTGCTTATAAACTAAAGGTCTACATCTCAAAATTTAACTTTTTTCAGGAGAGCCGATTGAAAATTTTCATGTCGTTTTTTTGCTTTTTTGGCCCTCTAACTTACAATGATTTTGTTTCATTTTATATCAACCGATGCGTAAATTAATTCTCTATCACTTGTTTATTTCCATTTTGGCGTATCTGTAACCTAAAGAAAACTATCAGCATATAAGTCCCTTTTGTTTATAAATTTTTCATGAAAATAAATTAATATTATGAATAAAAGGCCGCAAGTCAGAAAAATTTTAGTGTTTTATGAAAATATTTAATCACAACCTTGTTGGAATGAGACAAACTTATATCTTAAAAAAAGAAAATAAAAAATTTCACATACCAAATAACAAAAAAATATAACTTAATAGCTTTTTACCACAATAATAGTGTTTTGGCATCATATAAAATAAAAAATAAACAAAAATAAATACTTCTAAAACCTTATCTGGTACAATAATTATCATCACTAATTATTGGTAACTTAACAATCATAGTTTCAGCCATTTTAAGGGTTCCATACCAAAATGGTTAAAATGTAACCCTTATGGTGAGACTTTCTCCGTCCGTCTGTCCGTCAGTTACAGTTGATTATTTCAGTAACTATTAAAGCTATCGACATGAAATTTGGCATAGTTGTATATAATAGTAGCCCAACATCATTGAAATAAAAAAAATTAAAATTCTTCTTAGTTTAATTAAAAAAAGGGGCAAAATCGGGGGTTTCAAATTTTAAAGTAAGATTTTTATACCGAGTGGGATATCATATGAAAGGAATTTACTTGTAGATTCTAAAACAGATTTTTATTTATTTTAATAAAAGATAGTTTTTGAATAATTGTGCAAAATGTCGAAAAAAATACCACAATTCAAATAAAAAAATACACACACAATTCCGCGATGTGGCCCTTTAGCTAAAAAGTGATATGCGTTTGCGCCGACTGTCGAGATGCAACTAAAAAGATGGCCGTTTTGCTCTGAACTTAGTTACCAATGTGTGAAAATGCCAAAAGGGCGTATGCGTAGATTATTGTGATTTAAAGGCCGATTTTGACGAGTGTCTTATCGAAATGAAAATATGGGCGATTTTGGCCCTATTTTTGAAATAAAAGTGAATTTGGAAAATTGTGAGATGTAGACCTTTAGTTTATAAGCAGCGATTTGGAGCTCTATGTCTAAAGTTGTAACGTATATATTGGAACTAGTAGGGCGCGTGGGTGCGCGGCCCGCGAGCGGACCGCGAGGTTTCGCTTTCGGGTATTTTGGTTTGAGCAGCCTCCACCTATCTCTCCCATATTCCTAATCCTCGATCATTATCACTCTCCATATTTTTTCTTCGAATCATTCTGCTCATCAAGTAGAACTTAAGGTCTTAATCATCTTTTGGCAAAAACCACTCTTCCATCTTTTATACTTGGTGAGATAGACACCGATGTTTGTATGGCCGCCATCTTGAATCCGCCATTTTGGACTTTTTTTCAGCTCACTGCCAATTGGATGATGTTCCGAGTAATTTTTGTTTGAGCACCTCCTACCTATCTTCAATACCCTGCCCGGGCTCCTCAACCAACTTCCAAACCCTCAATCATCATGTCTTCCCATATTTTTCTTTGAGAGTTCTCCAAAAAACCGCATTAAAGCCTTGCATAGTTCACAACTTGTAGTCTCTTCAATATTCGCCATACATTTTCTATGGAAAAATAAATTCCGCCATTTTGAATTTTTTTTAATTCATCAAGTAGACCTTTGGATCCTCATCATCTTTTGCGAAGAAACCACTCTTTCATCTTTTATACCCTCCAAGATGGAGACCGACGAAATTTGTATGGCGGCCATCTTTTTTTCGCCATTTTGAATTTTTTTTCAGCTGACTGCCAATTGGATGACGTTTCGAGTGACATTTGTTCGAGCACCCCCCACCTATCTTCAATACCTTAAGCGTGCTGCTCACCTGTCTCCGAAATCCTAAATCATCAGCTCTCTCCATATTTTTGTTCCGAATGAATTTTTGTCCTCTATACGAAACCATTAGTGAAAAAAAAATTTTTCATACAAAATTTTACAGGAGGGGTGATCAATCAGTGAGTCAGTCAATGAATCAGCACGAGCAGCTATATATATATTAATGTAGGTATAATATATGTATTTCTATGGTTCTACTGCTGCGCCATAGAAGTCGTCAAAAT
This sequence comes from Melanargia galathea, assembly GCA_920104075.1. NCBI lineage: Eukaryota > Metazoa > Arthropoda > Insecta > Lepidoptera > Nymphalidae > Melanargia > Melanargia galathea. Next base: position 12,359,096 of record OV049878.1, read on the forward strand.
CACAAACATTCCATAACAACAAAAACTATACAAAAAGTTGTCAATGTAATACACATTCGGAGCTCTATTTCTAGAGTCATAAAGTATATTTTGGTATGTGTCTAATCAGGCTTGTACCCCAAACGGCCGGGGTTCGTTGACCGATCTCCCCCATTGTTGACGTTTGGAGGGAAGGTTTTTAGAGGCTGCGTCGAGTTTTGGAATTTGTATTATGAGTGGCGGGGTAGGTGCATACAAAAAAAAAACGAAAACATCACTACATCTTATAAAACAATGTCCCTCGCCGCGTCTGTCTGTCTGTTCGCGATTAACTCAAAAACTACTGCACGGATTTTCATGAGGTTTTCACGAATAGGCAGAGTGATTCACGAGGAAGGCTTAGGTGTGCAATTTGTTAAGGTTTTGGGTAAATTGGTTGAAATATGACGACAATTGTTGAAAATGTAGGTAAAAGTCAAACCGCCTGGGAGCTTTCATCGAAAACGCTACGTAATCCCTTGGAGCTAAGCACTCTACCACAGAAAAAGGAATGTAGTCATGCTCTACTACCCGTGCGTAGCCGGGGCGGGTATTGGTGAAAACTGAAAACCCCATGAAAATCAGTTCAGTAGTTTTTGAGTTTATCGCGAACAGACAGACGCGGCGCAGGGGAATTTGTTTTATAATGTTTTAATGATAGCGATTATATCGATCGTATAATCATCTAATTAATCGACCTCATTAGTCCTTATAGGTCGACCAGAATCACATGAAAAATAAGTATGGAAATGAAATTGCAAAGATAGCAACACTACGGCTGCCCAAGCGATAAACAAAGTAACTGTCATTTTTTGTGAAATTGACTTTTTTGCATTAACAAAAGTTTTATGTCGAGTAAGTAGTTTTTTTACCACAGTTTAATATTTCAAATAACTTGAACCGTTTACTGAAATTTGAATTGCCCAAACAAAGTAACTACACACACTACCCGGAATTTAAATGGAAAAACCAAGTAAACAACAAGCACAGCACAAAAACAAAGTAATTGGATGTTGATTACTTTGTTTTTGTATTTAAAATGCAGTTGCTTGATTTTTCGTTTCGTGAAACGATCCCAGGTAAGGTGTTCTGAATGTAATTACTTTGTTTATCACTAGGGCAGCCGAGTTAACCTAGTGTTGCTTACTACAAAATTTAATTTCCCTATTTTTCATGGGATTCTGGTCTACCTATATCTAACTTGCAGTAGTTAGTTTGTATATTCTACATACAGTTGCACAGAGCTACAGAGTATAGTATAGTAAGACTGTGGCGTAACAAATTCAACTAAACGCGTAACGTGCTGGCGTCCGCACGTGCGCGCGCAGGCACGTGCGAGCGTGACGTCACACCTTGTTTGTAAACCCCGTGCGCTCCGCTACATAGCACGCTTCACCTATATACCTTCACCCATACAAAATACCACTCTAAAACGAGGCTGATAAAGTCTATTTTACGTCAACGGCAGAGCACTAGAATCGTTCTAAGAACTGAAAATTCACTGTAGTGGAATTTGAACTTTATTTTGAACTACGTCAAGCTTATTTCAATTTGGATGTGTACGATAGAGCAACAATAGCAATATCGAGTGATAGTCCAATATCAACTTAGACATAAACCATTAAGATTCACATTACTCTGAAAGTATCATATCGTTGGCAAATAGAAGACGTGAGAACGAATCGATGTACATATAGCAGGTATTATATACTTTAAACTTTGATACATACAGTATAAAGTTCATTTTCCCTTGATAGTTTCTCTTATAAGGTAGCTATATAATATTGATGTTTAGGAGGCAGGAGGAGTATAAACTTTAAATGCAAAACCGCTCGCTCTTATACAATAGGAATAGTTCAGTAGGTAGTAAGAAGTTAGAATAGTTTGCGCCAGACCTAGACACAGACAAACATTTGAACACAGGTTTAAACACACATTTGTGCACAGGTTTGCTTACCTGCCAATACTGCAAATACGTTCGCTTCATTTGAATTTGAACTTTAAACGAGTTGATGTTCACTCGAAAAACCAATACCGAATATCAAAGGGCAAATGTGCGTTCATTCCATGTTCATTCAAACTTTGAACAAATATGTATACCAAAGACCCCGGCAACACAAATGTGTTCAAATAAGTGTTCAAATGTTTAAAATTCTGTGTGGCGCCGATGTATGAGTGAGGTCCAGCAATCTCAGAAAAATCGGTGTATTAATCAAAAATATCAGTGACTTTTGGAATACATTTATGCGTGTAACTTCGTATGTCATAAGAATGATAACTAGGTGTGTTATAATATATTAAAATCTTTCTGAAAGCACGTAGATTACGATAATGAAAAAATCACCAAAATTCATTGGTTTTTGAAATAATCGCGAACATACATGATAGGTACATAGGGATCGAATACAGAACCTCCTTTTTTTGAAGTCGGTTAAAAAGAAGCCAATATACTATAATAAAACCCGACTACGCTTAGTAATTTAATAATAATTTAGTGTACAGAACGCGGGGCAGGTAGCTAGTGGCGCCATCTATTATGTATATCCGAAACTAAATAATATTTTACTTTTGCTGTTCGGACGTGGCTTCTCGATTTTATTCGTATATTTAAAATGTAGTCTATGTTACCCGGGCCATAAAAACAACGAATCAATTAACACCTCAGTCATCAAAATCGGCCCAGTAGTTTAGGCGCTACGGTGGTACACTACACACAGAATCTCATACAAAAATCGGTCACAAACATACATACATACACATACATAGAGTGCTAAAATAATAACCCTTCCTTTTGGCTTTGCCGTAGTCGGGTAAAAACATAACCCTGCATTCGCTATCGCGCGGTCGCGCTCGGGGAGGTAAATCTCGCGCCAGCTCACAACACAACATTCACCGAGAGGCCGCGTTTGTTGAAATCGTGTTCGGGTGTTTCGTCACTTCATTTCTTTTCCCTTTCGTTTCGAAAGCGATGGCGTTGCGACTTGTAAATCGCGCGTTTTAGGTCGCGCTCACACCGCGAGACACGGATAAATTTAATTTTTTTTTCATTTATTTATCACACTAATATTAAAAAGACGAAAGTTTGTGTGTATGTTTGTTACTTTTTAACGCCTCAAATACTGAACCGATTTGGATGAAATTTTGAATGGAGATAGATTATGCCCTAACTTACCTATAGGCTTTTTATCCTGGAAAAATCCACAGTTCCCACGGGATTTTGAAAAACCCAAATCTACAGCTACACCTATAGGTAGATCACTATAGGTAGATCACTATAGCAAACTACCTTGAAAGTAGGTGTAAAGGTTGAAAAAGGGAGCGGGAACAGGGACCGGAAATCCACGATTCCCTCGGGATTTGTGAAAAACCGAAATTCACGCGGGCGAAGCCGCGGGCAGAAGCTAGTTTCCAGTAAAGCAGGTTAAGAAATGCACCTATTTGATCTATAATATTAGCCTAACTTATGCTGTATCCATTATATGTATTGTGTTTGTCCTTGAATTTTATAAATCTGTATTTTAAGGACTTCCATTCCAAATCGGTCCCGGCGTCTTCGAATAATCGGGGAACACACATACGCCCTTGCACAGTCACATCCCCTCCACTACTGTAAAGAACCATTCCTTTTAAACCCTCCCCCCTCCATACCATTAGCGTTCGCTCACACAATGGCGCAGACCGCGTCTTTGTCTTAGCCGTCGCGATTGTTTTCTTTCCTTTTGTCCACCTTACAGACAGACGCTACGGGTTTCTTCTCCAGAGAGGAAACATTTTACAACTTTCGAACATCACACCGCCCTATACAGTATTGTGTGATTTTTTAACCGACTTCAAAAAAGAAAGTTCTGTATTCGACATGTATATGTATTTATGTATGTAATGTATGTATGTTCGCAATTATTTCAATAACTAATGAACCGTTTTGGTGATTTTTTCACTATCGTAATCTACATAGGTACTTTCTGGAAGTTTTTACTAACTGGTATTAACACACCTAGTTATCATTTTTATTCTTATGTACGAAGTTAATGCCCATAAGCCCTCATACTTGATAGGCTCATACGCATTAGCCCTCATACGCATTAGCCGCATACGCGGTTGACCGCTAATGCGTATAAGGGCTTAGCGGTCAACCGCGTACGCGGCTGACCGCGCGGCTAACCGCTTTTATATTTTTATATGCAACCGCTCATTTTGTACGCACTAAACCGCGACGAAATTCTAATAAGTGTGAACTGCCCAATCAAGGCAAAAGGGAATTTTCAATTTACTGAAAGCAGGAAATAATTGGTTTTTCGACTTTGAACCACTTCAACGGGAAGTTCCGTGAATTACAAAGAGATCGACCTCTGAGATGACGTAGGTAATGAGGCCTTATGCCGACATTGTATATAGTGGCAACGATGATCGAAATTCGAGTATCGACACACAATGACTTCAGAGCAAAATGAACCCAAACACTCTTATTTTAAAGTCGTAATTCAATAGTTCGAATATTTATTTTACAACATTTCTGCTTGGGGCGCTGGCTGTTTTCGTATGCTGAATGTATTGGCGAACTCAATCCTTAATATGAGCCATTTTAGGTTCATTTTACTCTGAAGTCATTGTGATTCAATCAATAGTATTTAGTAAAGTTTTCGAGCTCTGCAAAGTGAGAGTAAGCATACTACTGAGTGCTTAGTCTCAGTTTGGAGCGCTCCAAAACTTTATAGTATACTATTGATCAAATCACAATGACTTCAGAGTAAAATGGACCTAAAAAAGCTTACATTGAGGTTTGAGTTCGCCAATACATTCAGCATTCGAAAACAGCCAGCGCCCCAAGCAGAAATGTTGTAAAATAAATATTCGAACTATTGAATTACGACTTTAAAACAAGTATAAATTAAAAATTTAAATAACCCCCGACATTCACCATTTTGTGGTGGCGCTCATCTCGGATTTATACAGTGCTATTCTACTAGTCAAGCCCTTTCATTTGATACCCATATTAAGGTAGTCGTGAAAAAATATGTAATCCGCCATTTTGTAGCGGCGGCCATCTTGGACCGATTTTCTTCAACCATAGCTAACAAACAAGAAACAAAAAAGCCGCATTCAAATCGGTCCGTACCCGTTTGAAACCCGTTTGAACGCCACAGGGGAACAGACAGACAGACAGACAGACACACACACACACACACACACACACACACACACACACACACACACACACACACACACACACACACACACACACACACACACACACACACACACACACACACACACACACACACACACACACACACACACACACACACACACACACACACACACACACACACACACACACACACACATACACACACACAGACACGTCAAACTTATAACACCCCGTCGTTTTTGCGTCGGGGGTTAATAAAAGTGTTTGGGTTCATTTTGCTCTGAAGTCATTTGTGACTCGATCAATAGTATACTATAAAGTTTTAGAGCGCTCCAAACTGAGACTAAGCATACTGTGCCCAGTTAAGTAGTTATTATGCAAGATAAATCCATTTCCGCCTAGTGTTTTTTGATAGCGCCGTAATTTTTGCGAAACCTGCAGTAGAGGTCTATTGTCTAAAAGCTGCGTCACTCGCCACTGCATCAGGGTCAAAATGTGGTATTTCGCAGCCTGTTCGCAACACTGCCTCGTTGGTCTAGTGGTTAGCATATTCGACGGCAGATCACGCGGTTTCGGGTTAGATTCCCGGGTCGGGCAAATAATTGTTAGGTACTGGGTTTTTCTGTTCAAAAAATTCTCAGTGCCAGTGCGAAGTTGGAAGGCGGTGTTTCACCCCCGTGCTTCGGGGAACACGTTAAACAGTCGGTCCCGACTATTATCACTATCATGTGACAATAGTCGTTAAAGCCCGCCAACCCGCATTGAAACAGCGTGGCTGGTCTAAGCTCTAATTCCCTCTGTCCTATGAGAGAAGAGGCCTGTGTGTTCCCAGCAGTTGGACCTTAAAAGCCTGTAGTGGTGGCTGCAGTGAATCTGTGTCGAAACGAAGTAACGGCACGGTCAAGGGTGCGCGCTGCAAGTCGGTGAAGGTTGGCGCGCGTTCGGCGTTTCACAACCCGCGGCCTCCGGAACGCGGGTATACGTGAATGTTGAGGCGTTCGCGAAACGACGCGACGACGCGACGTGGTCGAGCGCACGCCCGCGCCTCCGCGTCATGCGATACGCTGAGTTACGCCTGCGCCACGCGTGGTGCGTTTTAACCCCCGACGCAAAAACGAAGGAGTGTTATAAGTTTGACGTGTCGGTGTATGTGTCTGTCTGTTCCCCCATAGCTCTCTTACGGCTGAACCGATTTAAATGTGTTTTTTTTTGTTTGAAAGGTGAAGTAGTCGGGAGTGTTCTTAGCTGTTTGATGAAAATCGGTTCAAGATGGCCGCCGCGGGTCGCCACAAAATGGCGGATTACAAATTTTTTCACAACTCCCTCAATATGGGTAACAAATGAAAGGGTTTGACTAGTAGAATAGCACTATGCAAATACAAGACAGCCGCCACCACAAAATGGCGAATGTCGGGGGTTTTTTAAATTTTAAATGTATACTAGCTTTGTGGTGCCACAGTGTGGCTAGCGACCACACTTCAGCCGTAATCTGCCGCAAAGCATCCGTGTGTTCCGGCAGCGAGCTGAAGAGCCAGTCCCCTTCCTGAAAAGCCGGCAACGCATTAGTGGTTCCTCAGGTGCTGCTTATGTTCATGGGCGGCGGTAATCACTTAACACCAGGTGACCCACTTGCTCGGTTGCCCGCTATTCCTATTTAAAAAGAATACTTGTCATTTTAAACTGTAGTAAACATCACCGCCGCGACTGGTGGGAGAGCGGTCACCAGTGGGTGACTAGTTGTCAGTATCGCGGTTCGGTCACGCAATCAGTGTCGTCAGTACTCAGTAGGTCACCTCGAGCCTCGACGACGACGAGTTTTTGTCGTGTCCTATCAACTGACAAGTTTTTGTGGTTGAACGAACGAGGTGTCAACTGTACCGTCAACTTACTATAATAGATACTGACCGGGTTTCTTGTGAAGCCCCCAGCTCTCGCTGGCCCCAACTGAATTTACTGACTGTCATTTGGAAATAACTCTTTTTGAGATTGTATGAATATTTGAACAACAATTATAAAAACGTATTTGGGCTATGACTTTTTTTTACAAACATATTTTTAACCCCCGACGCAAAAACGACGGGGTGTTATAAGTGTGATGTGTCTGTGTGTGTATGTGTCTGTCTGTTCTCCTGTAGCGCTCAAAAGGGTAAACCGATTTGAATGCGGTTTTTTTTGTTTGAATGGTGAATTAGTCGAGTGTTGTTAGGTATGTTTGATGGAAATCGGTCCAAGATGGCCGCCGCTACAAAATGGCGGATTACATATTTTATCGGAACGCCCTCAATATGGGTATCAAAAAGGGCTTGACTAGTAGAATAGCACTATGCAAATCCAAAATGGCCGCCACCACAAAATGGCGAATGTCGGGGGTTTTTTTTTAAATTTTTAATTTAGTTTGTTAAAATCTTTGTCCGTCTTTCTACACCTTAGATCTATAATGATTCGTATTGCATTAATGTATGCAAAACTGTATACATAAGCAATGATAGCCGAGTGGTTAAAAATTTGGCCTCCTTTTTAAGGGGTTCGATACCCAGCGCGCACCTCAACTTACTCACGGAATTATGTGCGTTTTAAGCAATTAAAATATCACTCGCTTTAACGGTGAAAGAAAACATTGTAAGGAAACCTGCACGCCTGAGAGTTCTCCATAATGTTCTCGAAGGCGTGTGAAGTCTACCGATTCGCAATTGGCCAGCGTAGTGGACTACGGCCTAAACCCTTCTCATTCTGAGAGGAAACCCGTATCTTGCAGTAGTGTTCCGGTAATGGGTTGATAATGATGATCATCATCATCATCATCATGATCAACCCATTACCGGCTCACAGAGCACGGGTATCCTCTCAGAGTGAGAAGGGTTTTGGCCATAGTCCACCACGCTGGCCAAGCGGATTGGCAGACTTCACACACCTTTGAGAACGTTATGGAGAACTCTCAGGCATGCAGGTTTCCTCACGATGTTTTCCTTCACCGTTAAAGCAAGTGATATTTAAATACTTAAAACGCACATAACTCCGAAAAGTTAGAGGTGCGTGCCCGGGATCGAACCCACGACCTCCGATTAGAAGTCGGTCGTCCTAACCACTAGGCTATCACAGCTTGATAATGATGATGATCATCCAAAACTACTTAATTAATACTTTTTGCACAAATTAAATATTTAAAATGGATACACTTGAAATTATTACGCAGTAGTTAGTTTTGCAATGTTGTATTTCCTTATTACGTACGTATGTGTGGTTTATATGCGCGAAGTCGCCTCAGTCTAAAAATATGGAGTTGTTTAGAGGGGCATAACTTAGTTAGAATTTTTTACGTATATAAATTTTTAAAAATTAAAATTTTGTAATGTATAATAATATAATTTTGCTATTTTTCACATAAAACAATACTAAAAATAAAAATTAGAATATGTCATCATCGTAATACTATTTTGACGACTTCCGTGGGGCAGTGGTGAGCGGTGTGGTCTTATAAGTGTGTGGTCCCGGGTTCGATTCCCGGCAGGGGAAATTTAGGAATTTATAATTTCTAAATTGTCTCTGGTCGGGCCTGGTGGGCGCCCTCAGCTGTAGTTACCACCCTGCGGAGTCCCAAGTTGTTCGAGTGGCGACCCCACAAGCGTTAACCCTCCTCTAACCGTCCGTCACGCAACCGGCCCTCAGCAAGCTATACTGTCGGTTAATTTCTAGGCAACTAACTGCCTGTGGTAGGCAAATGCCGTTCCTACCGAGAAGAACCAGCAAGAAACTCGGCCATTGCACTAAAGACCCAAGCTGCTCGAGTTTAAACGCAAACCTCGCAAGCATTAGGCCGCGTTTATTTGATGCGATTTCGCATGCCACTATGCGAAAACGCGTTGTGTCGGCGCGAACAAATTCGTATCAAATAAATGTGGCCTAACCTTCCTCTAACCGTCCGTCACGCAACCGGCCCTCAGCAAGCTATATTGTCAGTTAATTTTTAGGCAGTAGTCTAGAAATTAATTTTATATGAAATTAATTTTATATGAAATTAATTTTATATGAAATTAATTTTATATGAAATTAATTTTATATGAAATTAATTTGTAGGCTACTAAGTACCTGTAGGTAGGCACAACACCAAGTGTTACAAGGCCGACCATTGTCTGTAACGGTGTCAGCAGTGCGCCCCGACGGATTAGCCTCGCGCTATCACAGCACCCGGAATTACCAACATTGGTGCTAACAATGTAATGACTGCCTGGTTGGTCTAGCGTTAACCCTACACTAACCGTTCGCCATGCCACCGGCCCTCAGCAAGCTATATTGTCGGTTAATTTCTAGGCAACTAACTACTTGTAAGTGGGCACAACACCAAGTGTTACAAGGCCGACCATTGTCTGTAACGGTGTCAGCAGTGCGCCCCGACGGATTAGCCTCGCGCTATCACAGCACCCGGAATTACCAACATTGGTGCTAACAATGTAATGACTGCCTGGTTGGTCTAGCGTTAACCCTACACTAACCGTTCGCCATGCCACCGGCCCTCAGCAAGCTATATTGTCGGTTAATTTCTAGGCAACTAACTACTTGTAAGTGGGCACAACACCAAGTGTTACAAGGGCGACCATTGTCTGTAACGGTGTCAGCAGTGCGCCCCGACGGATTAGCCTCGCGCTATCACAGCACCCGGAATTACCAACATTGGTGCTAACAATGTAATGACTGCCTGGTTGGTCTAGCGTTAACCCTACACTAACCGTTCGCCATGCCACCGGCCCTCAGCAAGCTATATTGTCGGTTAATTTCTAGGCAACTAACTACTTGTAAGTGGGCACAACACCAAGTGTTACAAGGGCGACCATTGTCTGTAACGGTGTCAGCAGTGCGCCCCGACGGATTAGCCTCGCGCTATCACAGCACCCGGAATTACTAACATTGGTGCTAATAATGTAATGACTGCCTGGTTGGTCTAGTGTTAACCCTACACTAACCGTTCGCCATGCAACCGGCCCTCAGCAAGCTATATTGTCGGTTAATTTCTAGCCTACTAACTGACTGTAGGTAGGCACAACACCAAGTGTTACAAGGGCGACCATTGTCTGTAACGGTGTCAGCAGTGCGCCCCGACGGATTAGCCTCGCGCTATCACAGCACCCGGAATTACTAACATTGGTGCTAACAATGTAATGACTGCCTGGTTGGTCTAGCGTTAACCCTACACTAACCGTTCGCCATGCCACCGGCCCTCAGCAAGCTATATTGTCGGTTAATTTCTAGGCAACTAACTACTTGTAAGTGGGCACAACACCAAGTGTTACAAGGGCGACCATTGTCTGTAACGGTGTCAGCAGTGCGCCCCGACGGATTAGCCTCGCGCTATCACAGCACCCGGAATTACTAACATTGGTGCTAACAATGTAATGACTGCCTGGTTGGTCTAGCGTTAACCCTACACTAACCGTTCGCCATGCAACCGGCCCTCAGCAAGCTATATTGTCGGTTAATTTCTAGCCTACTAACTGCCTGTAGGTAGGCACAACACCAAGTGTTACAAGGGCGACCATTGTCTGTAACGGTGTCAGCAGTGCGCCCCGACGGATTAGCCTCGCGCTATCACAGCACCCGGAATTACTAACATTGGTGCTAACAATGTAATGACTGCCTGGTTGGTCTAGCGTTAACCCTACACTAACCGTTCGCCATGCCACCGGCCCTCAGCAAGCTATATTGTCGGTTAATTTCTAGGCAACTAACTACTTGTAAGTGGGCACAACACCAAGTGTTACAAGGGCGACCATTGTCTGTAACGGTGTCAGCAGTGCGCCCCGACGGATTAGCCTCGCGCTATCACAGCACCCGGAATTACTAACATTGGTGCTAATAATGTAATGACTGCCTGGTTGGTCTAGTGTTAACCCTACACTAACCGTTCGCCATGCAACCGGCCCTCAGCAAGCTATATTGTCGGTTAATTTCTAGCCTACTAACTGACTGTAGGTAGGCACAACACCAAGTGTTACAAGGGCGACCATTGTCTGTAACGGTGTCAGCAGTGCGCCCCGACGGATTAGCCTCGCGCTATCACAGCACCCGGAATTACTAACATTGGTGCTAACAATGTAATGACTGCCTGGTTGGTCTAGCGTTAACCCTACACTAACCGTTCGCCATGCCACCGGCCCTCAGCAAGCTATATTGTCGGTTAATTTCTAGGCAACTAACTACTTGTAAGTGGGCACAACACCAAGTGTTACAAGGGCGACCATTGTCTGTAACGGTGTCAGCAGTGCGCCCCGACGGATTAGCCTCGCGCTATCACAGCACCCGGAATTACTAACATTGGTGCTAACAATGTAATGACTGCCTGGTTGGTCTAGCGTTAACCCTACACTAACCGTTCGCCATGCAACCGGCCCTCAGCAAGCTATATTGTCGGTTAATTTCTAGCCTACTAACTGCCTGTAGGTAGGCACAACACCAAGTGTTACAAGGGCGACCATTGTCTGTAACGGTGTCAGCAGTGCGCCCCGACGGATTAGCCTCGCGCTATCACAGCACCCGGAATTACCAACATTGGTGCTAACAATGTAATGACTGCCTGGTTGGTCTAGCGTTAACCCTACACTAACCGTTCGCCATGCCACCGGCCCTCAGCAAGCTATATTGTCGGTTAATTTCTAGGCAACTAACTACTTGTAAGTGGGCACAACACCAAGTGTTACAAGGGCGACCATTGTCTGTAACGGTGTCAGCAGTGCGCCCCGACGGATTAGCCTCGCGCTATCACAGCACCCGGAATTACCAACATTGGTGCTAACAATGTAATGACTGCCTGGTTGGTCTAGCGTTAACCCTACACTAACCGTTCGCCATGCAACCGGCCCTCAGCAAGCTATATTGTCGGTTAATTTCTAGCCTACTAACTGCCTGTAGGTAGGCACAACACCAAGTGTTACAAGGGCGACCATTGTCTGTAACGGTGTCAGCAGTGCGCCCCGACGGATTAGCCTCGCGCTATCACAGCACCCGGAATTACCAACATTGGTGCTAACAATGTAATGACTGCCTGGTTGGTCTAGCGTTAACCCTACACTAACCGTTCGCCATGCCACCGGCCCTCAGCAAGCTATATTGTCGGTTAATTTCTAGGCAACTAACTACTTGTAAGTGGGCACAACACCAAGTGTTACAAGGGCGACCATTGTCTGTAACGGTGTCAGCAGTGCGCCCCGACGGATTAGCCTCGCGCTATCACAGCACCCGGAATTACCAACATTGGTGCTAACAATGTAATGACTGCCTGGTTGGTCTAGCGTTAACCCTACACTAACCGTTCGCCATGCAACCGGCCCTCAGCAAGCTATATTGTCGGTTAATTTCTAGCCTACTAACTGACTGTAGGTAGGCACAACACCAAGTGTTACAAGGGCGACCATTGTCTGTAACGGTGTCAGCAGTGCGCCCCGACGGATTAGCCTCGCGCTATCACAGCACCCGGAATTACTAACATTGGTGCTAACAATGTAATGACTGCCTGGTTGGTCTAGTGTTAACCCTACACTAACCGTTCGCCATGCAACCGGCCCTCAGCAAGCTATATTGTCGGTTAATTTCTAGCCTACTAACTGACTGTAGGTAGGCACAACACCAAGTGTTACAAGGGCGACCATTGTCTGTAACGGTGTCAGCAGTGCGCCCCGACGGATTAGCCTCGCGCTATCACAGCACCCGGAATTACCAACATTGGTGCTAACAATGTAATGACTGCCTGGTTGGTCTAGCGTTAACCCTACACTAACCGTTCGCCATGCCACCGGCCCTCAGCAAGCTATATTGTCGGTTAATTTCTAGGCAACTAACTACTTGTAAGTGGGCACAACACCAAGTGTTACAAGGGCGACCATTGTCTGTAACGGTGTCAGCAGTGCGCCCCGACGGATTAGCCTCGCGCTATCACAGCACCCGGAATTACTAACATTGGTGCTAACAATGTAATGACTGCCTGGTTGGTCTAGCGTTAACCCTACACTAACCGTTCGCCATGCAACCGGCCCTCAGCAAGCTATATTGTCGGTTAATTTCTAGCCTACTAACTGACTGTAGGTAGGCACAACACCAAGTGTTACAAGGGCGACCATTGTCTGTAACGGTGTCAGCAGTGCGCCCCGACGGATTAGCCTCGCGCTATCACAGCACCCGGAATTACTAACATTGGTGCTAACAATGTAATGACTGCCTGGTTGGTCTAGTGTTAACCCTACACTAACCGTTCGCCATGCAACCGGCCCTCAGCAAGCTATATTGTCGGTTAATTTCTAGCCTACTAACTGACTGTAGGTAGGCACAACACCAAGTGTTACAAGGGCGACCATTGTCTGTAACGGTGTCAGCAGTGCGCCCCGACGGATTAGCCTCGCGCTATCACAGCACCCGGAATTACTAACATTGGTGCTAACAATGTAATGACTGCCTGGTTGGTCTAGTGTTAACCCTACACTAACCGTTCGCCATGCCACCGGCCCTCAGCAAGCTATATTGTCGGTTAATTTCTAGGCAACTAACTACTTGTAAGTGGGCACAACACCAAGTGTTACAAGGGCGACCATTGTCTGTAACGGTGTCAGCAGTGCGCCCCGACGGATTAGCCTCGCGCTATCACAGCACCCGGAATTACTAACATTGGTGCTAACAATGTAATGACTGCCTGGTTGGTCTAGTGTTAACCCTACACTAACCGTTCGCCATGCAACCGGCCCTCAGCAAGCTATATTGTCGGTTAATTTCTAGGCAACTAACTACTTGTAAGTGGGCACAACACCAAGTGTTACAAGGGCGACCATTGTCTGTAACGGTGTCAGCAGTGCGCCCCGACGGATTAGCCTCGCGCTATCACAGCACCCGGAATTACCAACATTGGTGCTAACAATGTAATGACTGCCTGGTTGGTCTAGTGTTAACCCTACACTAACCGTTCGCCATGCAACCGGCCCTCAGCAAGCTATATTGTCGGTTAATTTCTAGCCTACTAACTGACTGTAGGTAGGCACAACACCAAGTGTTACAAGGGCGACCATTGTCTGTAACGGTGTCAGCAGTGCGCCCCGACGGATTAGCCTCGCGCTATCACAGCACCCGGAATTACTAACATTGGTGCTAACAATGTAATGACTGCCTGGTTGGTCTAGTGTTAACCCTACACTAACCGTTCGCCATGCAACCGGCCCTCAGCAAGCTATATTGTCGGTTAATTTCTAGGCAACTAACTACTTGTAAGTGGGCACAACACCAAGTGTTACAAGGGCGACCATTGTCTGTAACGGTGTCAGCAGTGCGCCCCGACGGATTAGCCTCGCGCTATCACAGCACCCGGAATTACCAACATTGGAGCTAATAATGTGGCCAATGCTGAATTAGCCCCAATGTCCAACATAATCTGAACTACCACCACTATCACTACAATCTTTTAACGTCCCACCGTCCGTCCGTCCGTCCGTCCGTCCGGGATTAGAGCTTAGACCCGCCACGCTGCTCCAATGCGTCTTGGCGAGCTTTGACGACTGACGAGTATTGCCCACATGATAGTGATAATAACCGGGACCGAATGCTTAACGTGCTCTCCGAGGCACTATGGTGTATCTACTATCTAACACCGCCAACTTCCAACTCCGGGCTGGCATTGAGAATTTCTTGCCAGAAAAACCCAATATACCTCATAGAATATTTTTTTTGGCCCGACCAAGGAATCGGACCCAGGACCTCATGATCAAGAGTCGAACGTGCTCACCGCTGCGCCAGGGAGGTCATCATCATAATATGGAAGTGATGTAATGGTGTTAACAATTATTTACGCCAACTTAAGAACATAAGCTTAGTAGTTTAAACGTGCATCATCATCATCATCATGATCAACCCATTACCGGCTCACTACAGAGCACGGGTCTCCTCTCAGAGTGAGAAGGGTTTTGGCCATAGTCTACCACGCTGGCCAAGCGGATTGGCAGACTTCACACACCGCGTGAGAACGTTATGGAGAACTCTCAGGCATGCAGGTTTCCTCACGATGTTTTCCTTCACCGTTAAAGCAAGTGATATTTAAATACTTAAAACGCACATAACTCCGAAAAGTTAGAGGTGCGTGCCCGGGATCGAACCCACGACCTCCGATTAGAAGTCGGTCGTCCTAACCACTAGGCTAAACGTGCATCGTAAAGCAAAATTATATATCGCACAAGCGGACGAGCGAGCCGACCTTGCGCACACGCTTCCGCGGTATAATTCGTTATTACCTGTTGGTGTATAATGTTATATACCCGGCATTAAAATATAATCGTTAGCTTCTACGGCCCGACGTGACGTCATGGTGACGATACGGATAGTGATTTTGTTGGGATCTAAGAGCCGAATCAATCATTGCTACAATCTATCTATCTATCTATCACTACATAGTATAAAACAAAGTCGCTTTCTCTGTCCCTATGTCCCTATGTATGCTTAAATCTTTAAAACTACGCAACGGATTTTGATGCGGTTTTTTTTAATAGATAGAGTGATTCAAGAGGAAGGTTTATAAGTAGAAAAATTGGACCCGGTAGGTGGCGCTAATAGCGGGCAGGACGACGTCTGCCGGGTCCTCTAGTAATAATATAAAGAGGCTTGTCCGGGCTGACTGACTGACTGATCATCAACGCACAGCCTAAACCACTGAAGGTAGAAACTTGAAATTTTCACAGCAGCTTCCTTTTATGACGTAGGCGCACACTAAGAAAGGATTATTGCAAATTTCACCTCTGAGGTGGTTAAATAGGGGATGAAAGTTCGTATGAAAGTCCGTAATTTTTCAAGTTATACCCATGAAAATCGGTATTTGAATTGTCGGTTAAAAATAAGGAAATACGTGTTTTAGGATTTTTGAAAATTTTACCTCTAAGTGGTTCAAATAAGGGATGAGATTTATAAGAATCCAAACGGACGAAGTCGCTGGCATCAGATACCATATATAACAGGGAAAAGGTGACTGACTGACTGATCTATCAACGTACAGCTCAAACTACTGGACGGATGGGGCTGAAATTCGGCATGAAGATACCTAGCTATTATGACGTAGACATCCGCTAAGAAAGGATTTTTGAAAATTAAACCCCTAACGGAATTAAATAGGGGTTGAAAGTTTGTATGAGATTTATATGAATCCACGCGGGTTTTAAAAGCCTAACCTACGCGCACCAAGTCGCGGGCAAATGGCAATAGCTAGTGATCTTCATATTATAATTAATTTTATTTTTAAAATAAGAATTTTACTATGTCTGTGGTAATATTTTTTAATAGAGTTGGTTGGGTTTTACCTACTCTGTAATTATTTTTCGGATTCCGTTACGACCGAAACTCCCATAGAAACAATCAAAGGCCCGTTTCGTTGCACTCAAATTACGACCTTATTTCAAATCACATTAACGCTCATTTTCCAATATACAGCACCTACACTGCAATATGACAAAAACCTCACGAGAAACGCAGCAAAAACCAGATCCCCCACCGGGTCTGTGAGTTGTGACTGAGATACGTAACGTTCCTCGAGTTACACGCCTTCGAGACGACATAGGTACCTGCAGGCATCTACCACGAAAATACCCACCACCGGAACACTACAAGTCACGGCAAATAAGTTTAGCGTTGACCTTCAATGCGCAGAAGTCGAAAATGAGGTATCTCGGGTGTGAGGAGGTCGCGGGGATCGTTCGTAAGCACCACAGAATAATGAATAAGAGGGAGAAGTGCCCTTTACATCAAATTGTATGGAAACCTGCTGTCGTTAGTTTGTCCCCACCACTTGCTACAAAATGCTATATTACATACTGATAGGTCAGTGCAAGCAGCACCAGCAAATATAGACTTTATCGTTTAGTACACAGCGTTCAATTTCAATCACCGTACATCACACGTTATCGATGTTGAGCGAAGGCGCCCGTTCCATGAAAAGTCTACGTTTTAGTGAAGGAATATATTTATATAGTACAAGTACCATTGCGTCCTAAGACCGACCGATTCAATGTTTGATTTCTACTAAGCAAGTAATGGTTTTTGTTCATAATGAGATACACACTTCTCAATTTAACACTTTTTGAGCATAATGTAAATATACAAAGTAATGTTTTCTTGTTTTTTATGGAAAATAACAACAATAACTTGTACTTAAGTGTGAAATGAGATGCCATCTTTCGTGTGATTTACTTTTTTGCTTGATTTTTTTCAAACAACCACTGAACAACACGGCATTTTGTTAAAAATCGAGAGCGGTGAAGCGATCGTTGGACGACATTCGACTAAAGACAAAAACGGTACTCAGGTGTATTTAACGCCAGAAGAGTTCTCAGGAACCACGCCCCCTTGCCATATCTCTCTTATTCATTTATCTATGGTAAGCACTGATTAGCTCTCGCGGATCCCTCGTAAGCGCTGCTTGGCTCTCCAATCGTATTGTGTCCCGCTCACTCGTACGACGCTGCGCGTACTTGAAGGTCAGCGCTCGACTTACGTGCCGGGGGTTATACAGAGCACAGGTCTGGAGTCCCTTAGTACAGGTCGCGAATCTCCTCTCAGAGTTGTCAGGGTTCATGACCTAATACACCACGCTGGCCGAATGAGGTACACTTCACACGCCTTCGAGAATATTATGGAGAACGCTCAGGCGAAAACGAGGGTGATGTCTTAACCACTACTGTCAGTTACTCAGTTGCCACCGCTATATCGGAATGTATGCAACAGTGACTCTTTTTTTTATATTAATTGCGGGCAAACGAGCAAGCGGGTCACCTGATGTTAAGTGATTACCGCCGCCCATGAACATTTGCAGTACCAGAGGAACCACTAATGCGTTGCCGGCTTTTAAGGACTTTGTTGATCCGCCCCTTGAACAACCCTATGTCGAAGCTATGTGGAAACACCTCCAAAGGGAGCTGGTTCCATAATTTTTGAGTGCGCAGAAGGAATGACCTCGCGCAACGCTTGGTTGATGTATGCCAGTGATCCAGGTGTTGAGGATGGTAGCATTTACGGTGGCGTGCGGTGCGGTGCTGGAAATTAGTAGGTGGAATTAGGTCAAACAACTCCTCAGACTTATAGAACCGAAACAATATTTCGCGAAATACGGACCTCATAATAAGACTCATAGTCACTCAGAGAACTATGCTCGGGAGGTATACTTGCGCCATCAATAATAAAATCAGAAATGAGTCATCCGTGGGAGAAACGGAGTCACCGACACAGCTCATTCGAATGATGACTCTCTAACGTCCACTGACACCGACGACCTGGCAAACAGGATAACCAGGATAACAAACAAACAGGATAACAAACTACAAATTAAGGATTGGTAGACCAATCCTTAATCCAAGGTTCTAAGAACTTCCACTATAGCCCAGTCAATCTACTACCAAAATGGCCAAATAAAAAAAATCTTAGTTTTGAAAATTGGCCAAAAGTATTATTTGGGCCTTCCTCTTGAACACATCCAAAAACCCATACGGGGGTATGGCCCGGCCATACAGACCGGCCGCCATTTTGGATTTTAGGTCCCTTTTTCGGTTTTTTGCACATTATATAATATGGCAGAAATATAGTGAAAACTATGTGAAACTATCTTTTACGGTTCATGAAATTGATAGATAATATAGCCCGTGAAACGTCACGTAGGTAAATACTCTAGAAGAAAGTCGCTGGCAGCCCGCTGGATGCGGAAGCATTAGAAATAGAACACATTGTACTGAAATTGCTAGTCTACGTATTTTTGAATGTGATACAACCCTTGAAGTTTTTTAGAGTACGGCTTTTAGAGCACGGCCACCCTACGAGTGTTTTCACGCATGTGATTGACTTGTGAGGCGGTAAGACGAAGCCTTGCGGAAAAAGTACGAAAAAAAAAAGTCAATCAAAGAGTTTATAGTTTGACCGGCCTCACAGCCAAAAAAATTCAGAATCTGAATTCAGAAAGCACAGAAATGCATACAATTTCACTGTTCCCCACACACATTCTGATTTCTTCAGATTCTTAATTTTTCAGATCGATCTGACAAAATGTGTCTGAGGCCGGCCTCGCACAGCCGGAATTTCAGAATCTGAAATCTTCCGATCCTGAATTCAGACAGGCATTCCGGCTGTGTGAGGCCGGCCTTATACGTCGGACGACGAGGGCGCGTCACACTCGCGCGACGTCCGCGTCGGCGGTCGGTCCCGACGCGCGACGTCCGCGTGCCCACTAGGCACTATATTTAGGACAGGCCATTGAACCCGAAGGTCGGCCGGCAGCCGGCTACCTGCTCGCGAACACGGACCTATCTACGGGTTTCTTTTGCGGCCACTCGTAGGTATCTACCTGCGCTGACCAAAGGATTTCTATTTTTTTTTTTTTTGGTAGATTTTAGACTTTTTTAGTGACGCACTCATGCCCGTTTTCGTCCGTGATACCACGGAATATACTATATATAATATTAGTACCTACCTAAGTTACAGAAGAATCACTCCGTAAAATCCATACTAATATAATTATAAATGCAAAAATGAACCTACAATAGAAATATATTTTCATCAATTTAATAAATACCCTCAAAATCCAAAATCTTTGTTAATAGATGATTGCCATATGCCCATATAGGTACATTTCATACCATACATTTGTGACAGTTTTTGGTTTATGCTCTAGTAGATTTTTATTAAAATTGCCAGAGAAGATAAGACAAAGAAGATAATTTATTATAAGTGGTAGATTTTTAATTTTTTTTTTTTTTTTAGACAGATTTTTCCTGAAAGTATGTAGATACATTATGATAGTGAAATAGTACCTAATCAAAATACATAGGTTCATTAGTTTTTGAAATAACCACAAACATACATACTTCCATACAAGTGAAATACAGAACCTCCTGTTTTGAAGTCTGTACAAGTATAAATTAAAAATTTAAAAAACCCCGACATTCGCCATTTTGTGGCGGCGGCCATCTTGAATGTGAAATAGTGCTATTCTACTAGTCAAGCTTTTTCATTTGATACCCATATTAAGGGAGTTGTGAAAAAATATGTAATCCGCCATTTTGTAGCGGCAGCCATCTTGGACCGATTTTCAACAAACATAGCTAACAACACTCTCAACTAATTCTCCTTTCAAACAAAAAAAAAACCGCATCCAAATCGGTCCACCCGTTTGAGCGCCACAGGGGAACAGACAGACACACACGCACGCACGCACGCTTCAGACACGTCAAACTTATAACACCCCTGTTGTTTTTGCGTCGGGGGTTAAAAAATAAGATTAGCCAACATAACAAATAATGACATAATCCATGACATACTAAGTACCTTGACTCACACATCTTCCTTATCTCAGTATATAGATATTGAGGTTATTTCAAGTCTATTCCTTTGAGGCTCCCTCAAATTCGTTGGGAGCTTATATGGTTATTGTACTTCACTACTTCATCAAGCGATAGACATCAATTACTCTGTACATATTGCCCCTTAGTTATCAACATATCAACACTGCATCAGGCAATTTGACCAACTTTACAGGAGACGAAAAAACTGTCTAATAAAAAAAATGGTGGAATTTTTGGTGTTGTTACTTAATAACTTGAATAAATACCCTATTTAACGGTTAACAAATAATTATATTTATACTTATATTTTGTTGGTAAACAGCTGCCCCAAGTCCTAAATTTACTCACTTTACTTATAAAATTAATAACGTCAAGTCCTTTCAAGAGCTACACTTGCTTTATAGCTTCGTAACCTTTCGATTGAACTTAAAATTCATACCTTTTCATCCTCCATATATATATCAACTGCTCCCCCCCCCCCCTTGCACATTTTCCAGGGTTCGATGATATATATCAATAATGGATATATATCCGATATATATATCATATTTTTTTACAAAGAAAGTAATCGCTAGATAATTTTAGTATGTTTAAGTAACATAGCAGATAGTATTCATAAATAATACAATAAAATAATAATATGGCTTCCATACAAAATTGATATATATATCAAACTTGATATATCTGATATATATCATAAATATTGGATATTTTGACATTTATAATAAATATCGGATATTTACGAACGCTGCTATTTTCTAAATCAGTGGCTATCAAAATATAAAAGCCACTGAGGTTATTTAACATAATTATATTTTATTTATACATTGAAGGTTAGCAATGAAATGTAATTTTTATTTCACACAGTAAAACAGCAATGTATATTGAACTAATTATAGTGATGATCACTAAGTTAGAGAATAAATTATTCTCTTCTCACCTGGGGGATTATTCTGAATAACCCCCCCCAAGCGAGAACTCACAGTGGACTGGTAACGTGCAGACGAATAAAAAAGGGCTCTATCTATTGGGAACAACTTGAATACAATCTGTTCAGCATTAGAGATTAAACACTCTCTAGAGAGATAATATGACAAGCTTACTATAAACCATGTAATCTCGGACGCAGGGCATGTAGGTGTAGACTATAGTTACTAATGGAGAGTGACTCATGAAAAAATTCTAAGAGAATAATCACTATTGTTATTGACTTGGACATTTTTAAGCGATCAGGCCGTATGTAACTACCTAACATAGAGATAATTTCTATAGGTTCATGGTACCTAAACACTCTATGAAGTTCTATTATTCTATATCAATATACGGCACGAAAACGTTCCCGCACACACGTAGAAGCGATAAATAGCCGCGTCCGATGATAATTCGCTCGACGAAACGATAGGAAGTCGCTATCGAACACTATAATACATATTGTACGACGGACGACCATTATTTCTGGTCGTTAGTCACGTCACGGAGAAAAAACGTCGATAATGGCGAGCGGAATGTAATTTTTTTGTCGTAAATACCTATAGTTTTGCTCGTAGTCCCAGTAATCCTTGTAGCGCGGATGCCACCGCGGGCCCCCGCGGGAGTAGGGCCTCCTGGAGCCCCCTTGGCTCATCGCTGCGCCATACCAAACCGTATCGATCTGCGACCAACGCCGGGCTCAAAAACCCGCTTCCGCCCACTCGTCCAACACTGAACCACCACAAACACGCACCGCTGAACACTTTAGCACAACACAAATCCAAAATAAAAATAAAAAACTAAAAATTCTAAGAACTCCACAAGAGTCGTGTTTTGAGGAGACTGCAACGGCGCGAAGCTCGCGCGAACTGACTGAGCGACTGCCAACTTAGCAAACAACTTGGCGAATAGCAAGCGCGCAAACGTCACTGTTCAAGGAAGCGCTCTCTACCGGAACTGGTATTTAACAATTTAAATTCGACCGCCAAATTAATTAATGACTATTAATCCACAATTACCTCACAATCATTAACACTAATGAGCGGTGGACGGTTCGCGATAAATCCGAAGAGTTATTCCGCGTTTAACAGAGGTAATTTATAGTCTTAATGATCGGTTACGTTGAGTAGGTATTGATTTTATATTAGCGACTCGGTGTGCAAAGGCATTTATTTTTCATGAACATGTACACCGATAAGTTAAAGGTGACCGTACGCAAATAGCTGGGCGTGTTATCGCGTTCTCCAACTGTTCACATAATTAATGTGAATCAGTCGATTATCTCGGCGCACTCGTTACGTAGGTACTCGGCACTACGAAGCATTTACAATCCACGCATTTTATACGATCACTATGGGGACAAACTCAAAACTTAATAGATACAACTAAAAGTTCAACTGTAAACTCAAAATGTGAGGAACTACGAAATTATTGGAATTTTTAGAACGCAACGCTATATCCCGTCCAAACTATACAATACGTAGGTTAAAAAAAAAACTTTACACAACTTGTTCACTCGGGCAATATAATCCGCTGCAGCGCTTTCAAATATCAATATCAAATCAACACAAATTCAAACAGTCTAATGCCTAAAGCACCCTGAAGCGCTCGAGCGCTGCATAAACGTAATGCCCCGCCCATTGTTATTATAATGCAGCCAACATGACGCACAAAGTGTGGAGTGAAGTCAGTCGCAGAAAAATGACACGCTGTAGTTTTCTCTTTTTATCTAATGGATACGACAGAGACAGAAATAGCTTTTTTTGTCATAGTAAATCATGCATGCTGCATGTGAAGTGAAAAACTAAGCAATCTGTATAACATCTGTGAATACAAAAAATTAACACGGAGCTGAGGCAAAAAAGTAGCGACTTGCGTACAATAGACTTTAAAGTGATTTCAAACAAATCCATAATTTCAGAAATTACGAGGCTCTAATAATTTACCGGGACAGGACTTATCAGACGGACGGACAAATGCACACACATTAGACTCGAACACCTTGCTTAGGTCTGGCAAATATAGGTCTGGATTAAGAAATGTTCTGGAAAAGGACGTTCCACTTTTAGGCAGATCACTTACCAAGCCTATATCAAGACAAAAATAATCAAGATCACTCATTTATTTCAAAACTAGCCGACCCCCGCGACTTCGTTCGCATGGATATAGGTTTTTATATAGAATCGGATCGGACCCCATAATTCTTTTTTGTACCTAAACTAAATGTATCCTAAATTACTCCTTAACATCACCTATCTGCCATTGAAAGTTCCATCAAAATCGATCCAGCCGTTTCGGAGATTAGCTGGAACAAATAGACAGGCCGACAAACATAAATTTAAACGCACGCCAGTTTAAAATAAGCCGTACGTACAAACATCCGCGTCCCAAGTTATTTGAACCCAATAAATGTCTGTCATTTCTGAACTAATAAACCTATGACCTTGAAATATTTACGGGGCAATACTTAAAGTACTATCTTTCTAACAAAAAAAGAATGAGTTAAATCGAACTACGCGTTAATGAATTACAGGTAAATACATGTTTTAACTTTCTTCCCCTCTCCCAAGGGAACCGTGCTGAATTTCGGGATAAAAAGTATCCTATGTCCTACCTCGGAGTATAAACTCAAAACGTACCAAATTTCATTCGAATCCGTTCAGTAGTTTCGGCGTGATGCGCGGCCAAGATACAGACAGACAGACAGACAGACAGACAGACAGACAGAAAGACAGACAGACAGACAGACAAAAATGAAACAAATTGCAGTTTTGGCTTCAGTATCGATTATAGAGTGCCCTCCAATAAAAATTTTCAAAATATCTTCAATGTACAGAATTGGATCTGTTACAGTTTTATTATATTATAGATAGACTAGCCGACCCCCGCGACTTCGTTCGCATGGATATAGGTTTTTATATAAAATCGGATCGGACCCCATAATTCTTTTTTGTACCTAAACTAAATGTATCCTCAGTTACTTCTTAACATCACCTATCTGCCATTGAAAGTTCCATCAAAATCAATCCTGCCGTTTCGGAGATTAGCTGGAACAAATAGACAGGCCGACAAACATAAATTTAAACGCACGCCAGTTTAAAATAAGCCGTACGTACAAACATCCGCGTCCCAAGTTATTTGAACCCAATAAATGTCTGTCATTTCTGAACTAATAAACCTATGATCTTGAAATATTTACGGGACAATACTTAAAGTACCTACTATCTTTCTAACAAAAAAAGAATGAGTTAAATCGAACTACGCGTTAATGAATTACAGCTAAATTCATGTTTTAACTTTCTTCCCCTCTCCCAAGGGAACCGTGCTGAATTTCGGGATAAAAAGTATCCTATGTCCTACCTCGGAGTATAAACTCAAAACGTACCAAATTTCATTCGAATCCGTTCAGTAGTTTCGGCGTGATGCGCGGCCAAGATACAGACAGACAGACAGACAGACAGACAGACAGACAGAAAGACAGACAGACAGACAGACAGACAAAAATGAAACAAATTGCAGTTTTGGCTTCAGTATCGATTATGGAGTGCCCTCCAATAAAAAATTTCAAAATATCTTCAATGTACAGAATTGGATCTGTTACAGTTTTATTATATTATAGATAGAAGATAGATACGTACTCGCACTTCTTTGAACGTCTTTTAATTTTGCAAGTTAAGTTTATACTACAAACTTAAATCGTGCCAAGTTTCATTACAATCCATTCTGTTGTTTTTTTTAGCAAATAGGTGAGTTGGTTTACATTTTAGCTCAACTCTTGAAACGGACTATAAGTAAGTACATTATACATAAGATATTATGGGATGGGATGTTAAGCTACCTCTTAAACCCAAAGGTTAAGCCTGAGAGCCTGGCAAATCAAAGCGGCAATCAAGGGCGGATCCAGCTTTGGTGCCAGGGGGGGGTCACATAGAAAGATAAAAAGTTATAATTTAATTTTATAATCATAGATGATAGATACAAGTAAAAAGTAGGTATTTTATTAATGTACTAGGTACTGTTGCCCGCGACTTCGTCCGCGGTATTATATTTTTCAAAAGTCCCACGGGAACCCTTTGTTTTCCCGGAATAAAATAGTAGCCTGACAACTCTCCAGGTCCTGAACTAAAAAAATGCAACTGCATAAAATCACGTCAATCTGTAGTCATATCCGATAATAATTAGTATCTACAGGATCTTTGTATTATTGTATTTAAGTTCATAAACTGATGTCGTAATATACATGTCATAATATACCCCCTTTGGGGTGGATTTACGTAAAATTTTTAGCTGAAGCCTACCTCCTAGAAAGAACCTAACTTTCAAATTTTAAGTTAATAATATAGGTATAGTCAACAAGTTCAAAAACGTGAAAAATAGAGATTAAGGTCCTAAAAATATGAGCGATAGCTCATTCGATTCGGAATCACCTCTAAAAAATGTTTTTGAAGTATTTTGGTGCAGGAAAAAAATTGCAATTGTTAATAACAAAATAAGATGAAAAAAAATCATATTTCGTTTTTTGTTAATAACTCGAAAAATATTTATATTTAAGCAATTATGAAAAAAGTTTATTAAAGAGGAGAAAATTTCCGATTTTTTATCGGAAATTTTCTCCTCTTTCTAAAAGTCTCAGCTTTTGAAACTCTATCTTCATTATTTATAATTTTAATTTGACGTTGAAAATACGTTTCCACGCGTCTGTTACGGCATGCGCGCGCGAGAGTTCAGCAATAAAAATATTTTTTTTATAACATAAAATGTGATTTTAAAAATTCGAAAAAATTCTAGTATCTTCTTAATACCGCCCCGAATCGAGCCCCGAAGAAAAAAGTTTATCACCATTTTTCAATAAGTAATTGAATTGTTAACTAACAAATTTTTTCCCAATCTCCGTTGGCATAAACAATGTGATGAAAGGTATAAATAATAATAATTGGCCTAAAAATTTTAAACTTCGTGGAGCCCTTCTGATATATATATTTCATAAGATCCTGCGATAAATTTTCATAAAAGTTTATTAATTTGTTATGATTTTTTTTAAACTATTGAAAAATCATAATAATCATATAAATCTTATAGCTATAAAAAATCATAATTAACAAATTAATAAATTTTTATGAAAATTTATCGCAGGATCTTATGAAATATATACATATATATCAAAGGGCTCCACGAAGTTTCAAATTTTTAGGCCAATTATTTATACCTTTCATCACATTGTTTATGCCAACGGAGATTGGGAAAAAAATTGTTAGCTAACAATTGAATAATCTATAGCTGTGATAGCCTAGTGGTTAGGACGACCGACTTCTAATCGACATCGTGAGAAAACCTGCATGCCTGAGAGTTCTCCATAACGTTCTCAAAGGCGTGTGAAGTCTGCCAATCCGCTTGGCCAGCGTGGTAGACTATGGCCAAAACCCTTCTCACTCTGAGATGAGACCCGTGCTCTGTAGTGAGCCGGTAATGGGTTGATCATGATGATGATGATGAATTGAATAACTTATTGAAAACTAGTGATTAAACTTTTTTTTCTTCAGGGCACGATTCTTTCAAGTGTTAAGAAGAAAAAAGAATTTTTTCAGTTTTTAAAATTACATTGTACGTTACAAAAAAAATAATATTTTTATTGCTGAATTCTCGCGCGCGCATGCTTTAACCGCCGCGCGGAAACCTATTTTCAACGTCAAATTAAAATTATAAATAACTAGAAAATGCCCGCGGCTTCGCCCGTTTGAATTTCGGTTTTAAACAAATCCCGAGGGAATCGTGGATTTCCGGTTCCCGTTCCCGCTCCCTTTTCCAACCTTTATACCTACTATCAATGAAGTTTACTATAGTAATCTACCTATAGCTGTAGCTATAGATTTCGGGGTTTTCAAAATCCCGTGGGAGCTGTGCATTTTTCCAAGATATAAAGTAGCCTATGTTTTAAGTCAGGGCATATTCTATCTCCATTCAAAATTTCAGCCAAATCAGTTCAGTAGTTACGGCGTGAAAGCGGAACAAACATACAAACAAACTCACTTTCCCATTTATAATATTAGTAAGGAAGTAAGGATGGAGATAGAGTTTCGGAAGTTGGGACTTTTTTATTGGAAATTTCCTCCTCTTTAACGGAATTTTTTTAAAGTGCTTAAATATAAATATTTTTCGAGTTATTAACAAAAAAATAAATATCATTTTTTTTTTTCATCTTGTTTTGTTAATAACAACTGCAATTTTTAACCTGCACCAAAATCCTTCAAAAACATTTTTCTAGAGGTGATTCAAAATCGAATGAGCAATCGCTCATATTTTTAAGTCCTTTATCTCTATATTTCACGTTTTTGAACTTGTTGACTAGACTATATTATTAACTTACTACTACTGTACAAACTTCCATCCCCTATTTTACCAACCTTAATTTAAGTAGGTTTTTATTATTTAAAACTAATAACTTAAGTACATGCCGATTTCAGTATCTGTAACTTCAAAAACATACAACTTTCATGTTACCCATTTTACCCCATAGAGGAGGAAATATATATATATATATATATATATATATATATTTTGTAAAATATTTTCTAGGCTGATATTATATCTACGATCTAGAAAGAACCTATCTTCCAAATTTCAAGTTAATAATAACAATAATTATTTCACATAAAAACTTTCATCCCCTATTTTACCACCCTAAAGGGGAGATTTTCAAAAATAAATTATACAGGTTTTTATTATTAAAAATTTATAATCTAAATGCCTATTTTCTTATATGTAACTGTCGAAAACATAGAACTTTCATATGACCTTCCTACTCCCATTTTATCCCCTTAAGGAAGGATTTTAGGGATATTAAACAGCCTATAACCTTCCCTAAAAATTGTACTACGAAATGCGAATTTCTCAAATCCGACAAGTACGTCCAGAGATTAGCGCATTCAAACAAACAAACAAAGAAACTCTTCCGCTTTATTATAATTATCAAGTATAGATGTAAGTAATTACTGTACATAAAAATACCTATATTTGAATAACAAACGCGTTATCACTTCATCTACTTCAATGGGTAAGTTTTTAAGGATGTGGAGAAGTACCAGTCCGGTTAGACGTTCTTCAATCATTGAAGCTCTTAGCCACGATTAGATTCTCATACAAAGTATTATATTAAATTGATTAAATATTGAAGGAACTTACACTAAATCTATATTGTGACAAAAATATATAAAAACATTATGTTTAACAATTTTTATTAGTGGTCCACCTAGGTCCTGGACACAGTCCAGGGGGGGGTCATGACCCCCATGACCCCCCCCTGGATCCGCCCCTGGCGGCAATAGCTCAGTATCTTGGGTATTATGCCCGTTTATGGGCATAGTCATATCATTTAAAAGGTTTTTGATTTATAATTTTAAGATATCATTACTTTTAAAACAAGTATTTTTTTTTGATAAGTTAATTTGACTGTAATTGCAATAAAAAATCATTTTTCCTAGCCTAGCTAGTAGATTAATAATCGCCAGACATTACACGGAAAGTCCCGTTTCCTCCTCCAACCGCAACGCTACGCGAGAAGCATGTGGCATGGCGGCCGAGTTATTTTCGCGATGACACAACGGCGAGTGACACTTTCACTCGCGGCGATCTATTTTGCAACAAACTTGAACACATCATCAGCAGCAAACATTATTTTTACCATTTTACCCGATTGCTTTGGGGTATCATGCTTGGTAGTATTGTGAGCGAGTTTGTTTCTTCGTTTGTCGGTTCCCTTGACCCTCGTAATTGCCAACAACATATCATTTAAATTACTATCTGATGCTCCATCATCCGCGTGGATTCAGGTTTTTTAAAAATCCCTTGGGAACTCGTATGATTTTCCGAGATAAAAAGTAGCCTAATGTCCTTCTCCAAGGTCTAGTCTATATCTGTACCTTTCGTCAAAATCGGTTCAGCGGTTTAGGTGTATTAAGGGAGTTGTGAAAAAATATGGAATCCGCCATTTTGTAGCGGCGGCCATCTTGGACCGATTTTCATCAAACAAAGCTAATAACACTCGACTAACCTTTCAAATCGGTCCACCCGTTTGAGCGCCACAGGGGAACAGACAGACACACACACACACACACAGACACGTCAAACTTATAACACCCCGTCGTTTTGCGTCGTTTAAAAATAAGGCATTACGAGTGGAATATTAGAACATTTAGACGTAGAAACCGACCAGGGGTATGGGTTTAATGAAAAACTGCTATACCTCTTTCCGGTTAGCCCGCTTCTATTTAAGACTGCATTGTGGCTAATTCTGTTGTACACAATCTCTAAACCTAAACTAAATTGACAGGTTTAAAAATAGTGCTATCCCCTTCAGCAGGGAGGATTGTGAAAGAGACAGGAATATATTTAGACCTGTCATTTTAGTTTAGATTTAGAGATTGTGTACAACAGAATCGGCCACATGTCACAAGAACGTATTACACTATAACTATACATATACCTCTCCGGTTATCCCGCTTCCAGCTTAGAATAGAAAAGTTTTTTATTCAAATAAACTTTTACAAGTACTTTTGAATAGTCAATTGAATCTACCACTGGTTCGGAATGCCATGCCAAAAAATCCATCGTCATACAAAAAAGTATTCCAGAAAGTTATACTTAATTCCGATTGGAAAAGAAAACAACCAAGAAATTCAAAAATATATTATATTTTTAAGTAAAAAATTATGTAACAATATTATACAGTTGCGAGCAATTCTTGTTGTAACTGCCTCGTTGGTCTAGTGGTTAGCATATTCCCGTGTGGGGTTGCTGGTCCCCCATCGGGCGCGTCCCCTGGTGGCGGATAGGGGAACGCCTCCCAGATATGGGAGGTACCGGGGAAACCCGGCGCGGACCAAAACCAGCAGGGGGTTGCTGCTTGGAGGCTCCTGGTACTTCTCTGTTCATCAGAGTGGACTGTGGGGACTCCGGGCGGCGACAATTGGGGGGGAGGCTTTCGGGCCGTGAGGAAGAAAACCTCGTTAAAAAATTACCGGAGGGGGTGGAAACGCCCTGCGCGGCGGGTCCGCAGGTCTTTGTGGCCGGTGGGCGCTGGCTTCGGCCACCGTCGGGCAACCCGTAATCCGCACTGAGCGGAACCGGGGGCCCCACGCACTGAGCGAGGGGCCGCGAGGAAGAAAACCTCTATAAAAAATTACACGAGGGGTGAACCTCTTGAGGATCGCCTGCGGGTGTGGCCCTCTTGAGGGTTGCCTCTAGCGGGGAACTCCGGGTGATGGAATGGTGTATCCGTCGCCCGTTGAGACGCCTCGGGTCGGGAGGCGCACCATTATGTTCCTGGTGCGCCTCAGACGGTGTTAGGGGGCCTTTAGGTCCCCCGGTGGAGGGTCTGCCTCGGCGGACGGCGCCGGCTGGGTCGCGGATGATTGCGCAAGTGTACCCGTAACCCAGCCACCAGGCGACACGGAGGAACATCGCTGGGTTTTAGTGGGTATTCTGGCCATCGGCCTGCTTGAGTCCCACACTACCTTCCGGAAGCATTGCAGTCCACTGTAAGGCTTCCGGAGGGTGTGCGTAAATGCATTTCACAGCGTCAAAAAAAAAAAAAAAAAGTGGTTAGCATATTCGACTGCAGATCACGAGGTCCCGAGTTCGATTCCCGGATCGGGCAAATAAACAATTGTTAGGTATTGGGTTTTTCTGTCAAGAAATTCTCAGCACCAGCCCGGAGCTGGTAGTTGGCGGTGTGCCACCCCCGTGCCTCGGAGAGCACGTTAAGCAGTCGGTCCGGGTTATTATCACTATCATGTGGCAATAGTCGTTAAAGCCCGCCAACCTCTTAAAAGGCTGTAGTGGTGGGTGGTGGTGGGGAGCTATCCAATCGACTCTCATTTTAAGCTGCGCCGGTCGCCGACCGATAAGACTCCCACCGAACATATTGTCTTTTTTAGAAACTTCCACACGGTCTTGCACCACTTTTACTAACAGCGACACGAAACTCGAGCGGTGACCTTCAAGTACGAGTGAGCGGGACACAGAGCCAATCAGCGCTTACGAGGGATCCGTGAGAGCTAATCAGTGCTTACGAACGATCCCCACGCCCTCCCCGCGACCCCCTCACACTCGAGATACCTCATTTTCGACTTCTGCGCATTGAAGGTCAGCGCTCGAGTTTCATGCCGCTGTTTATATCTAGCGGCGGTATAAGGGCCTGAGCAGACGAGGAACATCGTCCCATTACTACTGTAAAGTAGTTAGTAATGCGTTGCGTAGGGCGCGTGCGGCTGGGCGGTAGTGTTCTAGCAGCTTTACACCAGCCTGGTACCAGTTACAGCTGGTAGTCGACCGGGTCGTAGAGCTCAGACAGCAGGCGGTAGATGTAGGACGGCGAGCTGCCTCCGCTGTAACAAACAATATGACATATTGCAATAGCCATTTTATTTTATAACTCTTATTCACACGCCGTAAGAACGATGACTAAATGTGTTATACACTAAAACTTTCCTGAAAGTGTCTAGATTACGATAGTGAAAAAAAATCATCAAAATCAGTTCCTTGTTTTTTGAAATAAAACATACATACAATACGGGTCGAATACAGAACCTCCTTTTTTTAAGTCGGTTAAAAAAGGAGATTATTAATTCGACACATATTATGTAATGTAATATTATTGGAACCGCAATATTTTCACATAATTAATTTGTAAGGGATTCCAAACAAATATAAATAATTTTATAGGTGTATGTTTGTCCACGCATTTCTCCAAAACTATAAATCGGGTTGTGGACACTTCAAAAAAAGGAGGAAATTCTAACAATTCGTCGGAATCTTTTTATGTATGTCCCCCATTACTCAAATATGCCTGGACCGATTTGGAAAATTCTTATTTGTTTGATAGAGTATACTTCTCAGGTGGTCCCATAGTCATCAGGTCACCATCGAGGGAACACTTCAAATTTTATGGTATACTGAAGTCGGTTTAATTTCCTCCTCAAATATAGCTTGTTTAATGGCCTACATTTACTTCAACTTAGGGAACTGTGCACGTTTCATCAAAATCGGTTTAGTAGTGTACAAGATATGGACTGTTGAAGTGAAGTGTGTGGTCGAAGTACGGTTGAACTTTCAACCTTTTAGACCATTCATCATCATAGATATAGGTCATCATAGACTTGTTCACCGAGTTCCCAACCCCTTTTCACACCGACGGGGTGATTACGTATCTCGCGACAGGTTTGCAACAGGCGTAAATTGCGCGATAATTGCTGTCAAACGTCACTTTTGCAAACATCAAATTGGTATTATCTAAAATTCCTTGACAGCAATACGACAGCGACAGCCAAGCAAAATGAAACGTCAAACTGCAACAACCTCTGCATTTGTTGCAAAGTGAGTGTTGATTTGTTGTGAGTAATTGTCGAGTACGTTTACTGTTTTTTTTAAATACATACATTTAACAAGCAATTTTATTAATTTTTGAATTATCGATGGCAAAAGTATATTTTGCGACAGGCGAGCAATAGACGTGCGATCGGCTTGCGTAATACGAATTCTTGTGACATTTTGCGACCGGTCGCGTAGTGGTCGCTGTCGCATTGCTATTGCTGTCGCGTTGCTATCGCTACTGCAAAGTTTTACGTAATCACCCCGCGGAGTATGATTGACAAACAAATGGTGCGGAGGCTCACAGGTTGGTGATGAAGAGAGTGATGTGGTCGGGCGGCACCAGGTCGTACCGCGGGCACACCACGTGCGCGACCGCGCTCTCCAGGCTCCTGATGACAAACACATACATACAATACATACGATAGATACAATATAGACAGATAGACAGACAAACAAACAGATAGATAGATAGGTAGAAAGATAGATAGAGAATAGTTTTGTACAGCACAATGGGAAAAATACAAAGGACAGATACAAATGTTGTTTTGGCTCTGATATAACTTTAACACTTTTATCAAAAAAAAAAGGTGTGTGTACATACTTTGGTACACGCGTAAGAAGTTCTACTTTTTTGCATCATCATCATCATCATCATGATCAACCCATTACCGGCTCACTACAGAGCACGGGTCTCCTCTCAGAGTGAGAAGGGTTTTGGCCATAGTCTACCACGCTGGCCAAGTGGATTGGCAGACTTCACACACCTTTGAGAACGTTATGAAGAACTCTCAGGCGTGCAGGTTTCCTCACGATGTTTTCCTTCACCGTTAAAGCAAGTGATATTTAAATACTTAAAACTCCGAAAAGTTAGAGGTGCGTGCCCGGGATCGAACCCACGACCTCCGATTAGAAGTCGGTCGTCCTAACCACTAGGCTATCACAGCTT
Source organism: Melanargia galathea (assembly GCA_920104075.1). NCBI lineage: Eukaryota > Metazoa > Arthropoda > Insecta > Lepidoptera > Nymphalidae > Melanargia > Melanargia galathea. Next base: position 12,392,877 of record OV049878.1, read on the forward strand.
TTTGCTATCACAGCTTTTTTGCATGCAAATAATTAATTACAATCAGACATCATCATCATCATCATCAGCCTGTGGACATCCACTGTTGGACATAGGCCTTCCCTAAAGAACGCCACCACACCCGGTCCTCAGCTTTCCTCATCCAGCCACTTCCCGCCAGCCTCTTTATATCGTCGGTCCATCGTGCTGGAGGGCGTCCCACACTACGCTTGCTTAAACGCGGTCTCCACTCAAGGACTTTTCGGCTCCAACGACCATCGCCTCTACGACAGGCATGACCTGCCCACTGCCACTTCAGCTTGCTAATAGTTTGGGCTATGTCAGTGACCCTGGTTCTCCTGCGGATCTCCTCATTTCGGATCTTATCCCTCAGGGAAACTCCTAACATAGCCCTCTCCATAGCTCGCTGAGCGACTTTGAATTTGTGAACAAGGCCGTTTGTCAGCGTCCACGTTTCAGCACCATAGGTGAGGACGGGAAGAACACACTGGTTAAAGACTTTCGTCTTCAGGCACTGAGGAATTGACGATGAGAAGACTTGACTCAATTTCCCAAAAGCTGCCCAACCTAGCCGAATTCTTCTGTTGGCTTCCTCGTCGAAATTGCTTCTACCTAATTGAATTATTTGGCCAAGGTAATTGTATTGTGAAACAATTTCGATGCCAACATTTTCGACGCTTATCGGTGACGGGACAACGTGTTGATTGAACATTATCTTCGTTTTGTCGAAGTTTATCCCGAGACCGACACGTCTGGAAGAATGGCTTAGGTTGCTCAGCATCTCCTCGAGATCTTGCGGAGTTTCTGCTAGAATAACCACGTCATCAGCGAACCGTAGGTGTGAGATGTACTCGCCATTTATATTAAGTCCTCGTCCTTTCCAGTTCAGCGTTTTGAAGAGGTCTTCTAGTGCACTGCTAAACAGTTTTGGAGATATTACGTCCCCCTGCCTAACGCCCCTTCGCACGCTGATAGGTTTTGTCTGCTGAGACTGGATTTGGACGGTCATTGACGCAGACTCATAAATACATCTCAACACCTCGATATACCGCCAATCGACCTGGCATCTTTGCAATGATTCCAGAACAGCCCAAGTTTCGATAGAGTCGAAGGCTTTCTCGTAGTCCACAAAGGCAAGACAGAGTGGGAGATTATATTCTTCCGTCTTCGGTATAATCTGCCTTAAGGTGTGTATGTGGTCCACGGTACTGTAGCCTTTTCGAAACCCAGCCTGCTCCGGAGGTTGGAATTCATCAAGTCTTCGGGCGAGACGATTTGTAAGAACCCTCGAAAACAACTTATATACATGGCTCAAGAGTGAGATGGGCCGGTAGTTCTTTAATAGCTCCTTATCTCCTTTTTTAAAGAAAAGGATTACTACACTCTTGCTCCATGCTTTCGGCGTTATTCCGTTCATGAAGACGTCATTAAACAGCTCCTTAAGCTCTGTCAGTACAGGAATACCTCCCGCACGTAGGAGTTCTGATGTAATGCCGTCATCACCCGGCGCCTTGTTGCTACTGAGTTGTTTGAGGGCTATTCGCATCTCGCCAATGTCAATTTCTGGAATATCCTCGGTGTAGTGGCGAGTCAAGGTCGCTCGTTTGTCGTTCGTGCTCTGAACTGCTTTAGGAGTCTGAGAAGAGTCAGACATAGTAATAATTAATTATAATCAGACTAGATGGCGCCACGGACGGCCATGTTTATTTGCGATGAGTTTCACTCATAGAGATAATAATAATAATATAATATAGAGGTGCCAGTGTCCTATAGAAAATAGTGGATCGGAAAATAGCTCAAGCTTATCAAAATTTTCATAAGTGTGTAAGAGACAACATTACATTTTTGACATAATAATAAAACAGTTTGCGGCAGACTCAAAACTAAAGATGTTCTCCCTAAAATGTATACATGAACACTCACACACGCACAACTTGAGACATCACAATGAACACGCGCCATTTTATGTTTTCGGATTGTGCGTGGATACCTAATCTAAGCGTGTGTGAGTGTATTTTTGACACGTTTTTAAAGTAGGTATGGCTCGTCCACTGCTATTAATTTCTCATTGGTTTCACTCGACTGTCACAGTCGAGAGGTTAGCGAGCAACTTCAATTTGCTTACTGCTGTTTTCTTATTTTACCTATTGTAACAGTTACAACCTCTTTTAATGAGTAAAGAATGAATGAATTAACGAATGAACGAGTGAGTAAATAAATGAGTGAACTAACGAGTGATTGAATTAATGCTGTTTTCTTGTTTTGAGCATCGTTACGTTTGAATGTTGAATGGAAGCAGGCGTTACTTTGCGGAATTCCATGATATACAATGAATATAAAATTATTTTGCTATAATCCGCTAACAGTGACAAATTTGTAGGCACAACACCACACAAATTCACCACAAGACAAACTCGACGATCGTTTCGCTCCGACACCGGAGCATCTTCAGGAGATGTCGACTTCACAACGGACGATTGCAAAGTACTTTGCAATCGTTACACGTTACGTTTACAACCTCTTTAAATTAATAAAGAATGAACGAATTAACGAATGAACGAGTGAGCAAATAAATGAGTGAACTAACGTGTGATTGAATGAATGCTGTTTTCTTGTTTTGAGCATCGTTACGTTTACAACCTCTTTAAATGGATAAAGAATGAATGAGTGATGTATGAGTGAGTGAATAAATATATGATAATAGTCACATGTAGGGCAGTGCTTTGTGCGGCGGCGCGAGCGCGTCGAAGTGGTGTCGCTCGCACGCGTGCAGCGGAGACAGCTTGTACAGCGGCGACAGCACTATCACCTGCCAAAGTACATACAGCTTATTAAGTGACAAGTATAAATTAAAAATTTAAAAAACCCCCGACATTCGCCATTTTGTGGCGGCGGCCATCCTGGATTTGCATAGTGCTATTCTACTAGTCAAGCCCTTTCATTTGATACCCATATTAAGGGAGTTGTGAAAAAATATGTAATCCGCCATTTTGTAGCGGCGCCCATCTTGGATCGATTTTCATCAAACATAGGTAACAACACTCTCGACTAATTCACCTTTCAAACAAAAAAACTGCATTCAAATCGGTCCACCCGTTTGAGCGCTACAGGGGAACAGACAGACACAGACACACAGACAGACACACACACACACATGCACACGCACACGCACACACACACACACACACACACACACACACACACACACACACACACACACACACGTCAAACTTATAACATCCCGTCGTTTTTGCGTCGGGGGTTAAAAAGTCACTTTCACATGTAATGTCTATAATAAGTGCGTTCACAATGGGAGGGTGCGGACGACTGTCACTCGCAGGCCACAATACTTAAAATCATAACTATACCCGAATTACTAATTCCGTGGAATGCTGACGTTTCGTAATGTTACCAGAGATAAAACAATTCCCACAAAAAAGATAAACAAATTCAAAACTTATGTAAATAAAAATCAACTGGCGCATGTAGATGTGACAAATGCCTGACAGACACTTCATGGTGATAATGTTATTCGAATTCCATTTTTGAATAATTTTTTTCAATGTGCTTCTTTTGCTTTCTATTGCTGTCAGTGTGCACTTTCTAGTTTCCACTCTTGGTGTTTTCTATTTTAGGGCGAAACGACTAATATTGTTACGCGGCATATGGCTTTTTAAGATGACAGGGAGTTAAAGTAGTTTGGGGTAAAATGGTACTTCGTAGATGTTAACCCTGTTTTCCATACAAATAACTCATCTGTAAATGACAATGACAGCTGTCAGAATTCCACGGAATTAGTAATTCGGGTATAGGCACATAATATATGTAATAAGGCTGATGCAATAACACTAGGTTATTACATATAATAATGCTGACGCAAGGCATCATGCATCCATAATAGTAACTATTACTTAATACTAATAGTAACTCTTACTTAATAGGTATAAAAGTCGGAACAGGGAGCGGAAACGGGAACCGGAAGTCCAAGATTCCAAAGGATTTACCAAAAAAAAAAACCAAGCAAAGCTCGTCATCCATGTACCTACTTATTCCTAATGTATAAAGATTTGACGTGTTTCGTGAAATGAACGTTGTATATGTGTGTGGTTGGATCACTCACCGCGACGGCGTGGTGCGCCGCGGCCGTGGTGACGGCGAGCAGCCCCGCAGGCGCCAGCGCGGCGCCCCCCGACAGCGCTCCTAGGGCTCCCACCACAACCTGCACACAGTACACACAAACATTGCTACTTGTTACGGTTCCGTACAAAAATACGTATTTTAAACTAGATGATGCCTGCGACTTCGCGTGGGTTTAGGTTTCTTAAAATCCTGTCGGAACTATTTGCTTTTCCGGGATAAAAGTTGCCTATGTCAATTTCTGGGATGTAAGCTACCTCTGCATCGAATTTCATCAAAATTGGTTAAACAGATTATGCATTATGAATTTTCCATCTTCCCGTGTGAACATGTTATTTTCCGGGATAAAAATCCTACATTCCTTCCCCGGCATGTAAGCTTCCTATGTACCAAATTTCATCAAAATCGGTTACACGGTTGGGCCGTGAAGGGCTAGCAAACAGACCGACAGACAGACAGACACACTTTCACATTTATAATATTAATATGGATGTAAGGGGTCAACCGCCGTATCCAACTTGGCTGGGCAGCATTCAGTAAGCTACGAGATATCTTCTCATCCAGAACCCCTGACTGCCCAAAGAACAAGGCTTCGAATGTGCATATTACCTTTGGGAACTGTGAGCCTCATAAGAAAACTCAGTCACTCAGAGAAACTTTAAAACTGTGGTATCATAGGATTTGAAAGATGTGAATACTTTACGTTACCTTGTTAACTCTCGGCATGAGAGCCCCTACGGCCGCACTGCTCACTACCGTCACCGACACGCCCGCCGTGGCCAAACGGGACGCCATCGCGTGACTCTGCCAACACCAAACACTAGTTATTACTATTTAGTAGTTGAGTGAAAGTGAAATGTAAATGGAGTGAAAGTGAAAAGGATTGAAAGAGCGACGCCATGGCCGCACTGCTCACTACAGTCACCAACATGCACACTGTAGTTAAACGGGACGCCATCGCGTGACTCTTGCAAAACCAAATAATAGTAATCACTATTTAATAGTTGTGTGAAAAAATAGAGTGAAAGTGAAAATTAAAGAGCGCATCTTGCTCTGTTCACCGATTCATCCGCTGCAGTCAGGCCAGACGCTAAGGCATAACTCTGTTATTGTTGCTACTGTTAGTTCGACTATATATATATGTATATGAAACCATTGATATAAATTAAAATATGAAAGTAAAGTAAAAGTGAAATGAAAGGGACTGCCGATAGAAGTGATCAAGGATTAAAGTTTAAAGAGTATACGTATAGCTCATGGAAAGACTGCGGTGACGATAACGCAAGTTACATGATTTTTACTCTCCTAAAAGTGCTCAACGCACCTACAGAAGTTTTCACATCAAAAATGAAAATGAAATGAAAGTGAAGTAAAAGTGAAAGTGAAATGAAAGTGAACTGATCGACGCGACGAGCGGTGGGTGGTGTTACCTCAGCGACCTCGGTGCCCTCGGCGAGTAGCAGCCGGAAGCGCTTGGTGGCGGAGGCGCGCAGGAAGCGCTCCACGAGGCTGGAGGCGCCGTACGTGAGCACCAGCTCGTCGGCGTGCACGTGCTCCTTCGCCTGCGCGCAGATCGACGACGTGCTCGAGTCCAACTCCGCGCGGAGCTGGAAACACATTCAGATTGCTTATTATAAGTATGACGTCATATCTGCATACGAGTTGCTTGCACTGGAAATACATTTTCAAGAGTGTGCAAATTGCATGCAGAAAGCTGTAATAAATGCTTAGTTGTACAAGTTAAAATTACCTGCATGTAGCTTGTAAGCAAGTTTGTTGCATGCAATTTGCAACTTGTATACAACTAACTTGCCTATGGAATAGCTTAGGGGACCGTTCTTGGAAACAAAGAGATATGTAATAGTAGTTATGATCACTGCCAAAAAAAACACGATTTTTTATAAATATGAATGCTAGAGGTCAACGAACGTTGGGTGAATACCTAAAATTGCCGAGTTGTGTACGCTCCACATTGCCGGTTTGAAAAAGACTAAATACTAAACCACTGACCTCTGCGATGTGGTCTCTAATGGGCTCGCGCAGCTCCAGGCCGGAGGGGCCGAGCGTGGCGCGCCGGCTCGGCGTGGCCAGCACCAGCCGCTGGAGCGACTCCCCAGCTCCCTCGTCGCTCTGCCAATGATGAACAGATTACTGGGTGTCACCAGTCATGGAGCATACACAAAACCCCACACATATTGTACTGTTGTCGTGCCAACAGTTCATATGCTTGGTTAGAGCAAAAAGAAAGAAAAGATTTAAACATTACTATGCAAGCCTCAAATGGCGGCTTAGTAATATTGCCTTTTTAACTAAATGAGGCTGTTAATTTCAAACTTGTACAGTACTTTTAGTAATTAGTAATGAAACAATAAACAAATTTAATGAAAAAACTAAGGTTTAATTCTTATGATAGTTACATTGCACAAACAGTTAGACAATGATAATAATTGAACACATTCCATGTAAAATCTAATAAAACTCATTTTTATTAAACAACTTAAAAATTGTATTAAACTTATAAAAATGTCTACACTAACTATAATTTTCATTCAAAACAATTCGACCGCGCGCGATTTTGTTCTATTTTCAAACTGTTAAAAAGAAATGTATACTGCTGCCATGAGCATCAGATCTTAAAAAACCCTAACCTGATTGGCGTGCGCGCGCTGTTCGTCGCGCACGGCGCGCAGCACGCGACGCACCATGTTGTGTGCGGAGAGCTCCGCGGGCAACGCGCGCGCCAGCTGCCGCCCCGCCGCGCGCACCGTGCCCAGCAGAGCCCTGCGGGGTTAGCAGAAGCATATACTTCTCTACAACGTCAATACAATAGGTTCACTGACACATCTGCTGCGGTCAAGACTAACATATAACTCTGTCATTTTGTCTATGGATATGAAACCATTGATATAAATAAATTAAAATATTATGAAAATGAAGTAAAAGTGAAAAATTAAATGAAAGTAAAGAAAAAAGTAAAAAAAATTTGATATGATTATACAATATACGATAATACATATTATTTGTAACCATTTATCATTCACATCAAAGTGAAAATGAAATGAAAGTGAACTGATCGATGAGTGAGTGATGAGTGAGTGAACTGCCCTCGGCAACCTTGGTGCTTGTATGTACACTGGGAGCTTTTATGTAGATCTTGACAACTTCGGAAAGTGTCTCTCAGCAGGCACATTGTAGTAGAATGTTGGAAGGTCAGGTAATTAATTCCAGATTTGTTCCACTGAATTTTGGTAAAGGTCAAATTTCAGCCAGTGTTGATATTTTTTGATATGAAAACTGGCAGCAAACAGTACTGCGTAAAAAACACAGACAGACAGTTCTGACTTCTAAGCAATTAAATATAACTCGCTTTAACAGTGAAGGAAAACATTGTGAGGAAACCTGCACGCCTGAGAGTTCTCCATGTTTGAGAACATTGGCATGGGAACTGTGAAGTCTACCAACCCGCACTTGGCCAGCATGGTGGACTATGGCCTAAACCCTTCTCATTCTGAGAAGAGACCTATGCCTTGTAATGTGCTGGTAATGATGATGACAAGTCAACATGATAGGCTGCAAGTAGCTCGGCACAGCTAGTACTTCCCTAGAAGAAGAACACTCATATTAACAGGTATAGAAGCACTCACAAAGCATTAGTATTCTCTGAGTCGCTGATGATCTGTTCCAGCAGGTCCACCGTCGCTATTGCTATGTTCTTGGATCCATGCACCTTCCTATAAGAATACAACACACAGTTCAAAAACCTGACTACTCCTATTATATGAGGCGCTAGTGAATAAAACAACATGATTACACTTCTAGTCAAAATACTTAAATTTTCTTCATATAATCCTCTTTAGGGATGGAATTTCAAAAACTCTTTATTGCAACTCTTATTCAAGTAGTTTCAATTCAATTCAATTCTTGATTTTATGGCTTGCGTTTGTACCAACTGGGTACATTTTACTTCGCCAATGTCACGTGGGATGGAAGAGACACGTTTTGCTGAGATTGATCGGTGGAAGCTGGAAATACTCAGGAATCGATTTATAATTTTGAGATGTAAGTAGCAGAATTTTTTGAGGGTTAGTTTCTAGCCTCAAGTAGTTTCACCAAAATGACAAATCGCTATGTGCACTGGTTTAGGCTATAATAATTGTCTGTCAGTCAGCCACAGAACTATTTCATAGGCATAGTGTTGCACAATATAATATATTTTATGATAATATTACCCAATGTATTTATAATACATCCATACCAATATCATAAATGCGGAAGTAATTGTCTGTTTTTCTTATTTTCATGTTTAAGCTACAAAACTGATTTCGACAAAATTTGGCGACAAGATAGCTTGCATCCTGGGTAAGGATACTTTTCATCTTGGAAAAGTTCTTCTGGGAACGAAGTTGCAAGCATCACCACCACTCAATCACTACAGCCTTTTAAAACATCCCACTGCTGGGCACAGGCCTCCTCTCTCATAGGAGAGAGGTATTTAAAGCTTAGACCCGCCAGGCTGCTCCAATGAGGGTTCGCGGGTATCAGTAAATATTATACTTAAGTTTAGGTAATAGGTATCCACACAGAGACAAGGTTGGATTGGTCTCAGTAGACAGCAGTTGGTAGATGTCATAACCGATATATGATCAGTGTGATAAAGCAGCAGGAAGGTGGTGGGGCGTAAGTTACCAAGGTAGGTCAAATCCATATAAGTTAAGTACTTGTACACATGTCGGGGTTATTAATTTTTTCTTTTCACATGTAATAAATATATTTACTTTCAAAGTACGCTGCCTTCTATGCCACTTACCCACTTCTAATTGCGGACACGAATTTTACAACACCGTCCATATTTTTTTCGTTCAACTCCTTCACTTTGCCTTCTAAAGGTGCCATTTTGATTTTATATTGCTCTCTTAATGTTTATAAATTATTTTAACAAATAATCAATTCAACATTACAATAAAGTCTGCAAATTTATCCACAAAATATAACCCACTTAACCTAAAAATATTCAACATCAACAATCCAATGTCAAAAGAAACCACGAATCCAGTATACACATAGAGATAATAATAATAAGTAGAGTAGGCATACCTACCTTAAAAACGTGCCAAAAATACACTCACACACGCACAATCCTGTAACATAAAATGGCGCGTGTTCATTGTGATGTCTCAAGTTGTGCGTGTGTGAGTGTTCATGTATACATTTTAGGGAGGCCATCTTAAGGGAAGTTGCAATAAAATTTCTGCCACGATCTGTTTTATTGTTATGTTTAAAAATGTAGTGTTGTCTCTTACACACTTATGAAAATTTTGATAAGCTTAAGCTAAATTTTCCGATCCACTATTTTCTATAGGACATTATGCCAAGTCCTCTTCTATAGGTTCATGAGTATATACATAGAGATAATAATAGTATATATTACTCTTCTCTATGCCACGAATAAATTAATAATCTGTGGTATAAACCACAGATAAAACACAGTATTGCCATTCTGTGATTTTGATTTTCCCCGGATTCATGTTTCCTTTTAGGCACATTATTTTACATTGATTTTACAATTACACATTAAGTTAAATTTTTAGATGAATTTATATTTATAGTTAAATAATATTCCTCGAGTTTGCTAAAATGCTACAAACCAGAAAAACTTGAATTGTTGCAAAATGAACCCTAATACTGTGCTGTAGAGAATCTACGTCGAGTGGGCAACACTGTGACAAACCACCATTTTGTGAATTGGCGTTGTCAACCGTCAACTAAACTGTTTTCTTTCCAACTTTTGAACTTTCAGAAATCAATAACTTTATAGTATTGCAGTAGGAATATAGTGTGGGTTACTTAAACAAAATGGTTTGGTGATTCCCTCGGACTCCTTCCCGTCGAGTTTATGCTAGTTTAAGTCCGCGATATGCTCATTGCACGGTGCCCTATGCCTCTGTTCGGTTGAAAACCCTTGGATTTTGATGAAAACATCGAAGATGCAGTGTTGTGTGCCGTTCTGCAGATCCAGCGCGGATACCGTCTCCGAAGCCGCGGGGATTACGTTCCACGAGTGAGTGTTTCATTTGTTCATAGTGAAGATTTGACTGCAGCGGCGCGGCGATCGCGAGCGTTCGTTGCCGCAATCACTTGGCTTTAATAGTTATAATTATTGACATCCCACAACCACGACGGAATAGATAGGTTCATTCCTTGCCATTCAGAAACGTACATATTTACTTGTGCAGAGCTGCTACGAGGCATTGGCGGGGTCTCTTCTTTAAAGAGCAAGTTTCATCTAATCCTAGAACTTTTACTAAACTTATATCGGTGGACGTGAGGTCTCACAGACTCTTCCGTAGTTCCGATTTCTGACAAACTACATTATGTATCTGTGTTTTCCGTATTTGTTGTCGGTTGTCGGTTGTTACGGTATAGGGCACATAATACACAGCATATTTCAAACTATTTTGTTTTTGAGATTGACCCCTAGCAGAAAAAAAGGTCTAAACTGACACTTTTAATGGATCCCATTACTTTGTTTTTGAAGGAAAAATATACATATTTATACTCAACTCAAAGACACCCAATACGCCTGGGAAATAATTTTTTTTTTTCAACTCCTTTTTAACATAATATAACATCCAGCACTGTAAAGAAATAACAGCTACTAAGGAAAGCATCTGTTAGGTCCTGTTGGCCAGTTGAGTTACAAAAGTTTCACGCCCACAGTTAGGATGGTTACACAGCTGTATGGGAGACCCATATGCATGTGGTAGCACTCTCTGTATGCTAAAATGAGTGTTCAGAACACTATACATCACACTATTATTATAAAGGCGAAACTTTGTGTGTATGTTTGTTCCTCTTCACCGCCACAACTACTGAACCGATTTGGCTGAAATTTTGAATGGAGATAGCTTATGCCCTAACTATATATACTATATATATACTATTTATCCTGGAAAAATGCACAGTTCCCATGGGATTTTGAAAAACTCAAAATCTATAGCTACAGCTATAGGTAGATTACTAAAGCAAACTTGCTTGATAGTAGATTCCGTTCCCTTTATAAGGTTGGAAAAGGGAGCGGGAACGGAACCGGAAATCCATGATTCCCTCGGGATTTGTTTAAAACCGAACTGAACTTCTTTACGCAGGCAGGTGCTAGTACAGTAAGCATTGTACGGGCCCTATGTGGAGCGAGTCCCATAGGAAACAATGCACGTTGGTGTAAACGATCTAGAGCCTTGCATTTCCGTTCCGGGAGCCCATATGGGTCTCGTACACAGCTGTGAGACCAGCCTTAAGGCCTCTTGTTCGCACACGTTTTTGCTGTGAAAAATTACTGTTTATTCGCTGTGTGGTGGACATGTTTTTTAGTGTTGTACGGAGCACAATGGAAGTTTGTTCACACGCATGGTGGCACTACGGCACGGCAAACTCGTGGCACGGTTAAGACAAGTATAAATTACAAATTTAAAAAACCCTCGATACTCACTATTTTGTGGCAGCGGCCATCTTGGATTTGCAATAGTGCTATTCTACTAGTCAAGCCCTTTCATTTGATACCCATTTTAGGTAGTTGTGAAAAAATATGTAATCCACCATTTTGTAGCGGTGGCCATCTTGGACCAATCACTCGACTAATTCACCTTTCAAACAAAACAAAACCGCATTCAAATTGGTCCACCCGTTTGAGCGCCACAGGGGAATAGACAGACATACACACAGACACGTCAAACTTATAACACCCCATCGTTTTTGCGTCGTTTGTTAAAGCTGTGAACAAGACGCCTAAAGGTTAGTTGGGACACACTGTGAAATCACTGTGTTAAACTTCAAGTTGTAATTCCCAGGTTCCCCAATGAAGTGTATCTCCGTGCAGCGTGGCTCAGAGCCATCGGAAAACAAGACGGTCCCCTCCCAGACTCAGCTGTGGTCTGTTCTCTGCATTTTTTGACTGATGACATCTATGAAACAGAAAGTGGCTTGAAGAAAATTCATAGCGGTGCTATTCCTTCAACGGTGCAGGTAACTCTTCATGATTTAATATTATGTTTTTTTTTACATGTTAGATGATAGGGGGTCCATGGATTATAATATTGTTAGTATCACCGACTCACATATTATTTAGACCATGATTTTTTTACCTGTGGTCCATGGACTCCTGAGGGGTCTGTGTAATTACCACTGGGGGACCATGGTGAGCCTTACTAACATAATCCATTAATATAAAATTTGGTGTACAATGTGGCCGATTCTGTTGTACACAATCTCTAAATCTAAACTAAAATGACAGGTCTAAATATATTCCTGTCTCTTTCACAATCCTCCCTGCTGAAGGGGATAGCACTATTAAACCTGTCAATTTAGTTTAGGTTTAGAGATTGTGTACAACAGAATTAGCCACAATATGTATTTAATCACAAACAATAAAAGCTGGTAAACCTAGTTTTTTTTTTTAATTTTTGGAAAGGGTTTGTATGCTTTTTGAAATTTTGAGGGAGCTCCATGACTAGAAAAAGGTTAAGAAACCCTGATTTAACTAAGTATTAGAACTATTGGCTATAAGAGCAACTTAATATTTGTAAGCTGTATGTGATAAGATTTTTTCATATAAGATTGGATCTGAATGTGCATTTTTCTTGATAAGTAGACTTGTTGGATTGAAAGTGTAAACTATACTTAATATTAGCATTTTGTACAGGTCTGCATGATATGCCTCGACACCCAGAGCAAGCTGTTCCTTATGAGCAAATACAAGTTGGATGAAGCATATGAACATTTAGTGGGACATAACGTAAGTTATAATCTATATTATAACCTCCGGCACGTAAGTCGAGCGCTCATCTTCAAGTGCGCGCAGCATTGTACGAGTGAGCGGGACACAATACGATTGGAGAGCCATTCAGCGCTTACGAGGGATCCGCGACAGCTAATCAGTGCTTACGAATGATCCCCACGCCCTCCCCGCGACCCCCTCACATCCCGAGATACCTAATTTTCGACTTCTGTGCATTGAAGGTCAATGCTAGACTTATTTGCCATGACTTATAATATAAAAAGTGGAACAGTTTGTGTGAATGCACTAATCTCTCTAAAGTAGAAATACCTATAAAAAAAAAGAAAAATATTTTTCACCTCAGTAGCTCAAAAAGGGCGTGTTTTCTAGCCAAAACCAGTGAGCAAAAGTCGTTTTTGCTCACTCAGTGAAAAAAAGTGTTTTGAATCACGAGCGTAGCGAGTGATTCTAAATTAGAATCCTTCGCTCGCTCGGGATTCAAACTAGGCACTCGCAACAAACAATAATTTTGCTATCTTGTTGAACAAATAACTATTGTTGCATTTGATAGCCCAATTGTTGAGAAAGGTTACATGGTATTCAGCAACATAGTGTACAACCCTTAGGGTGGTTTCACACATGTGAGGCGAGGCGTGGGATGTGCGGAATTTATTTTTTCATAGTTTTTTGCATAGATGTAGAGTGACTTAAGCTACTTTTAATCTCGGAAAGTAAAAAGTTTCCACAGGATTTTTAAAAACGTTTAGGTTTTTAAAAATCCGTGCAGGCTAAGTTGCTGGAATCTTACTGTATTTATATTTGAACAAGCTGATGCTTGCTGATTAAACTATTTTGTATCATATCAAATAAATTTTCCAGGACATAATAAAAGTATCCTCTGTCAATCTCAAGCATGCAAGCTATCTCTGCACAGTTTTGTCTATAAATTATATAAATTCATCAGTCAAGTGTGTGGTTGTGAGTGTATGTTTGTTACTCTTTAACGCCGCAACTACTGAACCGATTTTGCTGAAATTTTGAGTGGAGATAGATTGTGCCCTAAATTAACGCACAGGTTTCATTAGACTTATTATCCTGGAAAAATCCACAGTTCCCATGGTATTTTGCTGAACTGATTTTGCTGAAATTTTGAGTGGAGATAGATTGTGCCCTGACTTAACACACAGGCTTCATTAGACTTGTTATCCTGGAAAAATCCACAGTTCCCATGGCATTTTGCTGAACCGATTTTGCTGAAATTTTGAGTGGAGATAGATTGTGCCCTGACTTAGCGCACAGGCTTCATTAGACTTTTTATCCTGGAAAAATCCACAGTTCCCATGGGATTTTGAAAAAAATCGAAATCATAGCTACAGGTACAGGTAGATTACTATAGCAAACTTCCTTGAAAGTAGGTACAAAGGTTGGAAAAGGGAGCAGGAATGGGAACCGGAAATCCACGATTCCCTCGGGATTTGTGAAAAACTGAAATTCACGCGGGCAGAAGCTATTTATTATGTTACAAGATTCGGATTTGCGATAGTGTTCTCGGTTAATAATGTTCAATTGAGTGCGATGCGAGCTGTAGGGCTATTCTCTAAAATACCATCTCGATATCGAAGCTCACTAAAGTGAGATAACTCGCTTCGAAAGCAAACTCACTTCACCTCGGTTGGATATTCTGTAAACATCTGCTACGCACTTGCGAATTGAAGTGAGTTTGAGTGAGAAGACCTGTACTATCGAGTTTAACAGAGTACAAATTAGGAAACTCATCTCGAATTCACTCTCTATAATTCTAAAATGGGTTTACAGAATAGCCCTGCTGCCCGCGGACGTGTTAATTTGTCTCGCGCGTTCGCTTCAACGGGGAACATGAGCCGGCATGCCCTATTTACCACGCGAGCGCATATATGTGCAATTACGTGCGAACATTGTATCTATAAGTATAAACATCGGCACGTACATCGAACGCTGAAGGAAAGTGGAGGGGTTAGCTAGGACGCCCCGCGCGCGTCCAGTGTACAGTCGCGTTCTTAATTGTATTGTTATTGCGGTTAATTTTTGTTGTTATATTTTGTTAAGATTGAGTTTGTTAATTTGTTTTTTATTAATCCCCGACGCAAAAACGACGGGGTGTTATAAGTTTGACGTGTCTGTGTGTGTGTCTGTCTGTTCCCTTGCAGCGCTCAAACGGGTGAACCGATTTGAATGCGGTTTCTTTTGTTTGAAAGGTGAATTAGTCGAGAGTGTTGTTAGCTATGTTTAATGAAAATCGATCCAAGATGGCCGCCGCTACAAAATGGTGGATTACATATTTTTTCACAACTCTTAATATGGGTATCAAATGAAAGGGCTTGACTAGTAGAATAGCACTATGCAAATCCAAGATGGCCGCCGCCAGAAAATGGCGAATGTCGGGGATTTTTTTTAATTTTTAATTTACACTTGTTAAGTTTGTTTGTGACTTTGAACAGTGAATATGCCTAGAAAAAATACCATTTTGAGAAGGCAGACACAATTAATAGCTAAATTAAATAGGTACCTACTATTACATAATTAAAGTAATGATTGTATTACGTGCGCGACAGTACCCATGCGCAGCTACCCCCTCCACGTTTCGTTTAGCGTTCGATGTACGTGCCGATGTTTATACTTGTACAGTCATTTTCTAGAGTTAAGCATATCCAAAGAGGATCCTGTTATTAGGCCCCCGCCGTCTGACTCGTCACTTGTCAGTCACGGGGATCTACAGCCGTAGGTATAACCCCCGGCACGTGAGTCGAGCGGTGACCTTCAAGTGCGCGCAGCGTCGTATGGAGTGAGCGGGACACAATACGATTGGAGAGCCAATCAGCGCTTGCGAGGGATCCGCGAGAGCTAATCAGTGCTTACGAACGATCCCCACGCCCTCCGCGCGATCCCCACACTCCGAGATACCTCGCATTTTCGACTTCTGCGCATTGAAGGTCACCGCTTGACTTATTTGCCGTGACTTGTAGGTAACAGGAAGCCAGTTGAAATTTAACACAGAACAAGTATTACTACGGCCTCTATCACAGCAAATAATAAAAATTAAAAAAGATTTGAAACCCAGGAAAAATGGTGGTTTTTCGAAGTTTTTTCATTAGAAAGTTCGAAAACCACAACTTTATCGAAAGAACAGTACCTACTTAATCTATACATATAATAAAATCGTAGAATTGCAGTATCTGTACATTGAAGATTTTTAATCTAAGATTATTAAAAAAATAATAACTGGGGGATGTTAGGGATAAGTAATAGAACGTAAAAAAGCTATTTTTGAAATTTTTGTCTGTTTATCTGTTTGTCTGTTTGTCTGTATGTTTGTGCGCGCATCACGTAAAAACTACCGAATGGATTGAAATGAAACTCGGCATGATTTAAGTTCATACTATGGAGTAACATATAGGATAGGATAGGATAGTTTTTATCCCGAAATTCAGCACGGTTCCCTTGGGAGAGGGGATGAAAGTCAAAATGTGTACTTAGCTGTAATTCGTTAACGGGTGGTCCGATTCCATTCATTCTTTTTTTTGTTAGAAAGGAAATATTTTAAAGATTACTGGCTAAGCTCTGAAAGGCTGGACCGATTTTGATGGGAATTTCACTGGCGGGTGTTTGCATTTTGATCTACCTAAACATCCGCCTGTGAACTTTTAACAGTTTTTAGCAAGGTATGAGCTCAAAGGAGCTTAGGAAAAACAAAATGATTCTCACGGGATTTTTAAAAACCAATATCCACGCGAACGAAGTCGCGGGTGTCCGCTTGTAATTACATATAAGTTAAAAATTTTATCTGATTGTAGTTCATAGTAAATTCATTCATCGAAGACAAACCACTTTAGATCATTATCAGGTTCTCTTCGGATCAAACAAAGGATTTTGGGTTTTTCTTTCATGACTTCACATCTCAGTTACGTCTAGGAAGTTAGCAGTGTAACGCCACTCCACCTTGGAGAGCATTAAGAGAGTGAGAGAATTGAGAGTGCACCATACACGTAATGTGCATGTATTTAAGACATTATTTTTGTAGAATAGAATACAATAGAAAAGTTTTTTATTCAAATAAACTTTTACAAGTAATTTTTTCCCGACTACGGCAAAGCCAAAAGGAAGGGTTACGATTTTAGCAATGTATGTATGTATGTATGTATGTATGTATGTATGCATGTATGTATGTATGTGGCCGATTTTAGTATGAGATTCTGTGTATACCACCGTAGCGCCTAAACTACTGGGCCGATTTGATGAATGAGATGTCAATTAATTCTTTGTTATGGTTCGGGTGACATAGGCTACATTTTACTAACGAAAAAAATCGAGAAGTGACGTGCAAAAGTTTATTATTATTTAGTTTCGGATAGATATAATAGATGGCGCCATTAGCTGCTTCCCCGCGTTCTGCAACCTAAATTATTATTTTATATTAAAATTAATTATTACTAAGCCTAGTCGGGTTTTAGTTTACGAACTTTATCTCTTGTGAATCAAAAGTATTGATTACATACATGTTGTTTCAGTTGTACGATCAGGGATACCTGAAGCGCACGCTCTGCGTACAATGTGCTCAGAGGTTGGTGAACTTCAGCAAGTTCAGAGACAAGAGCCTGAGAGCCAACTCCCTGATGATGGCGCTGGTTGAGAGACACCAACTGGTGAGTGACATTTGATTTTTGAACATTTCCGAACATCATCTATAACTAATTCTCCGGAATTCTGACGTTTCGTAATGTTACCAGAGATAAAACAATTCCCACAAAAAAGATAAAATATTCAAAACTTATGCAAATACAAATCAACTGCCGCATGTAGATATGAGAAATGCCTGACAGACACTTCATGGTGATAATGTCATTCGGCATCCATTTTTTAATAAATTTTTTCAATGTGCTTCTTTTGTTTTCTATTGCTGTTAGTGTGCACTTTCTAGTTTCCACTCTTGGTGTTTTCTATTTTAGGGCGAAACGACTAATATTATTATTCAGCATATGGCTTTTTTATGATGACAGGGAATTAAAGTAGTTTGGGGTAAAATCGTACTTCGTAGATGTTAACCCTGTTCTCCATACAAATAACTCATCTGTAAATGACAATGACAGCTGTCAGAATTCCGGGGAATTAGTAATACGGGTATACACTCAATGACATAGTGTGTCTAGTATCAGTACGCTGCCGAGCCAAGTTTGATTGCACATTTACTTCTTTCTTAAAATTGGACATAATTAGCTGAATTAGTTCAAAGAGTGTACAGTGTACCAATTTCAGTGTAAAAATTTGACTTTGACTGAATAGTGTGTCCTAGGTATATCTTATATGTAATTTGTCTAGACTTTCTAGTGCATGGTTCTCAACGATGTGAACATGAGCACTTGACATAATTTCCTCTTATTCATGTTCATTAATCATTGCATTAAGATCTTCCAGAGTCTGCCGTAGCACACGCATTATGCTATATATGGCTGTTTCTCTACTAACGGGAAAATCGTTGTACCAAGCATTTTTTTCTTATTTGGCTATAATAATACTAATTTTTAATATCAATAATGATAGTACACTACCTAATCTTAAAGGAGGCAAGTTCATTACTATATATATAGCTGCTCGTGCTGATTCATTGACTGACTCACTGATTGATCACCCCTCCTGTAAAATTTTGTATGAAAATTTTTTTTTTCACAAATGGTTTCATATAGAGGACAAAAATTCATTCGGAACAAAAATATGGAGAGAGCTGATGATTGAGGATTTCGAAGACTGGTGAAGAGCACGCTTAAGATATTGAAGATAGGTGGAGGGTGCTCGAACAAATGTCACTCGAAACGTCATCCAATTGGCAGTGAGCTGAAAAAAAATTCAAAATGGCGAAAAAAAGATGGCCGCCATACAAATTTCGTCGGTCTCCATCTCGGAGGGTATAAAAGATGGAAGAGTGGTTTCTTCGCAAAAGATGATGAGGATCCAAAGGTCTACTTGATGAATTGAAAAAAAATTCAAAATGGCGGAATTTATTTTTCCATAGAAAATGTATGGCGAATATTGAAGAGACTACAAGTTGTGAACTATGCAAGGCTTTAATGCGGTTTTTTTGAGAACTCTCAAAGAACAATATGGGAAGACATGATGATTGAGGGTTTGGAAGTTGGTTGAGGAGCCCGGGCAGGGTATTGAAGATAGGTAGGAGGTGCTCAAACAAAAAATACTCGAAACATCATCCAATTGGCAGTGAGCTGAAAAAAAGTCCAAATGGTGGCCATACAAACATCGGTGTCTATCTCACCAAGTATAAAAGATGGAAGAGTGGTTTTTGCCAAAAGATGATTAAGACCTTAAGTTCTACTTGATGAGCAGAATGATTCGAAGAAAAAATATGGAGAGTGATAATGATCGAGGATTAGGAATAGGGGAGAGATAGATGGAGGCTGCTCAAACCAAAATACCCGAAAGCGAAACCTCGCGGTCCGCTTGCGGGCCGCGCACCCACGCGCCCTACTAGTTAATATATATATAGCTGCTCGTGCTGATTCATTGACTGACTCACTGATTGATCACCCCTCCTGTAAAATTTTGTATGAAAACTTTTTTTTTCACAAATGGTTTCGTATAGAGGACAAAAATTCATTCGGAACAAAAATATGGAGAAAGCTGATGATTGAGGATTTCAGAGACGAGCGAATGGCACGCTTAAGGTATTGAAGATAGGTGGGGGGTGCTCGAGCAAATGTCACTCGAAACGTCATCCAATTGGCAGTGAGCTGAAAAAAAAATTCAAAATGGCGAAAAAAAGATGGCCGCCATACAAATTTCGTCGGTCTCCATCTCGGAGGGTATAAAAGATGGAAGAGTGGTTTCTTCGCAAAAGATGATGAGGATCCAAAGGTCTACTTGACGAATTAAAAAAAATTCAAAATGGCGGAATTTATTTTTCCATAGGAAATGTATGGCGAATATTGTAGAGACTACAAGTTGTAAACTATGCAAGGCTTTACCGCAGTTCTTTGAAGAACTCTCAAAGAAAAATATGGGAAGACATGATGATTGAGGGTTTGGAAGATGGATGAGGAGCCCGGGAAGGGTATTGTAGATAGATGGGAGGTGCTCAAACAAAAATTACTCAAAACCTCATCCAATTGACACTGAGCGGAAAAAAAAAACAAAATGGGGAAGTCAAGATGGCGGCTATACAAATTTCGTCGGTGTCTATATCACGGATTATAAAAGATGGAAGAGTGTTTTTTGGCAAAAGATCATCAAAACGTGATTTACTTGATAGTTAGATAGAAAAAAAAACAAGATGACGAAATTTATTTATCTATACAACATGTACGACGAATATTGAAGATAATCATCATCATCATCATGATCAACCCATTACCGGCTCACTACAGAGCACGGGTCTCACCAAGTATAAAAGATGGAAGAGTGGTTTCTTGGCAAAAGATTATTAATACCTAAAGATCTACAGTTTGATGAACAGAAAAAAATCAAGATGGCGGAATTTATTTCTTTCACACAAAAAGTTGTTTTCATTGATGTTCGTATAGAAGAAAAAATTCATGCGGAGGGAAAATATGGAAAGAGCTGATGATTGAAGATTTTGGAGATGGGTGAGGAGCACGGTCAGGGTATTGAAGATAGGTGAGAGGCGCTCGATCAAAAATTACTCGAAACCTCATCCAATTGGCAGTGATCTAAAAAAAATACTAAAATAGCGGATTCAAGATGGCGGCTATAAAATTTCGTCAGTGCCTATCTAACCAAGTATAAAAGATGGAAGAGTAGTTTCTTTGAAAAATATGATCAAGAACTAAAGATCTACTTGATGAATAGAAAAAAAAAATCAAGATGGCGGAATTTACGTTTTCAAACAAAGTTTTTTTTATTGATGGTTTCAAATATAGAAGACAAAAATTTATGCGGAGGAAAAATATGGAGAGAGCTCATGATTGAGGATTTTGGAGACGGGTGAAAAGCACGGCTAGGGTGTTGACGATAGGTAGGAGGTGCTCAAACAAAAGTTACTCGAAACCTCATCCAATCGGCAGTGAGCTGAAAAAAAAAGTCCTAAATGGCGGATTCAAGATGGCGGTGATAAAAATTTCGTCGGTGTCTATATCACGGATTATAAAAGATGGAAGAGTGTTTTTTGGCAAAAGATCATCAAAACGTGATTTACTTGATAGTTAGATAGAAAAAAAAACAAGATGACGATATTTATTTATCTATACAACATGTACGACGAATATTGAAGATAATCATCATCATCATCATGATCAACCCATTACCGGCTCACTACAGAGCACGGGTCTCCTCTCAGAGTGAGAAGGGTTTTGGCCATAGTCTACCACGCTGGCCAAGCGGATTGGCAGACTTCACACACCTTTGAGAACGTTATGGAGAACTCTCAGGCATGCAGGTTTCCTCACGATGTTTTCCTTCACCGTTAAAGCAAGTGATATTTAAATACTTAAAACGCACATAACTCCGAAAAGTTAGAGGTGCGTGCCCGGGATCGAAACGACCTCCGATTAGAAGTCGGTCGTCCTAACCACTAGGCTATCACAGCTTCTTTTTTTTATAAGAATATGAAGATAATGCAAGTTGGAAACTATGCAAGACTTTAATACAGTTTCTTTTCAAAATTTGTTTTTATGGAAGAACTCTCATTATGACAAAATAATCGGAGAAAAAATATGGAAAGTGATAATGATCGGGGGTTTGGAAGATAGGTGAAGGCTGCTCAAGCAAAAAATACCCGATAATGAAACCTCGCGGTCCGCTTTAGCGGGCCGCGCACCCACGCGCCATACTAGTTAATATATATATAGCTGCTCGTGCTGATTCACTGACTGATTGATCACCCCTCCTGTAAAATTTTGTATGAAAAATTTTTTTTTCAATAATGGTTTCGTATAGAGGACAAAAATTCATTCAGAACAAAAATATGGAGAGAGCTGATGATTGAGGATTTCAGAGACGAGCGATGGGCACGCTTAAGGTATTGAAGATAGGTGGGGGGTGCTCGAGCAAATGTCACTCGAAACGTCATCCAATTGGCAGTGAGCCAAAAAAAAATTCAAAATGGCGAAAAAAAGATGGCCGCCATACAAATTTCGTCGGTGTCCATCTCGGAGGGTATGAAAGATGGAAGAGTGGTTTCTTCGCAAAACATGATGACGATCCAAAGGTCTACTTGATGAATTGAAAAAAAATTCAAAATGGCGGAATTTATTTTTCCATAGAAAATGTATGGCGAATATTGAAGAGACTACAAGTTGTGAACTATGCAAGGCTTTAATGCGGTTTTTTGGAGAACTCTCAAAGAAAAATATGGGAAGACATGATGATTGAGGGTTTGGAAGTTGGTTGAGGAGCCCGGGCAGGGTATTGAAGATAGGTAGGAGGTGCTCAAACAAAAATTACTCGAAACATCATCCAATTGGCAGTGAGCTGAAAAAAGTCCAAAATGGCGGATTCAAGATGGCGGCTATACAAATTTCGTCGGTGTCTATCTCACCAAGTATAAAAGATGGAATAGTGGTTTCTTGGCAAAAGATGATTAAGACCTTAAGTTCTACTTGATGAGCAGAATGATTCGAAGAAAAAATATGGAGAGTGATAATGATCGAGGATTAGGAATATGGGAGAGATAGGTGGAGGCTGCTCAAACCAAAATACTCGAAAGCGAAACCTCGCGGTCCGCTTGCGGGCCGCGCACCCACGCGCCCTACTAGTTTAATAATATAACATTGTCATATTCTATCAAATTCAGTTGAAAACCTCAAAATACAGTTCTTGGCTATGTCCTATTTCCAGAATGACAACTCTTACGATGAATATTTATTTCCTTTATTAAAATAGACAAATTTAAACATATACAAGCAATAATAGGATACAGATAGCATGTTTAGAAAACACAATGATAATTCTAGGTTTATTTTTGATACTTACTACAAACTGGCACTCGAATGTTGTCCGCACGATTTTTGATTTTTCCCCGAATACAATTTGAATATCACGTCAAAAGCTTACTATGCACTACTGAGATTATTTATGTCGTAAAACGCAATGAAACCAGTGTGAAGTTCGTTCGAAAGTAAAGTACAAGATGCCGCGGCCATTTTATTCAGTTTTATCTCTGTTTGTGTAAGAGAATCACGTGTCTGGGCAGCTTGTTTAACAGTCCTCTGGAGAGTTGTATTTTTAGTATTATAAGAGACTAGCTGTTGCCCGCGACTTCGTCCGCGTTATAACATTTTAAACGGGAACCCTTTGTTTCCTCGGGACAAAATAGTAGCCTGTCACTTTCCAGGTCCTCAACTAAAAAAATGTAACTGCAAAAAATCACGTCAATCTATAGTTAAATGTCCGATGATAATAATATGTCGAAAAGAAACCATTTTAACCCCCTTGGGGTGGATTTTCGTCAAATTTTTCTTAGCTTATGCCTACCCCCTAGAAAGAACCTAACTTCCAAATTTCAAGTTAATAATAACAATAACTAAAACTTCACATAAAAAGTTTCATCCCCTTTTTTACCACCCTTAAGGGGAGATTTTCCAGAACAACTTATACAGGTTTTTATTATTTAAAATTTATAATCTAAGTGCCTATTTTCATATCTGTAACTTCAAAAACATAGAACTTTCATATAACCTTTCTACCCCGATTTTACCCCCTTAGGGGAGGATTTTCGTGAAATCTTTTCTAGGCTGATATCTAAGCCCTAGAATGAACCTACTTTCCAAATTTCAAGTTGATAATAACAATAATTAAAACTTAACATAAAAACTTTCAACCCCTATTTTACCACCCTTAAGGGAAGATTTTTCAGAATAAAATACACAGGTTTATATTATTTAAAACTAATAATCTAAATGCCGATTATCAGGTCTGTAACTTTAAAAACATAGGACTTTCATACAAACTTTCTACCCCCATTTTACCCCCTTAGGGGAGGATTTTAGGGATGCTAAATAGCCTATAACCTTCCCGGAAAATTGTACTACCATATGCAAAAAGAATTTTTCAAATCCGACTGGTACTTCCAGAGATTAGCGCGTTCAAACAAACAAACTCTTCCGCTTTATTATATTAGTATAGATTCAATTGTAATAATTTTATACAACAATAACCCAGTGCGAGCATTATCACTTCTTACAATAATATTAAACAAAATCTTAAATGATTTAATTCTATGACACTTTTTATGTAAAAAAAACAGTCCTCTGGGCAACAGTCCTCTGGAATTTTATAGCACAAATTACCTGTTTTATGCTACAAAGACCTATTTTATTTACTGATAATGTCCATTAAACGTGCAATAAGATGAAAACATTTAAATTTAGAAAAATAATAATACGAAAAAATTATTTTTTTCATACAAAAAAAAATTTTGTCAAAATTTCAATTGTTTTTTGGGGATTAGTATTTACTTCATTACTACTTCTCGAAAAATATATATCATTTCTTAATTTTCAAAAAAAATAGAGTCGGGACAACTTTGTATGGACGAGTTTCCAGTTAGTAGAGAAATGCCCATATAATAATATATACAAAAAAAATAGCCTTTATTCTCTGATCTTATATTAGGTACTCATTCATATTATACTTATTAAATAACAGTATTACTAATTTACTATTGCTAATATTTAATTATTCTATTTTATATAATTTATTCTAAAAATTGGTAACACTAGCACTAATTTATTAGAATAGAATAGAATAGAATAGAAAAGTTTTTTATTCAAATTCATTATTCAAATCAGGTTGTCCTCTTTGGACATATGCTTCCTCTAGAATTGACCATTTTTCTCTGTCTAACGGTAATCTGCGCAATCCCTTTTTTGTTCATACAGCCAAAAGGAAAGATGGCTGTATACTTTATTGTGATGAATTATATTATAATGAATATTCTTCCAGATAACGATACAACACTTGGAGGCTGTGAACGAAGTGAGAAACGAACTGAAATACAATATCGTGAAGACTGTATTGGAGCCCGATCACTGCGATTTACACATAGATTGCTCTGACACAGACTCAATGATAGATGTAGACGCAACTACAACCGATGAAATCATATCAGTGAAAACCGAGCAGCCCGTCCCTATGTCCATCGATGAAGACCACGCTGAGCATGTAGTGAGGAACGAAGATGCAGCAAAGAATTTGAACATAAACCTAGTTGTCACCAAGGAGGAATACCTGTCTGATGAGGAACCAAATCAAATGACAGATCCTCTACTAGTGAAACCGTCGACGTCTAAGGAGCAAGTGGCTGGGGCTGCACCGATCAAGTATGAGATCACGTTTGAATGCTCAATATGCTCGGAGGAATTTGCGGATGAGGATGCATACAACTATCATATGACGAGGCATATGGAGGTGAGATGACTTATGAGCGTTTTTAGTGTTTAAACTGTCATCAGTGATATCCATTATGGTGCTGCCATGCCACATTTAAAAAATATTATAAAATGTTAGTAAACATTTGTTAGTTAACATTTTGCCACAAATGTTAGTTTCAAAGTTTTCAAATGTTTTCATGTTTATGAAACATTATTTAACAAATTATAACAAGGAGTGTAGGTCCAAACTGATATAAAATGTTATACAACAATGTTACAACATGTTTTATCAGTGTGGTAGCATTGAAAACATCTAACAAATCACCACAAAATCTAACAAATGTTAGTTACCCGGGACCTCGTGATCTGCAGTCGAATACGATAACCATTGTATAACATAAATGATTATTTTATTGCAGGAGAGTCAGGAAAGTCGCACTCCGACTGAAGATCCCAGTGCAGAGTACGGCCATTCTTCGGGTGAGTGGATTTTTCTATTGTCTTCGAACCTGGATAACGAGAGAAGCCCAAAAGGCTGAATATATAAAGTTTTGAACCATGCGGTAAAGAAACTAATCTAAAATGGTGGTTCGTACTTGTGATGGTAGAAATAAATTGAATAGCCGGCGAAAAAAAGATTCATTAATTCATACAGATCCTTAACTTACATATGTGAGTTTGCTTGTCTGTTTGTTACTCTTTCGCGCCTAAACCACTGAACCGATTTTAATGAAAATTGCCATCTTGAAAAAAGACATAGCCGGGATACCTGGCTATGTACTTTTTATCCCTATCCCTAGGCTACTTTTTATCCGGAAAAACCAACGGTCAAAATTTACGCGGATGTATTCGCGGGCATCAGTTAGTTAAATACAAACGCGAAAGTAACTGTGTGTCTGTTACCATTTTACGGCTCAACCTCTAAACAAATCTTGATGAAGTTTGGCACAGAGATAGTTTGCATATCAGAGAGGGATAGGGGCAATTTTTTATCCCCGAAAATCAAAGTCTAGCTTTGGAGTGTATGTCTGTGTCTTTTAAATCACTTCCTCTTATTGAACTCATATGATTATTTGTACTATAACTTAATCCATACACACGTTTTCAAAAGTTTTGTCTGTCTGTCTATCTATCTGTCTGTCAGGTGATAAAGCTGACAGCCTGACTACTGTCTGACAATTCAGGGGGAAATTAATGGCCAACCATAGTTTTTATAGTTTCTTCTTGTATGGTGTGACATACTTTATACATAGAATTTTCTCAATCATCCAGGTTCGAATAATATTATATGTATACTAAGCGTTTCAATTGAGAAGACCATAGGCAAGGTAATTTGAACATTTTAAACAGATTGAAATTTTATTACATTTTTAGGGGTGGTTCTTTAGTAAGACACTTGTAAAACTTTTAAGTTTTTAATAGGTTTAAATTAACTATATCTTTAAGGTTTCTTAATAAAACTAGGAACCCTATAAGAACGCTAGAAGAACCCTATAAGGAAGAAATATAATCATGCGGTCTATCTGTGTGTCACAGCCATTTTATTCAGAAACTATAAAAGCGTCAAAGTTTAAATTCGGCAGTTACAGTAACTTGTTACTGGTATATATAGATTACAGAGGCGTGTACTAAAATTTTTTTCAGTCTACCTGCGGAACATAAAAAGTAAAAAAAAATTACGTGAAATTTCTAGTAGAAAGTTGTTTATTTTTTTTTTACATTTTTCACGTAATTTATTAAGTTATATCAAAAAATGGAACAGCCATTTAATATTCAAATCAAAATCAAAAGTTGTTTAATATGTATTTTAAAATCGTTACGAGATGATTACGAGATTATTTTTGTTGGTAGTACGTTGACCGTCGTCTCATCTATTCTGCTAAGATGCTAATTAAAACGATTTTTCAACAAGATAAAGTTCAAAAACTTAACACCGACTCGCGTGGTATATGTATTTTACTATCTATATAAAAAAATTCAATGTTTGCCTGTATGTCCTCTATGAACTCCTAAACTATTCATCCGATTATGATGAAACTTTGGTAAGTTGTTGTACGACGGTGAAGGTTCCTGGTCCAAAAAAAAATCTACATAAAAATGTATGTTTGTATGTCTTCCATGCTTTACTAAATACTTTACGCGGCAGCTGGTTGTACTGTATTTATGAACTCAGAATGTACAGTTAGACAACAATAAAACTGAACACTTTTGCCGTATTGCAATATCGTGTACCTAAAACCACATAATTTATGTTTTATTTACTTTAAAAAATCTCGCTACCACCTACAACTGTCCAGCAATTTCTATT
This sequence comes from Melanargia galathea, assembly GCA_920104075.1. Lineage (NCBI taxonomy): Eukaryota > Metazoa > Arthropoda > Insecta > Lepidoptera > Nymphalidae > Melanargia > Melanargia galathea. Next base: position 12,420,463 of record OV049878.1, read on the forward strand.
GTTGTCGTGTATGAAATTCTAGCGCCGTGTGATTTCATTGCGTACCGAAAAGAGTCGATTCACGTTTTTTTTTTAAATTTAAATAACGAAATAATTTCCGAGAAAGTGGAAGAAAATACTATTCTTCTTCCAGATACGGCCGAAGAAGAAAAGATTTTATCCGAAAATCTCTTACCACCGAAATCGAGAGAGAAATACCAAAAGGCGTACGACAATTTCGTCAAATGGAACTGGAAAACTGGGAGAAAAGGGAAATCTTTCTCGGAAAACGATCTCTTACAATATTTCAATTATTTGAGCAAAACCAAAGTGCCCTCTACACTATGGTGCGAGTATTCAAAGCTTAAAACAACAATACGTCTAAAGGAAGATATAGATATTGGGGATTATGAAAACCTGTGCATATTTCTGAAACAAAAGTCCGAGGGATATACGCCCAAGATATCTAAAGTTCTATCCAGAAGCAATATCGAAAAGTTCTTAAAGGAAGCCCCAGATGAACAATATTTGCTAGAAAAGGTAAGACTTTGCATTAAATATAGTAAAATAAAATAAAATTACCTTTAATTTCCGAAATTTTTCTAATAAAAAAAACATTTTTTTTTAAATATCTTACCTACGTACAACCCGCGGCATGTAAGTCGAGCGGTGACCTTCAATGCGCAGAAGTCGAAAATGAGGTACCTCGGGGTGTGAGGGGGTCGCGGGGAGAGCGTGGGGATCGTTCGTAAGCACTGATTAGCTCTCGCGGATCCCTCGTAAGCGCTGATTGGCTCTCCAATCGTATTGTGTCCCGCTCACTCGTATGACGCTGCGCGCACTTGAAGGTCACCGCTCGACTTACGTGCCGCGGGTTATATTAAGATTACTAAACCGAAAAGTTTTTATGTGTTTCATATACAGGGTATCAGGAAAACGCTCTCGGAAAGGTGATAGTACTGATGATTAGTGATAAGCTACTATAAAACCACGTGAAAAAAGTTTTTACAAAAAATGCATTTTTTGTGCAATACCCGTTTTTTTGGGAGGGTGAAACAGAGCTGTAATTCCAAAAAAAATATTTCCTGTATTTTTTTAAATTTAGTAACGTAATTCAAAGAAAATCACAACGCTGGAGGTCATCGAACCTACGCTATGCGCTATACCTACGCTATTAGGTAAATGATTATTTATTGGTGTTGGATTGTGTTTAGGTAATTTCATAATTCATAATAATTCATTTATTTTTTTGCAAAAAATACACCTGAAATAGTGTTACAATATTTTTGGAAGCAGTGTATTACCAAATATTGCGTGCAATAAAGAGCAAAAATATATAATTTGAATAAGTCATCAATAATTTGCTACAAGGAGAATATTAAATACAACATCAAAACAAAATACTACGACTATAAAATGTCAATATTAAGATTATTAAATATGTCAAGTAGGAGTTGAAAACAATCGTTAAGAGCCCTCTCCATGGGAGCGACAAATCGTTGGTGAGTGGAGTCTAAAACAGTGATTTCTGCATTCAGAGAGCGAGACGTCTTCAGTATAGAAGAGTACTAAAAATATATACATAAATAAATAATAAATTAATTATAAATAAATTTTGCTTGAGATATCATGATTTTTAGTGAAAAACGGCAAAGTAAAAAGATGCAAATCAAGGTTTGGAATTTCGTCTATTTTAGCAAATATTTGGCAATTTTTTACATGAACTAAAGACATTTGTTAATTTTCATTGAAGTAACCTATGATAAGACTTCGGTCGTTTTTCAATTTTCTAGTTTCTTATATAGTTTATTTACGCACGAAGTTGCCCCAAAATTTGCCCAAAAATAGTGATTTTTCAAGCGTCATAACTTTCAAAATAAATATAATTTTACTAATATTTTTATTTTATGGCATAGGTAATGGAGATATAAATTGATATCTGGCTTAACTTTAGACCTATTGCGACAAATATTAGAATAATAGGCGTAATACGTTTGTATGGAAAAGCGCTTGAAGAGAGCGGCCTTAATAGCTTTTGCCGTTAATATTATTCGGTACAATAATTTATAAAAATGATAAAAATATGTAGTATAATAATAGAGATAAGTTTTCGGAAGCGGTCTCCTTATACCCTGTATTAGTTGTTTAAGTGCAAAAGCATAAAAAAACTAAAATTGTATCTTAATAAAATAGCAATAAGAATCAAATGAATAACCGTTCTTGAAATTATGATTAAATAATTTAAAAATCAAATCCTTATATACAAATTTGGTTTGCCGCAGGCCGTACTTATTTTCGGAGTAAACGGCGCGTGCCGCAGCAACGAAATCTCTTCCCTCACAACGAAAGACGTCGAAACTCAGAATAACAGAATGTTAGTCCGTTTGCGCTGCACCAAAAATGAGAAGGGCCGTTTTTTCACAGTGCAAGATGAATTTCTGAGGGTAGTACAGAAGTATCAAAAGCTCCGACCGGTCAGTTCGAACAGCGATCGATTCTTCCTCAATTTCAAATACGGGAAGTGCACCAAGCAAGCGCTAGGGCGGCATAAAATAGCGGCGATACCTAGACGCATTGCGACGTACCTGAGACTACCTGATGCTGAATCATATACAGGACATTGCTTTAGGAGGTCCTCGGTTACCCTTCTCGCCGATACGGGGGCTAATTTGACCACCCTGACGAAACACGGGGGCTGGGTGTCGAGCAAAGCGGCGAAGGGTTACATGGACGAATCGATGGAAAACAAGGCTAAGATGGCCGCACGAATGAATGAAGTATCGAATACTTCGCTTTTAGTACCTCGACCGTCGACGTCTCGCGCAAAGCATTCTACGAATTGACCACTGAAGCTTTTACTTCTTTCGACGCTGATTACAAGTGCAAGGATTACATCGATGAGTTGATGGAAAAAAAGTCAAAATAACCATACGAAGGAATGAAGTATCGAATACTTCGCTTTTCGTACATCGACCGTCGACGTCTAACGCACAGCATTAGACGAATAAACCACTGAAGCACTGAGCTCAAGCGAAAGTATTAAACAATGATTGATTTACCCGTTGAAAGTGTTTAGTTATGGTTGTCTAACTTTACTTACTGCAATATTAAGTTTAATTAAACATTTTTCTTGAATTAGTTTGTTTATTGTCTCTTCGCAATTTAGAGAAAAGTATAGTACTTCAGTGGGGTTATGCCGAGTTTGTACATTGCGCCAACGTTGATCGAATTCGAGTATCGAAACACAATAGCTTCAGAGTGGAAAGGATCTAAACTGGCTTGTCTGGTCCAGCCAGTTTAGATCCACTGCTACAGCCAGTGCCTCAAGCGGAAATGTTGCAAAATAAAAATTAGCTTTTTAAAAGAAGTGCCTTTGGGTCCATTTTGCTCTGATATTATAGTTTTTCGATATTCGAAATGTAGTAGCGGTGTCGCAAGCAAATTGGTTCTGAAAGACACTCGTAATTTTAACTCTATCACAAACAAATAAGTGTCTATATCTATACTAATAAATAAAATTGAAGTGTCTGTCTGTAATTTCGAAATAACTACCTCATATTAAGCTCACATGGTTATTTGAACGGTACCATAACCGAATCACACTTTTTTTAAATTTTTGTCTGTCTGTCTGTCTGTCTGTCTGTCTGTCTGTCTGTTTGAACGGGCTAATCTTCGGAACGGCTGAACCGATTTTGACGGGACTTTCACATACAAGTAGAGAATTAACCAGGGAGTAACATAGGCTACTTTTTTAACCGACTTTCAAAAAAGGAGGAGTTGTGTTTTTCTACCTATGTACACCGATATCTCCGAGATTTCTGAACTAATTTGCGTAATTTTTTTTTTAATCGATAGAAAAACATTTCGACACTGTCCTACAAACAATTTGGATTCCAACTCCTCAATCCTGATGCTGTAAGGGACCTGCTCCCCAAAACTAATGGGATTTAGGAACTGTCGCTTATTTAAATTATATTGGGGGTTATTGTTGGGTACATTATTGTTAAAAATGAACTACAGCTGCAAGAACTTGATAAGTCATCTCAAGAATGACTATTAAGATTTTACATATTATTTTTCTATTGTTATGTAATGATGCATGATTATTTTAGTATTAAGTTTATTTTTACATTATTAATAATTAACGTACACTCCACAAATACTAATAACAAAAATTCTACACTTTCGTTTCTACGCAGGTCACACAAACAACCCTTATTTCCGCACACAACATTCACTTCTTTTCTTAAGTATAAAGTTCATAGTAAACATTCATTAAAAACTAAAGGTCTAAAAATATTAGATAAATTATGTATCTTGTTTTCCATCACATTTATTCTACTTTTAGCAAAAATTTACATATTCCTGTCTTTTTTTCTTGCTACAACCCACAAATATAATTTTTACAGTGCATAGTCAAGCTCATACAGTAAATGAATATGTTGATGACTTTTCTGTATCAGACTCATTCATATGTACTCCTGAAGTAACTAACACCTACCTTCAAAATCCACGTAACTACTTGAAAATATTGTCACAAAATATAAGATCGATAAATTGCAATTTTTATAACTTTGAAATACTTTTAAAGCGAATACCTTTTGATAATGATATCATAGTTTTAACAGAATGCTGGTTACCCTGTAATAACAACCAAATCTTACCAACTTTAACTAACTATACTACACGCCAGTCAACAAAACACCTAAACCAGAACGATGGTGTTGTTGTTTTTGTAAAATCAGACATATTACATTCTTGTGAAGAGCCAGATTTCCAGCTTTCAGCTTCTGGAATAATTATTAAATTAAATTGCGATATTGCAATACTTTGCATCTATAGATCTCCTTCAAATGATAACAGCGACACATTTCTTTCTGCTCTCAATAACATATTATCATCACTCATTAGTTTTAAATCAGTAGTTATTACAGGAGATATAAACCTAGATATAAAGCCCTGTTCTCTAGACTCTCGCTCACAGGATTACCTCAATAACCTTGCGTTCCATGGATATTTACCAGCACACGTGATACCAACAAGAGGCAATAACTGTTTAGATCACGTGATCTTACGCACTAAATTACCGGCTATCACACTTATTTTAAATACATCTGTTACTGATCATTATTCAACACTAATTGGCCTTACTAAACCAACGCAAACGAATCGGATATTTAACTCGTTTACAAGGATCAATTACGAAACTTTGGACAAAACTATTGCAAATTTAGATTTGTCCTATATAAACACCATCCTAAATCCTGATGACGCTACTGAATGTCTTGTTAAGACACTGGCTCAAGCCGTTTCAGAAAATACAATTACCTCAAGGCCTTCTAGTAATAAGAGAATCTTAAAACCTTGGATCACGCAAGGCCTTTTGAGGTGTATGCGTAATAGAGACTCGATGCATATAAAAGTAAAAAAGTTCCCTGACAATGAAATTCTTAAACTTACTTATAAACGATACAGAAACTTTTGTTCAAAGATATTAAAAAATGCAAAAAGATCATATGACACACAGGAAATAAATAAGGCAGGAAATAATACTAAGCAACTATGGGATACTCTCAAAAAAATATGTTTTACCTCAAAACCTAAGCAACATAGTACTCAATTATTGTTAAGTGATTCTCTTCCGCAGCTTTCATGTAACAATGCTAATAAATTTTTCGTTAATATAGGTAAAGAACTTGCAAATAACATTAGGCAGAATACATCCAATGTAACTTTCTCCACAGCCTCTACTTCAGTAAATTGCTTATCATCTTTTGTTCTCGAGCAAACTGACGCCGATGAAATTATCTCCATGATTAATTCCTTAAGAACTAATGCGGCTACTGGCTGGGACGGCATCTCTCCAATGGTACTTAAAAGATACTCCCAAATTTTGGCACCTATTCTCTGTTACATTTTTAATCAATGTTTTGCACTAGGCACTTTTCCGACGATCTTCAAGAAGGCAATAATCATTCCTGTTTTCAAAGGAGGTGATGAAAAAGTTATAAACAATTATAGACCTATTGCCATACTTACGGCCTTGTCAAAAATTCTCGAGCGCCTGGTTTGTAAAAGACTTGTGCATTACCTGGAACATTTTAATTTAATTTCTAACCAACAATTTGGCTTTCGAAAAAATAAAAGCACATCAGATGCTGTTCTTGAACTCACTGATAATGTCGTTCACCACCTGAACAATGGGGAAAAGGTGCTGACTATATTTTTAGACCTTGCTAAGGCGTTCGATACAGTACCCATAACTACACTCTTAGTCAAGCTTGAAGGAATGGGTATTCGTGGTAATCAGTTAGATTTTTTCCGCAGCTACCTCACCGATCGAAAACTAATCACTAAAATTGGTAACCACTTTAGTGACGAGCTGCCTATTACTTACGGTGTTCCACAAGGTAGTATTCTAGGACCGACTCTCTTTCTAGTTTTTATTAATGATCTCTGTAACCTCAGTCTACCAAACGCCCAAATAGTTTCTTTTGCAGATGATACTGCCATAACTTTTTATGGTAAATCTTGGCTTGAACTTCAAAAAACTGCCCAACGGGGATTTAACACTGTCTATGATTGGCTACTTTCTCATTCATTAACACTTAACACTTCTAAAACTAAGCTTATGACTTATTCGATTCGTTCTATTTCGCAACCGATTATTCCGTTAACGATTAAAGTTCACTCTTGTTTAGATAATTCTGATACAAATTGTCAGTGTGCATCCATAGTACCTATTGACAATATTAAATATCTTGGCATTGTTTTAGACAAATACCTAAACTTTAAAGATCACATTGAGTTGCTTACAAGTAGGGTTCGTAAATTAATATTTATCTTCAAAAATCTACGACACATTGCCAATTCTATCGTGATCCGCAAAGTTTACTATGCCTTATGCCAATCGATTATTGAATACTGCATCACTTGTTGGGGTGGTACAGCCAAATCTACTCTCAAGCCTCTTGAAATCGCACAACGAGCCGTTTTAAAGGTGTCTACTTTTCGCCCTATACTTTTTCCTACCACACAGTTATATAAAGACTGTGGAGTTCTTAGTGTTCGGAAACTGTTTATCTTAAAATTAATTATATATCAGCATAAAAAAACACCTTATAGAAACATAGAAAGCCGGCGCAAAAATAAGATCTGCAACTTGCGTGCGCCTAAGTTTGCCTTTATCAAACGTTTTTGTTACTTTCTTGGCCCATACCTATAAAATAAACTTAATGAAAAATCACATATCTTTAACTTGCCGCTTGCTAAGTGCAAACAAAAAGTTAAGTCATTTCTTCTAGATAAAACTTATGATGAAATAGAATTATTCCTACAAACATTCTAAGAAATTTTACTAATGTTCTACTAAATGTTCAAGTACCTTTTTACAAATAAAATAGAACTTTACTTTACTAGTAAATATTATTCAATTACAAACACACACGCACCCGTACACGTACACACACACACACACACACACACACACACACACACACACACACACACACACACACACACACACACACACACACACACACACACACACTCACACAAACACACACGCACACACTCTCGCACACACATTATAACTAATTACTAACAAGTCGTCTTTGTCTGTTTTTTTTCCCTTTATTACTAGCATCTGTAATGTGCGCCTAGCCTGGTTGTGTTTTCGAGGGATGGCTGACCTTAACACAGATAAAATCTAGTAAGGACAGCCATACTATTGGATCTATTATTGTAGCATAGGCTAAGTTTTATAGATCAAACCCTTTTTGTAACTTTTTGTTGGTAAATAAATGATTTATTTATTTATTTATTTATTATTTATTGGGGGTACCAATTAAATACTTTATCGTTGAATGAAGAACTCGAGTAGGTACATATCCAACTCCTCAACCCTGATGCTGTAAGGAATTGCATTCCGAAATCGTGGGGATCCCACGGGATTTTTGCGTTTTGGGGACGGGTTACTACAGATAAGCTACTTTTTGTAATAAGATACTTACAGAAAAGTTCCCACGGGATATTTAAAAACCTAAATCCACACGGGCGAAGCCGTGGGCATCATCTAGTCATTACTAAGCACAGCAAATCATTAGTTGCAAGCTGTGCGAGCGACGTTGCAAATTAGTCTGGTTGCATAAACGTAAGAAGCCTCTTGTAACCATGCCCATAAAACAAATGCCAAACAACTTTGTAGCTTTAACAGTTCCTGAATCAAATGGCTGTGACGGACTCGATGAAACTATAAGCGTACCTTGTTTTACTACGGAACCCAAATAAACAACTTTTTACAATTGACAATTAGGTGTCTATTTCTGCCGATATGTATCTGAGATTAAGGTGAGAATCCTGTTTTTGGAGTCGTTTAACAATTATAATTTTTAAGTTCTTTGGCAAATTAGAAGTGGTTAACAAACTTAAAGTTAACAGAGGACATGGATTTTACGTATTTTGAAAGAGCCTGTTTTTAAAAAATCACTAAGAAATAATAATTAATTTTTAACACAGGCAACATCCGTAATATGTGAAAAATAAAAGATCTCGAATTCAAGTACGTATTAGTTCGCTATTACCTCGGTCTTCTCAGTTGGTACGCTAAGGGCCTGTTTCACCACCTTCTGATAAGTGTCGGATAGCCTAAACGTAAGTTTTGTCTCTTTCTTTTTTTATGTCAAGTGACAAAGACAAAATATGTGAATAAGCTATCCGATACTTATCAGAAGGTGGTGAAACAGGTCCTTAGTAATCTATAGTTTTTAAGATATAGCTTGCGTCACGGGACACCTGTCAAAGTTACACGCCTACGGCTTATTATTATCGATTCGGTTCTCAGCTCCGTCATCCCGCAAGGGAGCAGCGTGGCGGGTCTAAGAACTATTGTAACTTGTGACATCATAAAAAGTCTTGAGATTCTACCGCCGCTTTGGAAAGCGGATTTTTCTGAATAGGGCTGGCACCAAACTCTTGTTCGTTCCAATTTATTATAGAATAGTCAATGGTTAAGATGAGATGACTTACTATTTATGAACTTCCACCAATAAAGTATGACATTGTGGCCAATTCTGTTGTACACAATCTCTAAACCTAAACTAAAATGACAGGCCTAAATATATTCCTATCTCTTTCACAATGCTCCCTGCGGAAAAGGATAGCACTATTTTTAAACTTGTCAATTTAGTTTAGGTTTAGAGATTGTGTACAACAGAATTGGCCACAATATCTCCCATACATTTTATTGTCATACAAGTATAAATTAAAAATTTAAAAAACCCCCGACATTCGTCATTTTGTGGCGGCAGCCACATGATTTGATCTTCGATTTCTACTAGTTAAGCCCTTTCATTTGATACCCATATTAAGGGAGTTGTGAAAATATATTTAATCCGCTATTTTGTAGCGGCGGCCATCTTTGATCGATTTTCATCAAACATAGCTAACAACACTCGACTAATTCACCTTTCAAACAAAAAAAAAACGCATTCAAATCGGTCCACCCGTTTGAGCGCTACAGGGGAACAGACAGACACACATACCTACATACACACACAGACACGTCAAACTTATAACACCCCGTCGTTTTTGCGTCGGGGGTTAAAAATACGGAACATGATAGGCGTAATTTCGACGACAGGTGACCCGGGAATTAGGCTATATTTTTTGAACTATGTTGATTGTTGATATTGTAATTGCATGCAGAAAATAGAAAGGTGTTTAGAGATCGCACAGAGCCGCGGGATTCGCATTTTTCAGTACTGAAAGTGTGCGTGACGTCAGCAGCATCAAGCCCGCCGTTAAAGTCACACCAAGCCGATGACTATCGTCTTTGATGCGTCGGAAGAGTAAAGAACAAGCAGAGATGACTTAATTGTAGTTTTTCATACAAAAAGTGGTGGCCATGTTGCGGCCGATCCGCCATTGCAGTGTCATCAGTTAAGACGTCTACATGTACACATGTACACCCACACACGCACAAATTCGAGACGCCATTATAATAAACATGCGCCATTTTTTTTGGAGGCTTTTACTGCTCTCGGATTGTGCTTGTGTGAGTGTAAATAACACGTTTTTATGGTAGTTATGTCACGCCTCTAGATGTCTATGGTCGGAATCTTGTTGCTGACGTCACTTTTATTTTCAGCATTTATCCCTTTAGTCTAGTCACTAGCGGCCCCGGGTTCGAGTCCTGGGGTGTGCAAAAAAGTTTATTCAAAAAATTCTCAGCTCGGAGTTGGGAAGTTGGCGGTGTTTACCCCCGTGCCTCGGGGAGCACGTAAAGCCGTCGGTCCTGCGCCTGATCTCTCTCCGGTTGTGTCGCATTGGCGTCCCATCGGACTGTGAGAGTGAGGGAATATGGCTGCTTCTGTATTTGCGCTCGCATGTTGAATGGAAGCAGGCGTTACTTTGCGGAATTCCATGATATACAATGAATATAAAATTATTTTGCTATAATCCGCTAACAGTGACAAATTTGTAGGCACAACACCACACAATCTTGTAGGCACAACACCACACATGTTGTGCCTGCAAGATTGTGTGGTGTTGTGCCTACAAGATTGTGTGGTGTTGTGCCTACAAATTTGTCACTGTTAGCGGATTATAGCAAAATAATTTTATATTCATTGTATTTGCGCTCGCACTTGTATATTGGCTAGTCGTTGCAGCTGGATTTCGCTCAGGAGGACATTGTATTTTTATATTTAGTATTTAAAAATGCGTTGCGTTAGCTTCCTGCGGCTCATTTCATGCGATCTCTAAATACCTACATTGTTACCCTCCTACCGTAAATTATAATCTATTTTTTCTTAGCAGACTTGAAAAGTAATAAAAAAATAAAAAATACCCCCGCCTGCGTTAAAAGCGGAACTAAAAAGAATAATAAACTTTAGTCTGCAACATAGCAGGGTTTAGACGAATCGATAGACATTTCATAGATTAAAATCTACCCAGCCGTTGGGATGCTTCCAGGGTATAAAATATTCCATACATACCCAGGTTTGCGTGAAAAACATACCCTGTTATTGCTATTGCGCGGGCGGCGGGAACAAATGATGGAAAAGTTCTGGAAGAAACTCTTAAAAGACGCGCTTTGTCCGGCGCTTTAGATGTTCTAAAGTTTGATTTCTCATTTGCGTCATGGTTTCGCGTCGCTTACGCGTTTCTGATGGTGGCGAATTGTTTACCCTTTTAAGAACAGCCACTAAATGAAGTTACAATAACAAAAAACAGTCAGCTAAGAAAAAATAGATTTTGAATTATGGATGTGCTTATTAGAAAATACTCTTTTTTAATTTTATGATGTTAATTTTAAAATGTTGCTTAAGTGTTTTAATTCATAACATTTTAAAGGTTAGATTTTTTATATTAATTTTTTTCATGACTATGACCTTAGACTCTGTGACTAAAATAGACAGAATTTTGTAATTCAAACGCCATATGATAGCCGCGTTGGATTCCATCGCGCTCAGTCTATAAAATATAATTAAACCCAGGCAAAATCAATTTGGTCAATCAAAAGCTGGGCAACATTTTAAAATTAAAAAAAAAAAAGACATGCCGGAGGTGTATCGTGAATCTGAAGGATTTTTATCAAAATCGACCCGGCCGGGAAGCGAACCGGGAGGCTCGCTTGCGACGTCCGCGCTCGCACCGCTGCGCCAGAGAGGTCGCATTTCGCTAAGTCGCACGATCGTGGGTTCTCATGTACGACCGACTTCGGAATAAACGGGGTTCGTGTATTACTCACACGGGGTCAGGTTTTATTTTTTTAAATTATAACTACAGTCAAAATCTGTTATAACGACATCGAAGGGACTACTCATATTAAGTCGTAAAAACCGATAGTTATAACAACCGGTTCCACCATACAACACCATATTCTTTTGCCAAGTCTTTGTTTAGAACTCCGCTCTCTTGCTTTGTAATAATACGCGATTTTTCTTCGATATTAGTTTGCTTTCTTTTTGTTTACGACAAGTTAAAAGTTTCACAATTAATTCAACAATATGTTTTAAGTAAGATAAGTAAGAAACTGACTGAAGAAATTTGAAGAACTGGGCCTTGACTCTACGGCATGCACGTGTTTTGTTTTCTAAGAATTAGAAAAGACCCTAAACACGTGTTTATTTTTACGATAATAACCATTGACCATTATACTATGCCTATTCAAAGTTTACAATACAGATAAGCTGGTCGTTGTAGAACGACCTGTAGAGATACAATTCTCCGAAAACATTGGTCTGTCAAACATTGGTCAAAAAAAATATGAATCTTTATGTAGTATTACGTGCGCGTGACATGAATAACGACATGTTGAAGTTGCTCGCTAACCGCTCAACTGTCAGACGCTTCGCAAACCGACCGAACTTCGCACCACTGTCTGTGGCGCCACCTAGTGTTTGATTGTAATCAATTATTTGCATGCAAAGAAATATAACTTCGTACGCGTGTATAGGTCGACCAGAATCTCATGAAAAATACGGAAATGAAATTCCAAAGTTAGCAACACTACGGCTACGGCCCTAGCGATGAACAAAGTAACTGACATTTTTTGTGAAATTGACTTTTTTGCATTAACCACAGTTAAGTATTTCAAATAACTTGAACCGTTTACTGAAATTTGAATTGCCCAAACAAAGTAACTGCACAGACTAACCCGGAATATAAATGCAAAACCAAGTAAACAACAAGCACAACACAAGAACAAAGTAATTGGATGTTGATTACTTTGTTTTTGTATTTAAAATGCAGTTGCTTGATTTTTCGTTTCGTGAAACGATCCCAGGTAAGGTGTTCTGAATGTAATTACTTTGTTTATCACTAGGGCAGCCGAGTTAACCTAGTGTTGCTTACTACAAAATTTAATTTCCCTATTTTTCATGAGATTCTGGTCGATCTATACATAAGTACACAGTACACACACATACCTTTTTTTAAATTTAATTTTAAATGTATTAAGAGGGTAATGAAAATTCACAGAATTAAGACAAAATATTAATTGAAGTGAACAGGGGGAGAAACAAATGTTACATTTTTGTTTTTCGGCCTGGCAATGCCATTTTGTATGTAAAAAGAACTCTACCTGATCAAATCAGAAATGAGTAGATCCGTAGAAGAACCAGAGTTACCGACATAGCTCAGCGGGCTGTGAAACTGATGTGGCAATGGGCGAGGCACATAGTTCGAAGAACCGATAGACGTTGGAGTCCCAAGGTGCTAGAATGGCGACCTCTCACCGGAAATCACAGTGTTGGCAGACCCCCCAGGTGTAGCCCTGTGGTGGGCCGACGATATAGCACGAGTTGCTGGAAGCCGCTGGATACAAGCGGCACAAGATCATGTTCTGTGCGGATCCTTGCAAGAGACGTATTGTGTCCAGACGTGGACGTCTCTTGGTTGAGACGACGACTATGTTTAGAACAGTTAAGGGCTAATCCATACTCCATACTATTTTGCTATATGCGAAAGTGTGTCTGTCTGCCTGTTAGCCTTTCACGGCCCAACAGTGTAACCGATTTTGATGAAATTATGTACAGAGGTAGTTTACATCCCGGGGAAGGGTATAGGCTACTTTTTATCCCGTAAAAATAGCATGTTCCCACGGGAAGATGGAAAAATTAAGATACATAATTCGTTTAACAGATTTTCACGAAAGGTACAAAGTTAGCTTACAGCTTGTGGTCGACCATAATCTACTTTTATACCGGATATTTAAAGAGTTCCCACGGGATTCTTAAAGGTCCATCCGTTTAACCGATTTATACGAAAGATACAGAGCTACCTCTGTATCAATCTCTCTGCACCCCGGAAATTGGCATAGGCAACTTTTATCCCGGAAAAGCAAATAGTTCCCACAGGATTTAAAAAAAACCTAAATCCACGCGGACGAAGTCGCGGTATCGAATCATCTAGTATATCTATAACAAAATGCAACCTGCAGGGCGATTCAGAACACTTCGATTCGGTTTCGGTTTCGACAACTACCCCGTCGATACAACCGTATCGACGGGGTAGTTGTCGTTTAACAGATTTTCACGAAAGGTACAAAGTTAGCTTACAGCTTGTGGTCGACCATAATCTACTTTTATACCGGATATTTAAAGAGTTCCCACGGGATTCTTAAAGGTCCATCCGTTTAACCGATTTATACGAAAGATACAGAGCTACCTCTGTATCAATCTCTCTGCACCCCGGAAATTGGCATAGGCAACTTTTATCCCGGAAAAGCAAATAGTTCCCACAGGATTTAAAAAAAACCTAAATCCACGCGAAGTCGCGGTATCGAATCATCTAGTATATCTATAACAAAATGCAACCTGCAGGGCGATTCAGAACACTTCGATTCGGTTTCGGTTTCGACAACTACCCCGTCGATACGGTTATTCTGAATTGAAAATACATCTTATCGTACAATAACTTACCGAATCGATCGATAGTTACGTTATCGAAGTATTCTGAATTACTTACCATTCGATAAGATGTATTTTTAATTCAGAATAACCGTATCGACAGGGTATACTCAGACCGTGATAAAGATGGCCCTCCTGCATTGAAACGGAGCCCTCCCTGCGCCCCGCGCAGCGATTTGTTCATTCATAAGTTCATTGATAAATTCATTGATAAATCGGCTGCCCTAGTGATAAACAAAGTAACTACATTCAGAACAATTTTACAGGACAAGCATAAACATTGAAACTCTTATTTGAAGGCAACCTTTCTACAAAATACCTACTTATTTATCTCTGTAATAAATTGCAAAATAATATATTTTAACTTATAAATAACAGTATTTATTTCTAACTCCTTCGCTTTTAATTTTGTTTAAAATTAAAAATATGGTTTTTCTAATTGCAAATAAAATACAAAAAAATTAATGTTTCAACTTTAAAAAGATGTTAAGTCATTTACTTCGTTTGTATATTGCTTGATAATTTCTTCCAAAAATAATTTTTCAATTTATTACAAAGAGTTTACTATGTTATTCAGATACCAATAGTTACCCCAAAAATTAATGTTCAAATGTGCGTGTGCGTGTGCGTTTGTGTGTGTGTGATATTGTGATTGTGATATTGCGACTAATACAATTGTCCCCCCCCCCCATTTGCTTTAATGGGCACCCGGGCCCTCCCCAAATAACTCAAATAACTATTTTTATTATTTTTTATGTAATCACCGGCTTTAGGTCGTAATTCTGAATGTCATTCTACATATTATCGGTGACTTTGAAGTAATTCTGTTCATTAAATCAGAAGTTATAAGGCTGTGACAGTCAGACGGACAAAGCATATCCAACCTAGTTCACTCAGAGACTTAAGTTAGAGCTTATTACAACTCAAGAATCTATACCATATCTATACTTACCTACTAATATTATAAATGCGAAAGTATGTCTGTCTACTAAGTCTTCACGCACCAACTGTTCAACCGATCTTAACGAGGTATAAAGATAAGTTTCATTTTTGGAAAGGACATAAGCTACTTTTTTATCCTGGTAAATTAAGAGCTTCGACTAGAATTTCAAAAACCTAAATACACGCGGACGGAGTCGTGGGCATCATAATCAACTATGTTTATCTTGTAAAGTTATAATTTACAGTATTGTGTCTATTTTTAGTTATATTCCTGTAAAGTAATGTCCCTATTAGTTAATTATGTACGTAGGTATCTAAAATTCTGCACCTACCTTCAGTAGAAACATTTTAAAATAGTAAGTAACCGATAACAATTAAAACGATTATTTATAAGTACATAAAGTAATACCCTAAATTCCAGTCTCAGTGTGCAGTTATTTGTTTGGGCAATTCAAATTTCAGTAAACTGTTCAAGTTATTTGAAATATTATACTGTGGACACTGTGTTAAAAAACTGCTCGACATTAAACTTTTGTTAATGCAAAAAAGTCAATTTCACAAAAAATGTCAGTTACTTTGTTTATATCACTAGGGCAGTCGAAATCTGTCATATTGAAAAGTCACTTTGAAACTTCAAAGTTCATTGTTTACATCGTTACGAAAATTTTGTGAAATACATAGCAGTAACCAGTTCTTATGTGATAAAAAGTTGTGCTAGAAAAATTGTTATGGTAGTGCGTTCGTTTTGTGCTCAAGAATGTGAGAGAAAAGAACAAATATCTCTAAATTATATATCATAATAATAAATATGAGGCTGACGGGTAATGTCAAGTAAGTGTTGTCAGCTTCATGTGAAAAATTTCCATACCCATTGAAGCCATCACGCAAACGGCCTCTCAATTATTATAAAAATACTATAATGTGGACCAATAATTTCAACACAACATTTTTAGTTATTTCGCTGGCGTTTCGAAACAAAAATATTAAATCTGGTGCAAGATGCTTTTCAAGCTGTAACGGAGGCTACGTGAAGTCACATTGTACTTAAGTTCACGTTGAGAGATTGCAGAATGACGACGATGAATTAGTGAATTATAATATAGTTATTGATAGCGACAGGGACACATCATCTGACAGCAATGCATTGAAATTTTAAGATATAGAAGAACACGTCTCGACGAATCCTAATAGTTTTTTTATCTTTGTTTTATTCCATCTCCTAACATCTCCATGCCGTACTAATCTAAACGTCTGGTTTTTTTTTACCCGACTACGGCAAAGCCAAAAGGAAGGGTTATGATTTTAGCAGTCTATGTATTTACGTGTTGTAAATAATTAAGTTGCGATTTGTTTTTATAAAGAATTGTCAACACTGATTTATTATCTGTGACTATTGATGCTACAGATCTGTTGCATAAGTTTTATCTGTGGTGTCGAAACTCGAATTGTACTTTATCTTCTCTGGCTCTCTGCTTGCTCTCTGCCTCGGCGTCCCGTCGGCCATTGGTGTAACAGTGCTAATTAAAATTAAATATATTGATCCACGGAGAATCCTCTTTTATTTCCAAGATTACGTATGTATATATTTATGTATGGATGTTTGTAACCGATTTTTGTATGAGATTCTGTGTGTACTAATGTAGCGCCTAAACTGCTGGACCGATTTTGATGAATGAGGTGTCTATTGATTTGTTGTTATTATCAGGGTGACATAGGCTACATTTTATCTACGAAAAAAATCGAGAAGTCAGCTTTGCGCGGCTTTCTAGATTTTTAACCCCCGACGCAAAAACGACGGGGTGTTATAAGTTTGACGTGTCTGTGTGTGTGTGTGTGTGTGTGTGTGTGTGTGTGTCTGTCTGTCTGTCTGTCCGTCTGTTCCCCTGTAGCGCTCAGCTCAAACGGGTGAACTGATTTGAATGCGATTTTTTTTGTTTGAAAGGTGAATTAATCGAGAGTGTTGTTAGCTATGTTTGATGAAAATCGATCCAAGATGGCCGCCGCTACAAAATGGTGGATTTCATATTTTTTCACAACTCCCTTAATATGGGTATCAAATGAAAGGGCTTGACTAGTAGAATAGCATTATACAAATCCAAGATCGCTGCCGCCACAAAATGGCGAATGTCGGGGGTTTTTAAATTTTTAATTTATACTTGTAAAATTAGTTTCGGATAAGAATAACAGATGGCACCACTAGCTCCTTGCCCCGCGCATTTGCCCACTAAATTATTATTAAATTATTAAGCGTAGTCGGGTTTTAGTTCACGAACTTTACTTGTATTTAGTAGATGTATTAAATAAATTATTTTATTATGAGTATAATATGTATAAAATTTAAAAAATGGGGTATAAATTATATTTAATAACGTATCTTCTTCTTTCTTGGTTATGGAAAATCTTTTTTCTATATCCTGAAACGTACCTACTTAACTTTAAATGTATAGTACTAACTACTACTACTATAGAAAAGTATTGAGCAAACTTAAAGAGACACAGATGAAAGACTAAATTGCGATTACGCAAATAATAGAATAACTATGATAATTATTATAAAATTTCTTTTTCCCTAATTTAGTGTCATGTCCTTACAGTAGCAATACACACACACACACTCACAGGGGCGTCAAAAATGCTTGTCATACATTATAGTACGAGCACATCCATTGATTATTATTTTATCAATGAGAATTTCCCCCCCTCCCTCGTCCCGCAGATCATGGGAGAGCCAAGTTAATCGTGGTCTTACTATAGTTGTCGAAACCGAAACCGAATCGAAGTGTTCTGAATCGCCCTACTGATGCGATTTCTTTGTTTCCAAGTGTATGTATCGATATTATTGAACCAATGTAAAAGTAGGTCCAGTGCCATTTTACTGAACGAACAAGAAAAACAGATCTACCAAAGTCGGCGTATTATTTGTGGTTCTTCTGTACGTTTGTGGACGCAGTATTACTTCACATTTAAGCTTTTTTCAAGCCCGGGGTCACGCCAGAAGCTATTAGGTTTTTCTGTCAAAAAGTTCTCAGTAGCTTCGAATTACAAAAAATCTCAAAGCGGTGTTACACTTCCCAACCTCGAAGATCACGTGAAGCCGTTGTTCCGGCTATTGATCTTTCTCCGGTCGTGTTGGGTCGCCTTTCCATTGAACTATGAGAGTGAGGGGATAGAGAGCGTCTGCGTTTACGTATACACTTGTGCACTATAATATGCGTACTTGGCTAGTCTCTGTTGAAAGCCGCCGTGGCCGAAATTCGGCTAAGAAAACGTTAATATACGTGTAATTTACAAACATGTTTCGTTTTAATGTAAAATTGTCGATAAATGTCGATATTTCGATCCAGTTTATAGATCGTAGTCACGACAAGACTGAAGTGCTGCGGGGGATGAAGTCACGGGCAATATCGAACTACCCGCATTCTCACTCTTTTCGCCGAAAAGAGTGAGAAGGAATTCACGGGCTGTCCGGCAAAATACAATTAAATCATTATGTTTCCTTTCAGTCGCTCCTTTGAACGCGAGGCTTGAGGAGGTATTCACTCGGAAAAGTCCTCGAGGAACCTCCCGACCGGTCACTAGAAATAAGTTCAATAAAAATAAGAGTAAAAGAAACACATCGAGTAGTGAAATTCATACCGACGACAAACGGTTCACATGCGAGATTTGCCTTTCCAAATACAAACACAAGCTCAGTCTACACCGCCACATGAGAACCCACACCGGGGAATACCCGTACACGTGTCACCACTGCGCCTACAAATGCACCATCCGGAGCAATCTCGTCACCCACGTGCGAACCCACACGGGCGAGAGGCCTTTCACGTGCGACACGTGCGAGTTCAAATTCGCGAGGAGATGCGACCTGGTGAAGCACACGAAAACGCACACGGGTGAAAAGCCGTACGCGTGTGACATATGCCAGTTCAAATTCAGACTCAAAGGCGGCCTGATAGAGCACTCGAAAACTCACACCGGCGACAGACCGTTCACCTGCGAGCTGTGCGATTACAAGTCTGTGAGGAACAGCGATCTGGTGAGGCACATGAAAACGCACACCGGCGAGAAGCCCTTCGCCTGTGAACTCTGCGAGTACAAGTGCATCAGGCGGTGCAATCTGGCCTACCACATGACAACGCACACGGGCGAAAAGCGTTTCTCGTGCGAGATATGCGAGTTGAGGTTCTCGTTGAAAACAAACTTGCGCAGGCACATGGTTACACACACCGGTTTGAAGTGACCTTTCTCTTGTATAGCGAAAACTTCCACATGCACGTTTCAAGTGATATGTTGTGTCGCGAAAACTTCGTGCTATATAATGTATAGGTAGTAGTGGCGAAGGGTGGATATTTTCAAAAGGGAAGCCGGGATAAAAAAAATCCCTACACACCAAGCTGGAAAAAAAAGCTCCCACCTTCACCATTTATTTAAGCACTGATATTTGAAAATACTTTAAATATTTTAATTTGCAGCTTAGAAAAAACCTGTGTTACTAGCAAAGGTTTTAAACCTTTGCTTTGTACCTACTTTAAGTACAATTTAATACACCTTCCACCAATAATAACTAAATCAAAAAACATAAAAAATAATAAGCACACGAAACACGACGCGCGAGTCATAAACACTTTTTGTGAAAGTTAATGCATCTTCGATAATGTTCCCAAATTCAAGACTTTAACTCCTTGTAATAACACTCATAACCCGCTCAAAATCGGCTTCCCGATTGCCTTTTTTTGCGCGTGCTAGACACTAGACAGGGAAGGATGTATTGACAAATTTTATTGGAAATGCAGGGGACAACTGTTTACTACACGATGTTTTTCTATGGGAATATAAGCCGTCCCAAGTCCGGCATATTCGTTACCTGCTTACTGCCCGTGGCACTACTGGTCTGAACAAATTAGTTTTGTTCATTGAATTGTTTTGAATGTTTTTTTTGTAATAAGTACCTATTGTATTTGTAAAATAGTGAGTAAAAGAAAAAAGATAATAGGTAACTACTAACTAGGTACGTATGGATGGCATTTTTTAAAGGGAAGCCGATGGGAATCGTGTTATATGCAGACTTCGCCACTAATAGGTAGTTCGTTATTCTCAACTTGCGGAGGCACGTGGTTAGCCATACCGATTTCAAGTAGGTAATACGTTTTTCCTTCCTTCCTTCCTTCGAAAGAAGTATTGTAAAATGTAGGTAGTTAATTCAATATTCTCTACTTGCGGAGGCACATGGTTACCATACCGGTTTCAAGTGATTCTTCTCTTGTAAAAATTCAAATTCAAAATCATTTATTTCACGTAGGCCAACGTGTGGCTCTTATGACACGTCAAGAATCTACCACCGGTTCGGAATGCTGATTCTGCTGAGAAGAGCCGGCAAGAAACTCAGCAGTTGCTTTTTTCAAAACAAAATTGTTACAAGAAGTAGCTTAACTATCTTGTGGACAGCTGAAGCAAAACCGAATAGAATAGACATATTTTTTATTCAGATAAACTTACAAATGCTTTCGAATCGACAAATGAATCTACCACTGGTTCGGAATGGTGCTTACAATTTTACACATGTTAAGATGGGCAGACAAAAGTAACCCCATTTCCGACGGTGGCCATTGGCGGACGACCATTCCGACTTGTACCACGAAACTTCACGTCAAAATTCTAGGAGATCATAACGAATTTTGTTACTGTCTCCGAAGTGGCTGTGTGTTAGCCATTTCGGAGATCGATACCTTTACTATAAGTTATAACCTCTTAGAATATATGAAGGCAAGTTGAATTAGCTGGTGAAAAATCTTTCTCTTATGAAATAAGCGCATTAGATTTTGTTTAAACTAACCATAACGTATGTACGTTAAATTTTCTTGGCTAGTAAACCTTTCTCAAACAATAGTAACTAAGTTCTTTACATTGAAATAAATTTAAAATTTAAATAACCCCCGACATTCGCCATTTTGTGGTGGCAGCCATCTTGGATTTGCATAATTCTATTCTACTAGTCAAGCCCTTTCATTTGATACCCATATTAAGGGAGTTGTGAAAAAATTTGTAATCCGCCATTTTGTAGCGGCGGCCATCTTGGACCGATTTTCATCAAACATAGCTAACAACACTCTTGACTAATTCACCTTTCAAAGTTATATTTCACGTCAAAGTTATAACACCCCGTCGTTTTTCGTCGGAGGTTAAAAACCGTTAACTTTACAACTGCTAAGCGAGTTAAAGGCGTTTGCTATTGCTTTTATGTGCCCGTGGACTACGAATTTTAAGGTTTAACTTGTGTTGGAGCATATTATATGTACGTTTGCCATGTCGCAATATTTCTTCCATTTTAATATCGGCACATGAGAACCATGAGTGTGTCTGTTTGTGAAGAACTCGTCTGTTAATCGTCGGACCGATCCGGACGTAATTTGGCACAGAGGTAGCTCGCATCCTGGAGACGGGCGTATGATACTTATTATACCGGAAAATCAAATAATACCCTCGGGATTTACAAAAATCTAAGGCCGGAACCAAGTCGCTAACACTAGCTAGAACAGATATCATCATCTTTTCATTATCAACCCATTACCGGCACACTAACAGGTCACGGGTCTCCTCAGAATGAGAAGGGTTTCGGCTGTAATCCATCACGCTGGCCAAGTGCCGATTGGTAGACTTACACATACACATGCCTTAGAGAACATTATGGAGAACTCTCAGGCGTGCACGTTTCTTCACGATGTTTGTCTTCAGCGTTAAAGCAAGTGATATTTAATTACTTAGAACATAACTCCGAAAAGATAGAGGCCGGGATCGAAATCAGTCCTCCTGAAAGAGAGGTCGAAGTATTAACCACTAGACACTTACTACAGAAGACTATCACCGCTTATATAATTCAAGATAAATGTTTCATTTCAGTCGCCCCCTTGCACGCGAGACTCGCGACAAATCCCAAGCGAAAACTATCCATCGAGGTCGCACAGAAGCACCAAGGAACCACTCCGCAGACGAGCGCTCAAAACGAACTCAAAAACGTGTTCAGTGACTTTACTAAAACCGAAGAAAGGGCACCTCCTCCTCCTGCTAAAGATAATTTGCTGAAATGCACCTTTTGCCAGTACCGAAATAAAGACGGCGTCGAACTAGTGAACCACATGAAAACGCACACCGGTGAAAAACCCTTTGCATGCATGCTGTGCGAGCACCGATGCGCCAGAAAGAGCGACCTGGCGAAACACATGGTAGTCCACACGGACGTCAAACCGTTCGCTTGCGGCGTGTGCGAGTATAAATGCGCTAGGAACAGCGATCTAGCGAAGCACACGATAATCCACAGCGCGGTCAAACCTTTTTCTTGCGAGGTGTGCGGCTACAGGTTCGCTAGGAAGAGGGATCTGGTGCGGCATACGAGAACGCACACGGGTGAAAAGCCGTACGCTTGTAATATATGCGACCACAAGTGTTCCGACAAGGGCAACCTGGCGTATCACATGAAACGGCACACCGGCATCAAACCCTTCGCTTGCGGGGTGTGCGATTACAAATGTGCGTTGAAGAGCGATCTGAGCGTCCACATGAGGTCCCACACCGGCGTGAAGCCGTTCTCTTGCCAGTTTTGTGCGTTCAAATGCTCGGTACAGAGCAGCTTGAGTAGGCATATAAAGACCCATAGTGATGTACAAAGTTTCTCGTGCGAATTCTGCGAGTTCAAATCGTCGATAAAAAGAAACCTAACCAGGCACATGGTTAAACATAACGTTAAAATGTAAGATCGTATGTTTTAATACGAATTTTAAACCGCCATTTTGTATTTCTGTCTATAAAACACGCGTGATTTCGGAATAACAGCCTCTTACAATAATTGAGCTCATATGAATATTTTGAGAATACAAAACCAGGCACATGGTTAACCATAACGTTAAAATGTAAGATTGTATATTTTAATATGAATTTTAAACCGCCATTTTGTATTTCTATCTATAAAACACGCGTGATTTTGGAATAACAGCATCTTACAAAAATTAAGCTCATATGAATATTTTGAAAATACAAAACCAGGCAAATGGCTAATTATAAAGTTAAAATGTAAGATTGTATGTTTTAATACGAATTTAAACCGCCATTTTGTATTTCTGTCTATAAAACACGCGTGATTTCGGAATAACAGCCTCTTACAATAATTGAGCTCATATGAATATTTTGAGAATACAAAACCAGGCATAATTAGGAGGCAGGTTAATCATAAAGTTAAAATGTAAGATTGTATGTTTTAATACGAATTTTAAAGCGCCATTTTGTATTTCTGTCTATAATTGTGAAATCTCACACTGGTGAGAAGCTATGTTCCTCTCTCGCGCAACGGTGTGATTGCAGCCAAGCGCGTGCTATATACAGGGTGGATGTAGTGAGTGTGTGAAGGCAATAATAATCTCTATTTGAGAAATATCGTAAAATTCACTTATCACATTGAATCTACGTAGCCGGGTGAAAAACATTACATAATTAGCATGGTATTGATAAAAGTGTCAGATAAATATTCAAAAAGCAAAATAACTGTAATGAAAATTGGCGGCGATAACGTTTTTAAGCTAAAGTAACGATTGCGTAGAGATTTATACAGCTTGCCGATATCGCACTCCCATTTGCTACTCCATTAATAATATTACCGCAAAAGTAGATTATTTTTCATTGATTTACAAACAAAATTACAGCCACCCACAAGTTTTTTCATTGCTCACCAAATTGGCTTTTTTGTACGCCAAGCAAAAGTTGCCAGCATTTGTCGAAAGAAAACGTTACTTTTATAGTTAGCATAAACCCCAATATTTTTACCTGCCTGTTTCAAAGTGATAGCCATGAAAAATTGTCTCGTTTCAGTCGCTCCTTTGCCATGGGGACTCGTGACAAACGCGCAAACGAGTCAACACCAAGTTTTTACCGCGCCAATAAACACGGGAACGGTCGCTAAACGGGCGAAAAGTAATAAACGATCCGTACCAAACACTAGTGTAACTGACAATAATGTTCAATGCGAGGATCTATTGAAAGGCATCCTATATCAAAATCTGGGCGTGAGAAGCGGGCGGAGTAAGAAAAAACAGTCGTCGAAGAAGGCTTCTCCCGACACTGGCACTGTTAAAAAGTTTGCATGCGACTTTTGTACGTACAAAACGGATTATAAGGACGTTCTAGATCGCCACGTGAGGACGCACACTGGCGAGCGGCCGTACTCGTGCGATTTGTGCGACTTCACCAGCGCACGGCGGAGCGACATTGTGAGGCACGCGAAACAGCACACGCGCGACAAACCCTTCTCGTGCGACCAGTGCGAGTACAAATTCGCGAGGAACAGGGACCTCGCGAGGCACAAGAAGACCCACGCCGGCGAGAGGCCGTTCTCGTGCACCGAGTGCGATTACAGGTGCGCGAGGAACTGCGACCTCACCAGGCACATGAGAATACACACGGGCGAGACGCCGTACGCGTGCGAGTTCTGCGATTACAGGGGCAAATTCTACACCAGTCTAGTGGATCACCTGACGAGGCATTTCGACAACAAGCCCTTCTCTTGTAAACTATGCGAGTATAGATCCACGCGACGGAGCGATCTGAACAGGCACATGGAGACGCATGCGAGCCAGAAGATATACTCGTGCGAGGTGTGCGACCACAAGTTCTCGAGGCGCAGGAACCTCGTGAGGCACATGACGACCCACACGGGCGAGAAGCCGTACGCGTGCGGGTTGTGCGACTACAAGTGCGCGAGGAACAGCGACATCGTGAGGCACATGCTGATTCACACGGGTGAAAAACCTTTTTCTTGTGAGATGTGCGGGTACAAGTGCGCCAGGAAGGCTGATCTGGTGCCGCACATGAGAACTCACGCCGATTAGCGCACGTCTAGGAGAACAGCGCTGGAGTTCCCACCCCGACTTGTCCACAATGCTACAAGGGAGCCTGATACAAAAACGCCTGTTCTAAAGCAGAGATTCCGCTATGAATCCATCTCTATCCCCCATTAGAATTCACGCCTATTAGCGCACGTCTAGGAGAACAGCGCTGGAGTTCCCACCCCGACTTGTCCACAATGCTACAAGGGAGCCTGATACAAAAACGCCTGTTCTAAAGCAGAGATTCCGCTGTGAATCCATCTCTATCCCCCATTAGAATTCACGCCTATTAGCGCACGTCTAGGAGAACAGCGCTGGAGTTCCCACCCCGACTTGTCCACAATGCTACAAGGGAGCCTGATACAAAAACGCCTGTTCTAAAGCAGAGATTCCGCTATGAATCCATCTCTATCCCCCATTAGAATTCACGCCGATTAGCGCGCGTCGAGGAGAACAGCGCTGGAGTTCCCACCCCGACTTGTCCACAATGCTACAAGGGAGCCTGATACAAAAACGCCTGTTCTAAAGCAGAGATTCCGCTATGAATCCATCTCTATCCCCCATTAGAATTCACGCCGATTAGCGCGCGTCTACTGAGTAGAAAGACAACCAACCACAGTATTGCACGAAAGATTAAAGCGAAACTGCCTCTTTCCCCCATGAGAACTCATGCTCCACTCATTAGCGCCTGAGTAGAAAGACAACCAACCACAGTATACACGAAATACAACGTACAAATCGTGGCGGTATGTACTTCAGGGATTTCGCTTGTATGGTTTAGCGGTGGAATTCTGTTTATACAGTTCTCACTCTCTCTCTCTCTTTCTGTCTGCATCGTATTTTTCAATTGTCGCTGTATCTATTTCTCTCTATATCGTATGTCTCATTGCTAAATGTTGCGGCCGCTTTCCAAGAATTACACAAAGGGGTTTTCTTAGATTAATAATGCGATCAGCACTCAGGTCTTTCCACATATGACTAGATTAAGCCCTCATACGCATTAGCGGCTAACCGCGCGTGCGGCTAACCGCGCGGCTAGCCGCTTTTATATTTTTATATGCAACCGCTCATTTTGTACGCACTAGACCGCGACGAAATTCTATACAAGTGGCTAGCCGCGCGGTTAGCCGCATACGCGGTTGACCGCTAATGCGTATGAGGGCTAAGAGTACGTTTAGGCTTAGATCTAAAGATCTATAGAAAATAGTTTCACTTTGCTCGGTTTTTACTTTCGAACTAAAACTAGACAGAGTTTCAACTTGAAAGTAAAGTTGGAGCAAAGGAAAAGTACCAGCGAGTACTTTTCCTTTGCTCAAACTTTACTTTACTTTTACAGTATGCGGGGACCGCTCTCGAAAACTTAGCGCTATTATTATACTATCTAAATTCTAAACACATTCCAATACCAATAACCATTTGTCTTATACTTGAGTTTTAGTGGTTTAGTATATATTTTTCAAAACGGCAGTGTAAAGCGTGCAAAACTCGGAGCATTGACCTCGCGAGCGGCGGCCGGCCCGCGACATTTTCAGTTATTTAGGCGTCAGCCGATTGAATTACATTGCGAACTTACGAAAAATACTGGTAATATATAATACCTTAATTTTTTCGCGTTTTTTTTTTGTGGTATCTTGTTAGTAATCATAACTACTATTATAATCCGCGTAATATAAGTCTAGCGTTGACCTTCTATGCGCGAGGGTCGCGGGGAGGGCGTGCGGATCGTTCGTAAGCACTGATTAGCTCTCGCGGATCCCTCGTAAGCGCTGATTGGCTCTCCAGTCGTACTGTGTCCCGCTCACTCGTACGACGCTGCGCGCACTTGAAGGTCACCGCTCGACTTACGTGACGGGGGGTTATACCTGTCTTCGTTTCCGAAAGTGGTCCCCGTACACTCGGTATATCTCAGCCTAAGATTATCTTATTAGTTTGTGATAATAACCGGGTGTAATAACTCGCCGAGGCACGGTAAAGTCCTAATTCGGCCTTTCGAAGTCCCATCCAGTTACCGACTTGGGTCGACCTTGCTTACCCAATGCATTCGACTGATACGCACTGGTGCGGCTACGTAGTAAATACATCTGAATGAATCAATGTGTAACCTTGGCTCTTCCACGTTAGGGTGAAAGTAGCCTGGTACAAATTAGAGTGGTAGTCACTGTCGCGTTAGAGCGATCAGGTAGATAATTAGAGAGATAAATAAGAGAGGGATATAGTTTTATACATTTAATAAGCAAGACTAGATACAATAGGATCCCTAGCTCTTACGCTAAACTATTTTATTGGACGTATTAAGACGCAATTAGCTTATCATTAAATCAAGAACGCACTTAGTGTCTATAGAACTAGCCTCAGCCGGAGAGAATTGGGTTCGGCATTTAGATCACGCACAATTTGGTAGAAATCATACGCGAAGACCTTCGGTTACGCAAGCATTCGGCGGGGAGGGTAGTATGAATTCACTGGCCTGCGCGGTCACGGAGCCGGGTCGACGACTCTCGCTCGACGCGAAGATAAACCGGGAGCCGGCGCCGTCCGCTGCTAGGAGGTTGACAGTGTGCAGGCCCTCGTCACGGTGCCGCCGAGAGCTCCAGGAGTGTACCGTGGTAGTCGGGTGTGACGGTGTAGCCGCCGTGGGTTAAGAGCAGGCCATAGGGAAAAAAACCCTGGAATTGAGATGTCCCGGTGTGAGCGAGGCTTCGGTGTAGCTATTGAGACCACGGCTGCTCGGACCACGGATTGAATCAACAAACCAGTGATACGGCATCGTTGTCCCAACTTAGCGACATTACAATTAGAGAGAAATAGAGATATTAATTGATATATTTACATAATAGACACCCTGCGGTTAGCGATGGTGTAGGCAACCGCTTTCGGATGTAAGGCAAAAGATTTCTACCGATAATCGAGTAACCTAAAATCAAATATCTGTTGAATTATAAGCAACATAACCTAGAGTATTAATTAGCGATATCTTGATCTACTACCTAAATTACATAACTGTACATCGAGTTTAACTCCGATAGCTCTGGACCTACACACGCAGAATGCCGTTATGTAGATAAGAAAATACATAGGGTTGACAAGTTTAATATTTACAATCACAGGTCTTGATATATATACAATATTTACGTTAATTAGTTCTATTTGGACACTGAGCTATCACGGAATACTAGCCTAAATTATACAATAACACTTACCAGTTTTTGCTGGGTTTAATTCACTGAATTTAAATACTTAAATGTTAGAAATTAATTGTACGTAGTTAACACTTCACTTTATTTCGGCATAGCGGCCGCTTACTACGGAGATGTTTGGACAACTATCTCGGTTGTTCGCGCCTGCCGTATTTATGTTTCGGAAGGACGGTATGTACGCGATAAATCTCGAATTTTCGTTTCTGACGTCACGTCCAGTTAGCTTGTTGAAGGTTCCGCTACTTGTCGCTGTGGCGCTGGTTTGTATGAGTTTTGACATTTCGAGAACGTTCGCTTGGCGAAAATAAGTAGATTAATTCTAGCATGTTCGGTAAGCCCTAGGTCTAACTTCTATTCACCGATAGATGTCATTGTTTGTCAAGGAATTATTAGCTGAGCTATTCTCCTGCAGATGGAGCTTGACAAAACCTAACAGCAAAATAATTTCAGAAGTCTGCAAGGTGTTGGTGTAACACAGTGTGTAGTGTAGTATGAATACGGTAGATGGTAGCACCTATAGTTGGTGGTTCTAGTTGAAGGACTTGCATCGCAGTTATTGAGTACTGCGGTGCAGTTCCGAACGCGCACGGTAGATGGCGTTAAGTGTTTTTTTATTGATAGAAAAACGCAATCGTTACATAGTCCCCTCTTTCGGTAAGGATTTTTCCTGATAAAATCCTTCTCCTGCCTCTCGAACTACTTATACAGGCTTCACTTCCATTCATCATCAGCATTCTTCCTCGCTCACATACTCCTAGTACAGTAAGCATACACCCATGTAGATTAAGGTAATGCGTCCAGTTATACAGAGGAATAGATATGTAGTATCTATTACTCGCCTGTTATAAGTGTGGTGTTAATAAAAAACTAAAATGATAAATAAGCTTTGCCGTAAGGTGGCAACAAGGTATTAGATCACCCTGTAGATTGGTAATACGATAGAAAAGAATCTTAACTTTTAGAGTGTTAAGATGCTATAATTGGTATGTAGTGACAACCCTAGTGAGCTGTTTGTAAGTAGGTCACGACTCGTAATGTTTTTATAGAAGTAATACGTAATGATTTATTTTTGAGGGTAGATAACTTATCATTTTAGCTGGCTGTGTTTGTTTACAGTGGCTTGTAGGCAGTGATGTTGAGGTGGGTATATAATACGATGTTATAGTTATGAATCAGAATTAATAGGTAAACAACAGTTGTATGGGTGGTGTGTCAATATAATGTTTTATGTAGGATGAGTATATTGCAGAAGTGTGAAGGTGTTATTATGACTATAGATATGTACACGTAGTTGTTGTACATCCGAGTAGGTATGATTGCATAACAAGTTCGGAGTATTATTATGTTGAGTGAATGTTATGTAGGTGTTATGATTAGTTATTAAGTTTGTTAGTGTGAAGACCAAAATGATGAGCATCCGAATGGATTTGTTTGCCTTTTAGGTCAGCAAACCATAGGTCTCATTCACCGTTGTAGGTAGGTGAACAAGGTAGTTACAGGTATCGCCTTGACTTTTAGGTCATCAAGATGCCTGTTTAGTAGGGTAGTAGGTACCCCGTAGGTATTCCGCCACCGTTTAGGTTGGTGGAGAATAATGACAAGTGCCTTGACTTTTTAGTTAGACAAGCCACCAGTCTAGTAGGTCGGATGAGCCCATCAGTTTAGACATTGATGTAGGTATGTTGTTTAGAGTAAGCAGGTATATGTATGTATGGTAGGTGTGTAATGTGGTAGCGATTGTAAGTTATGTTAGAACATAATAATATGTAGAATTGTTTAGTTGTGTAGGTAGGTAATATTTTTAGTATGCCAGCACATACCATTTAGTTATGTGTAGTTATTTAGTTATGTAGGTATAGGTATGTTATACAAAATTTGTAGACAATAAGTGTAGAATTAATTATGTAGGTATGTATAGAAATATTTATGTAGATAAATATTTGTGTAAGTATAGATAGATGTATGTATGTGTAGTATGTTTGTAGTTTAGGTACACCTAAGCAAATCGTTTGGAGTTCTGAGTTAAGACATCGGGTTAGCTAAATGAAAATAAAATTTGGGCTAATTTAGTAGTCTAGGTAGATTTTATTTTTAAGTTTTAATTTAGTATTAGGATGTAGGTATAATTCAAAATTACGATTTAATTTAGTTAAGTTCGTAGACGATAAAATTTTGTTATAATTTGTAGTTGTAATTTTTAGTTATAATTTATAGTTATGATTTATAGTTGGCAGAAGGCCGTAAACGTAATCTTTATTTTAGGTATAGCGTAGTCAATACTATTTAGGTTTAGATTTATAGATTTAGTCGGTAGTATATTTAAATTTTATATTAGCCAATAGTAATTCAATTTTATATTAGTCAATAGTAATTCAATTTTATATTAGATAATAGTAATGTCAGTTTTCTTAGTTAATAGCGATTTCAAATTTAATTTTTAGACTAGATATCGGCATAAGTTAAGATTACAGTCAAGTAGGTATTTAGTTAACCGGTATGCTATGGTCAAATAATTTTTAGTTTTTAGTCTAAGATGAATGTAAAATTCCGTAGTTATAGACAATTATTTTAGACACCCTAGTATAGTATAATTAATTTAGTTTTAGATTTTAATTTAGGACGATGGTAGAAGACCATTTTATTTTTTAGTTTAGTAGTTACAGCAAAATATTCAACATAGAAAACATTACTTAATGTGAAGTGTATTAGCAGAATTAATGTAAAATGACTAGGTTGAGAACACAAAAACTGGTAAATTGTCATTTCGAGAGAAATCAAAAATACAAAATACATAGTCCTAGCATACGACACAAAAACATACGATATAGAAACATAAACATACCACGATCGTATCTATGAAAATTTTTAGTTAAGCAGGTAATGAAGTGTGCGAACGTAGGTTCCGCACATAGTATTGTGTAGGTAGGTACACAATTTTTATTTAAGTTAGTAGTACGATCGTAGTACTTACGTGTTAGGCTGTAAATAAATTATAATTAGTTAAATTACATGCAGACTTAACTATTGCCGATTAGTTGGCACAACAATACCACGCCGAATACTACGCAAAACCGAAGTTCTGTAAAAAAAATTTTATTAGTTCCTAGTAATAACCGTCCAATAAAATATTTTTAGAATAATTAGAATTAGAGTGGGCGCCAATGTAACCTTGGCTCTTCCACGTTAGGGTGAAAGTAGCCTGGTACAAATTAGAGTGGTAGTCACTGTCGCGTTAGAGCGATCAGGTAGATAATTAGAGAGATAAATAAGAGAGGGATATAGTTTTATACATTTAATAAGCAAGACTAGATACAATAGGATCCCTAGCTCTTACGCTAAACTATTTTATTGGACGTATTAAGACGCAATTAGCTTATCATTAAATCAAGAACGCACTTAGTGTCTATAGAACTAGCCTCAGCCGGAGAGAATTGGGTTCGGCATTTAGATCACGCACAATTTGGTAGAAATCATACGCGAAGACCTTCGGTTACGCAAGCATTCGGCGGGGAGGGTAGTATGAATTCACTGGCCTGCGCGGTCACGGAGCCGGGTCGACGACTCTCGCTCGACGCGAAGATAAACCGGGAGCCGGCGCCGTCCGCTGCTAGGAGGTTGACAGTGTGCAGGCCCTCGTCACGGTGCCGCCGAGAGCTCCAGGAGTGTACCGTGGTAGTCGGGTGTGACGGTGTAGCCGCCGTGGGTTAAGAGCAGGCCATAGGGAAAAAAACCCTGGAATTGAGATGTCCCGGTGTGAGCGAGGCTTCGGTGTAGCTATTGAGACCACGGCTGCTCGGACCACGGATTGAATCAACAAACCAGTGATACGGCATCGTTGTCCCAACTTAGCGACATTACAATTAGAGAGAAATAGAGATATTAATTGATATATTTACATAATAGACACCCTGCGGTTAGCGATGGTGTAGGCAACCGCTTTCGGATGTAAGGCAAAAGATTTCTACCGATAATCGAGTAACCTAAAATCAAATATCTGTTGAATTATAAGCAACATAACCTAGAGTATTAATTAGCGATATCTTGATCTACTACCTAAATTACATAACTGTACATCGAGTTTAACTCCGATAGCTCTGGACCTACACACGCAGAATGCCGTTATGTAGATAAGAAAATACATAGGGTTGACAAGTTTAATATTTACAATCACAGGTCTTGATATATATACAATACTAGTGGTCCGCCCCGGCTTCGCCCGTGGTACATATATAGTCTACAGCACTCAAGGATCACGTACATATCCAACGGTGAAAGAATTTTTGAAATCGGTCCAGTAGTTCCTGAGATTAGCGCGTTCAAACAAACAAACTCTTCCGCTTTATTATATTAGTATAGATTTACGTTAATTAGTTCTATTTGGACACTGAGCTATCACGGAATACTAGCCTAAATTATACAATAACACTTACCAGTTTTTGCTGGGTTTAATTCACTGAATTTAACTTCACTTTATTTCGGCATAGCGGCCGCTTACTACGGAGATGTTTGGACAACTATCTCGGTTGTTCGCGCCTGCCGTATTTATGTTTCGGAAGGACGGTATGTACGCGATAAATCTCGAATTTTCGTTTCTGACGTCACGTCCAGTTAGCTTGTTGAAGGTTCCGCTACTTGTCGCTGTGGCGCTGGTTTGTATGAGTTTTGACATTTCGAGAACGTTCGCTTGGCGAAAATAAGTAGATTAATTCTAGCATGTTCGGTAAGCCCTAGGTCTTACTTCTATTCACCGATAGATGTCATTGTTTGTCAAGGAATTATTAGCTGAGCTATTCTCCTGCAGATGGAGCTTGACAAAACCTAACAGCAAAATAATTTCAGAAGTCTGCAAGGTGTTGGTGTAACACAGTGTGTAGTGTAGTATGAATACGGTAGATGGTAGCACCTATAGTTGGTAGTTCTAGTTGAAGGACTTGCATCGCAGTTATTGAGTACTGCGGTGCAGTTCCGAACGCGCACGGTAGATGGCGTTAAGTGTTTTTTTATTGATAGAAAAACGCAATCGTTACAAATGTATTATTTTATTGTATTTTCTCAATAATCGATAGGGTCTTGTAATAAAGTCACCTTTGAAACTTTTTTTAGCGTATTATTTATTAGTGGTGATTATTGTTAGCCATAGGTTATACACAATTATTGCGTTCTGATCTCGTTTTGTCTGTATTGAAATTAAAAGAAAGCCTTTAAAAATAAAATTATACGTTTTTCATTACTATTACACTTTTTACAAAACCCGGGTAGTTTAAAGAAAACGTTCTCTGTGATAAAATAATACAATAATGTTTTGAAAACATTTTCACGGAAATTGCATATTACTTATACACTACAGTGCATTAACGCACATGCGCGATTAAATTATTACCACACAGTTGGCCACAGGTAGATAATTTTTACTGTTGCATAAAAAGTTTAAGATTTTTTAAAGATATTTTCAATGACCATGAAATCTGTCAATACGTAAACTGGTAAATTCTCTATAAAAATCTGGTAAATTTAAATCACATGAAGTAATTATAAAAGTATCTGCTATCGATGTAATTACTGTTCAGGACAAAGCCTGAACTTGCGCTGGATCCTATCGGTCAGGTAGTCGGTGGGGAGGCGAAATAAAGATCACGGATACCGGAGAGTTCCCACCGCCCTGTCGCTGTAGCCCGTTCCGCTGGAGTTGTCTGCTGAGGAGCTCGTCCTCACTGTATCACTGCCGCAACGAGAATGACCGCCGGGCGCCGTCGCCTCTGGGCCTTGTATTTATTTAGTGTGTCTTTTATTACTGCAATTAACCAGCGGGGGAAGCGAAGGGGCGGAGGGTCTTTTATTTCTCTTTCGCACAATTATCTCTTTCGTACCTATGACAATAATTAATTACATCGTTTTATAGCTAATTTCGTACATTATACTAATTTCCAAAGGTAATCTTAGCCTTATTTCTAATAGGAAGTCTTTATTTTAGAATGCTAATATCTTATAAGTATTTTATACCTTAACCTAGTTTTCTTATGTATATACACTTAATTATTAAACGAATCTTAGATTAGTCGTGCACAATTACGACTGACGAAGTAGGTACCTCTCTCGCGCAGCGGTAGGATAATATATGTATATTTCATAGTTTTTTTTTAAATATATTTATATAATCTTTCATTAGAAATCGAACGATATATTCTTTTTGATACTCACCTTTAAAGTTATGCTCATAATGATATTGATATTCAGAGCCAGTTTTAATAAAACGGAACAAACAATTTATCAATAAAAATATAATTGTTTAATTTCAGTAGGTCCCTTCCCGTGGGGACCAATAACGGAAAACATCAAAAGGGAACACGAAAATTCGACGACAATACCCCTCGAACCGGAAATCAAAAAGGAAAAACTTTGTGATCGTTTTGTATCGGAAACTGCAGTTAGTGGGTCGGATAGTGCAACTTATGATAGTTATA
Organism: Melanargia galathea; assembly: GCA_920104075.1. NCBI lineage: Eukaryota > Metazoa > Arthropoda > Insecta > Lepidoptera > Nymphalidae > Melanargia > Melanargia galathea. The sequence continues at coordinate 12,455,322 of OV049878.1, forward strand.
TCGAATATGAGAATTCATTGAAGAATATTTTATATCAAAATTTGGAAATACAAACCGACGATAGAAAGTTTACATGCAAGTTTTGCCAGTACAAAACTAATTACAAACTCGACTTAGTGAGACACGTGCGAACTCACACTGGTGAAAAACCGTACGCTTGTCATTTATGCGAATACAAAACCGCTCTGAAAACCAGTTTAGACAAGCACGTGAGAACTCATACAGGTGAAAAACCGTACGCTTGTGAACTGTGCGACTATAAATCTACGCAGAAGGCCAGTTTGGACAAGCACAGGAGAACGCACACCGGTGAAAAACCGTACGCCTGTGAAATATGTGATTATAAATCCGCACAGAAGATCGGTTTAGACAAACACATGAGAACCCATACCGGGGAAAAACCGTACGCTTGCACGGTATGCGAGTTCAGATGCGCAATCGCTTTGAGCCTGGTGGAGCATATGCGAGTTCACACGGGAGAAGAGCCTTTCGCTTGTACGGTGTGCGAATATAAATGTAAATCGCAACGGAACCTACGCAGGCACACGATCAAAAGCCACAGTGGTAATAAACCTTTCTCGTGCAAGCTGTGCGAATACGAATGTGACTCTAAAGCGGGCTTGATTGAACATACGAAAACGCACGCTGTTGAAAAACCTTTCGCCTGTAGTGTGTGCGAATATAGAAGTGACAGGAAACAATGTGTAGTGAGGCACATGAAGGTTCACGTTAATAAACCGTGACCTGACCAAACGAATAAATGAAGAAAGAGCACAAGGGGAAAAACAAACGTTGTCACATTTTTAAGTTTTTTGAATGGCCATTTTGTAGAATTATGATTGTAGAACAAAACGCTAGAACACTGGATTCAATATCATGCATATACATATAACAGTAATATTATACTTGAGCCATTAAAAACGTTCTGAGTCATTCATAAATCATTAGGATCATAGAGTTGTGAGGGCCCATCCTCGCTCTTTATGACCTGTTATCGACTATCGACGAACCCTTTTTTAGGGTTCCGTAGTAAACAAGGAACCCTTATAGTTTCGCCATGTCCGTCCGTCTGTCCGTCTGTCCGTCTGTCCGTCTGTCCGTCTGTCCGTCTGTCCGTCCGTCCTCGGTTAATCTCAGAGACTATTAGTACTAGAAATCCGTAATTTGGCATGAGTATAAATATTAATCACGCCGACAAAGTGGTGAAATAAAATTTTGATAAATATTTTTTTTTAGGGTAGCTCCCCTACATGTAAAGTGGGGATGAATATTTTTTTTCTCGTCTACCCCATAGTGTGGGGTATCGTTGAATAGGTCTTTTAAAAATACTGTGGGTGTGGGAACATCATTTTTCGATTTCTAGATCCGTTTGTAAAATATGATGTTTTAAAGTGCAAATTTTTATTAGAGTCAAGTGTCCCCCCCCTCTATCAGCCAAATGGCAGTATATAGGAACTTGAAAAAATTCACAGCAGTAGGGTATATAATCAATTTTAAAGGAAAACTATCACGGCTAAGTAGGGTTCACAGGTTAAGGAGTTATATCTGTTTTTCGAGGATTGTGACTACGGAACCCTACACTGCGCGTGGCCCGCCACGCACTTGACCGGTTTTTTACTGTTACGCACAACACCAGAGAATCAGGTTTCGGCACCATAAGGCCTGAAAGTGCGAGAGAGAGGTTCGGTAAAAATGATTTATGAATGTTCGCACGTTTGTAATGGCTCAACTATAATGCAATTCATCTTTAGCGAGGACCACAATCTGCAGTGAGCAACTTTTCAATTCATTGTTTGTGTAACATAGTTGGTTTTTCTCCGTTACCTTCAACTTTTACTGAACACTGATATTTTCGTTTTTTTTTATTGGAAATTTTTGAAATAGGGTAGTTGAATATAATTGAAAGTAGATAAATACGCAATATTATTTTACAAGCGAACACCCGCAACTTCGTTCGCGTGGGTATTGTTTTTTAAAAATCCTGTGGGAATCATTTTGTTTTTCCTAAGCTCCTTATCTTATACCTTGCTAAAAACTGTTAAAAGTTCACTGGCGGATGTTTAGGTAGATCAAAATGTAAACATCCGCCAATGAAAGTCCCATCAAAATCTATCCAGCCTTTCAGAGTTTACCCAGGTAATCTTTAAAGTATCTCCTTTCTAACAAAAAAAGAATGAATGAAATCGGACCACGCGCTAATGAATTACAGCTAAGTACACATTTTGACTTTCATCCCTTCTCCCAAGGGAACCGTGCTGAATTTCGGGATAAAAAGTATCCTATATGTTACTCCTTCTATTATGTTGGTAGCTTGTGACGTCATAATGATCCAAGTAGCTTACATGCTTCCTTTTTTTTACTTTTCCACGAATGTTTTTGATAGCTTATTTTAAAAAGTCAAAAAAATCTTGGCAATTCTATTTGAAGCAGTGAACAGACAGTGAACACACAACAGACTGTGCGAAACACCATTTTCCTCTCTCGCGCAGCGGTAAAATATTTGCCTTGCAAACTACCTTTTTTAGAGAGAGTTAATAAGTTTCCATTACGCCCCACTCTTCCGCTATATCAACTAACTTCAATCTGTTTCCACAGAAAGGTTTTTTTTAAATCTATGTATTTGCTGTTGCGTATAAAATAATCGACCGACTTCTAACAAAGCTGTGATAGCCTAGTGGTTAGGACGACCGACTTCTAATCGGAGGTCGTGGGTTCGATCCCGGGCACGCACCTCTTAACTTTTCGAAGTTATGTGCGTTTTAAGTATTTAAATATAACTTGCTAAACATCGTGAGGAAACCTGCATGCCTGAGAGTTCTCCATAACGTTCTCAAAGGTGTGTAAAGTCTGCCCATTCGCTTGGCCAGCGTGGTAGACTATGGCCAAAACCCTTCTCACTCTGAGAGGAGACCCTTGCTCTGTAGTGAGCCGGTAATGGGTTGGTCATGATGATGATGATAAAATAATCATTTTTTTCGGTTAAATATAGACAGCGGAAATCTTCTCTTGCGCAGCGGTGGAATAGTAACTTCCCGTTCAATATGTACTAATGTAACTTTGTAATTCCGTATGTAACTTTTATAATGTTGGCGAATTCTTTACCATAAGTTTAAATGAACCTTCTACTGTGGAAAATAACATAAAAGTACGTACTTTTTTAACAGAACTTTCGATTCAGTTGCAATACTTTTTTAAGGAATCAAAATCATCTAATCGTTATCGCTGAAGTTGGTACATACTTTAAGCGAATCAGAAATTTAAAAATAAATCGTACAAATAATGACTTCGTTTCAGTTGCTCCTTTGCCATGGGGACTCGTCACAAACGTTGCAACATGTCTACACGAACAGTCTACAGAAACCATCGAGCCAGCGATTAAGAAGAAGAAAACTATTGTTAATTCGTTATCAAAAACGGAAGTGTGCGAACCGGATGGCGTAAATAACGATATTAATGTAAAATGTGATTATTCTAAAATGTTTCCTAATGATGCTGTGAACAATGATTGCAATATGAAATGCGATAATCCATTTCAAAATACACCGTACAGTGGAAACGAACAACAGTGCACTGATAAAAGTAATACAATAAAAAAGTACAATTGCAAGTTTTGCGATTACAAATCGAGATATAAAGTCGACGTAGACCGACATCTGAGAACGCACACTGGTGAAAAACCGTACGCTTGTCATTTATGCGAATACAAATCCGCTCTGAAAATTAGCTTAGACAAGCACATGAGAACTCATACAGGTGAGAAACCGTACGCTTGTGAACTGTGCGACTATAAATCTAAGCAGAAAGCCAGTTTAGACAAGCACAGGAGAACGCACACCGGTGAAAAACCGTACGCCTGTGAAATATGCGATTATAAATCCGCACAGAAAACCGGGTTAGACATACATATGAGAACCCACACCGGTGAAAAACCGTACGCTTGCACGGTATGCGAGTTCAGATGCACCATTCATAAAAGTTTAGTGGAGCACATGCGAATTCACACAGGCGAAGAGCCTTTCGCTTGTACGGTGTGTGAATATAAATCTAAAACTCAACGGAACCTACGCAGGCACACGATCAAAAGCCACAGTGGTAATAAACCTTTCTCGTGCAAGCTGTGCGAATACGAATGTGATTCCAAACCGTGCTTGATTGAACATATGGAAACGCACGCTATTGAAAAACCTTTCGCCTGTAGTGTGTGCGAATATAGAAGTGACAAGAAACATTGTGTAGTGAGGCACATGAAGGTTCATAGTAATAAACCATGACCATTGAAGAAAGGGCACATGGGGACAAACAATAAATAACCTATCTATATATATAAAAATCAATACAAATTTCGTTGTAATTTTATAACTGAAGAACGGGCTCACCTATCCAAACCAAATGTTTAGGCTTTGTTTGGACTATTTAGTAGATGGTTTATGTGAAGTTTGCACAAAATCGGTCGAGCGGTTCTTCATTTATCACATTTTTTGTAACAAATATATAATATTGGTCTGTGGGTGTGGCATACCTACACGGTAGGTGGCGCTGATGTCGGTATGTCACCGGGCAGGACGACGTCTGCCAGGTCCACTAGTATATTATATAATAAATTCAAATTCAAATTTCATTTATTCAAAGTAGGTACACTGTACACTTTTTGAACGTCAATTTAGGAACAGGTAATGGTGATAATTACTTACGGAAACTTAAAACTAAAGCTACGAGGGTCCCAAACGCGCCCTGGTATATATATAATAACTATACATAATGTTAATTAATATATCGCAAAGGGCACGCGCAATTGAAAAATCAGCGCTGGGCAACGTTGCCAATATTTAGCAATGCTGAGTTTGCAGCTCATTGCTTTTGCTAGGTTTGTAGAATCATTTAGGCTAGTTGAATTTTATTTTTACTTAGCAATAAGAAAACAATATATTTTTTTTAATTATTATTATTGACAACAAACGTTGTCATATTTTAAGTTATTTAAACTGGCAATGCCATTTTGTAGAACAATGGTAGTAGAACAAAAACGCCAGAACACTGGATTCAATATCATGCATATACATATAGCAGTAATACTATAGTTGAGCCATTACAAACGTTCAAACTGAGTCATAAATCATTAGGATCATAGGGTTGTGATGGCTCTCCCTCGCTCTTTATGACCTGTTATTGACTATCGACAAATCCTTTTTTTACCTTTACACACCATCAGAGAATGAGATTTCAGTGCCATAAGGCCTGTAAGTGCGAGCGAGAGGTCCGGTCGGTTTGTATGGAATTTCTATTATGTGGGCAGCTTGTGACGTCTTAGTGATCAAACTGTCTTTTTTTTACTTTTACACTAATTACAATATTTTATTTTGATCTTGTGCCGCTTGTATCCAGCGGCTGCTAACGCTTTTCTTGAGAGCAACCGTCCACCTAGTCGGGGTCTTCCTACACTGCGGCTGCTAATGTGGGGTCACCTTATTAGCACCTGGGAACCCCAACGTATATCTGTTCTTCGACCTAAGTGACTCGCCAGTAATTGCCACTTCAACTTCGCGATTCGATGAACTATATCGGTAATTCTGGCTTTCATACGACGTTTTTATTCTCTGTTACTCATTTCTGTTTCCTTGTTTCGTGTGTACGATCCAGACATTACTGAAATGAAGTTAATAATCGTATATCGAACACTAAAGCGAGCGAAACGATAAATTCTTAGTTCCGAGTCCGAGTCTTTAGTTCCGAGTAGGTACCTTCTTGCGTTTCAAATCGGCACTAAAATCATCTCAATTGTAGGGGGCCCATAGCCTATTCAGCGTATCAATAGAGGTCATTTTTAGAATTTGTGTGGTGTGGTGATGACGTTTTGTTGTGAAACAAAGAGAGGGTGAGCTGCGCATACCGCGTGATGTTGTTGCACGTTTTACTATTTTTGATTTAAAACTTTCAAAAACTATTTTGAAAAAAAAAAAAAAACTTTGCATTTCTTACTATTTAATGTAGACAGCGGAAAAACACTTTGCATTTCTTACTATTCAATATAGACAGCGGAAATCTTCTCTCGCGCAGCGGTGGTATAGCAGCTTCCCGTTCCATATGTACTAATGCAACTTTGTAATTCCATATTATTAACTTATAATGAAGGCGAATTCTTCACCATAAGTGTACGTGAACCTCCTTTTGTGGAAAAGAACATAAAAAAGTAGATTCTTTGTTAGAAGAACTTTCGATTCAGTTGCTATATCGTCATCGCTGAAGTTGGTACATACTTTAAGCGACCCAGAAATTAAAAATCATACAAATAATTGCTCCGTTTCAGTTGCTCCTTTGCCATGGGGAGTGGTCACAAATGTCAGAACACTACATCAACAGTCTACAGATACCATCGAGACAGCAATTAAAAAGGAGAAAACTATTGTTAATTCTGTATCTGATACTGAAGTGTGTGATGGCGTAAATAACGATATTAATGTAAAAAGTAAAAATTCCAAAATGTTTCCTGACAATACTGTGAACAACGATCGCAATATGAAATGTATGAAATGCGATAACCCATTACAAAATACATCGCATAAGGGAAACGAACAACAGTGCACCGATAAAAGTATAAAACAGTACAATTGCGAGTTTTGCGATTACAAATCGAGATACAAAGTCGACGTAGATCGACATCTGAGAACGCACACTGGTGAAAAACCTTTTTCGTGCAATCTGTGCGAGTACAGATGCGCGTTCAAGAGTAACCTAACGAAACATATGACAAAACACACGGGCGTCGAACACTATTCGTGTAAGGAGTGCGATTTTAAAAGTACAAGTAGCAATCGTCTCATAAGTCACATGAGAAAGCACTCCGCTAAACCCTACGCTTGCAGCTTGTGCGAGTACAGGGGCGCGCGAAGCGGCAACCTATCCAATCACATGAAAGTTCACACCGGTGAGAAACCGTTTACCTGTACGCTATGCGAGTATAAAACTGCGAAGAAGAACAATTTGACGAGGCACATGTGGACTCATCGTGATGCGAATGAGTCGTCGTGAGATGTAAAAAAATATACTTGAGAACCTTTTCGTTTTTTTTAAGCTATTGCGTAGCTTCTATCGCAGGCCTTGAGCGTGGAGACCGAATCCAGAAATTCTGTAACAAAAATAACCTAACACCCCCCCACTCCGACCGGCACAGCGGTGTTAGTTTTGCCATCTATCGATGAATAGCAGAACTTTTAATGACTTTTTTGAAATATCGCGCTTGTCTCTGTAGTTCAGCAACTCGCATCTAGGTGGCTTGGTTGTATCGGCGAAAAATACTGCGTAAATAAAATAAATAGATAATTATAATTGTATAAGTTGATAAAAAATGCTATGCAATAGCTTTACCGCGGCAGTCCCCGAGTGCCACACGTCTTTTTTTCGGTTAAATATAGACAGCGGAAATCTTCTCTCGCGCAGCGGTGGAATAGTAGCTTCCCGTTCCATATGTACTAAAGTGTTTTATAATGTTGGCAAATTCTTCAACATAAGTGTAAGTGAACCTCCTGTTATGGAAAAAAACATAAAAAGTAGGTATTTTGATAAGAGAACTTTCGATTCAGTTGCAATATTTTTTAATTTATAAAAATCATCTAATCGTCATAGCTGAAGTTTGTACATAATTTAGGCGATCCAGAAATTAAACGAACGGGAAAAAAGCGTACAAATAATGGCTTCGTTTCAGTTGCTCCTTTGCCATGGGGAATCGTCACAAATGTTAGAATATGTCTACATGAACAGTCTACAGACGCCATCGAACCAGCGATTAAGAAGGAGAAAACTATTGTTAATTCTGTATCTGAAACTGAAGTGTGTGAACCGAATGGTGTAAATAACGATATTAATGTAAAAAGTAAAAATTCCAAAATGTTTCCTAACGATACTGTGAACAACGATCGCAATATGAAATGTATGAAATGCGATAACCCATTACAAAATACACCGCATAAGGGAAACGAACAACAGTGCACCGATAAAAGTGTAAAACAGTACAATTGCGAGTTTTGCGATTACAAATCGAGATATAAAGTCGACGTAGATCGACATCTGAGAACGCACACTGGTGAAAAACCTTTTTCGTGCAACCTGTGCGAGTACAGATGCGCGTTCAAGAGTAACCTAACGCAACATATGACAAAACACACCGGTGAGAAACCGTTTACCTGTACGCTATGCGAGTATAAAACTGCGAAGAAGAACAATTTGACGAGGCACATGCGGACTCATCGTGATGCGAATGAGTCGTCGTGAGAGATGTAAAAAAATGTACTTGAGAACCTTTTCGTTTTTTAAGCTATTGCATAGCTTCTATCGCGGGCCTTGAGCGTGGAGACCGAATCCAGAAATTCCGTAACAAAAATAACCTAACACCCCCCACTCCGACCGGCACAGCGGTGTTAGTTTTGCCATCTATCGATGAATAGCAGAACTTTTAATGACTTTTTTGAAATATCGCGCTTGTCTCTAGTTCAGCAACTCGCTTCTAGGTGGCTTGGTTGTATCGGCAAAAAATACTGCGTAAATAAAATAAAAAGATAATTATAATTGTATAAGTTGATAAAAAATGCTATGCAATAGCTTTACCGCGGCAGTCCCCGAGTGCCACACGTCTTTTTTCGGTTAAATATAGACAGCGGAAATCTCTCGCGCAGCGGTGGAATAGTAGCTTCCCGTTCCATATGTACTAAAGTGTTTTATAATGTTGGCAAATTCTTCAACATAAGTGTAAGTGAACCTCCTATTATGGAAAAAAAAACAGAAAAGTAGGTATTTTGATAAGAGAACTTTCGATTCAGTTGCAATATTTTTTAATTTATTAAAATCATCTAATCGTCATAGCTGAAGTTGGTACATACTTTAAGCGACCCAGAAATAAAACGAAAGGGGAAAAAAGCGTACATATAATGGCTTCGTTCCAGTTGTTCCTTGGCCATGGGGAATCGTCACAAATGTTAGAACATGTCTACATGAACAGTCTACAGACGCCATCGAACCAGCGATTAAGAAGGAGAAAACTATTGTTAATTCTGTATCAGAAACTGAAGTGTGCGAACCGGATGGCGTAAATAACGATATTAATGTAAAAAGTGAAAAACAGTTCTCTTGTAAGTTATGCGGAAGAGAGTTTTTAGGAAAGGGCGTGTTGGTGAGGCACATGAAAATTCACACGGGTGAGAAACCATTTTCATGTCAGTTATGCAACTATAAATCAACCTATAAGCAGGGCTTAACGGTGCACATGAAAACGCACACCGGTGAAAAACCTTTCTTTTGTAAGTCATGCGAATTAAAATTCGCAAGAAAAAGTGATCTAGTCAGGCACGTGAAGACTCACACTGGTGAAAAAGCTTTTTCTTGTGACCAATGCGAATATAAATGTGTACGAAGTCGTGATCTAACTACGCATATGCTCATTCACACTGGTGAAAAACCTTTCTCTTGTAATTCATGCGAATTTAAATTTGCAAGAAAAAGTGATCTAGTCAGGCACAGGAAGACTCACACTGGTGAAAAAGCTTTTTCTTGTGACCAATGCGAATATAAATGTGTACGAAGTAGTGACCTAACTACGCACATGCAACTTCACACGGGTGAAAAACGTTTCTCATGCGAGGTATGCGGCTATAAATCTACAAGAAAAAGTGATTTAGTGTTTCATGAAAAAACACACATGCGTAAAAGTTAAAACCTTTTGATTGTCATTTTTGCGAGTTCAAAAGCTTAAGGAAAAAAACGATAGTTGATCACGTGAGAACTCATACCGGGGAAAAACCGTTTACGTGTGAATTGTGCGGCTATAAATGTATAAATAAATACTATTTGATGAAGCACGTGATACGTGATTGATATAAATTCGCACTGACTAAATATTTAATTGGACACATGAAAATAGTACATAATATAAAAAAATATACTACTCGTACTACTAAGTGAAGTGTTTCGTAATATGATGTATAATGTATATACATTAGGTATTATTGAGATGTTGCGAGGAAGTAAAACTTCAAAAATGCGTTAATCATTTCTACAAGGAGAGTCCTTCCTCTTAACCTTGACTCGCTTGACAGTTGGTTCTAGGAAGTTCAAGTTTGTCTTAGCGATTAGATATAATTAATATTATTTGCATAATAATATGAGATTTGACTTTGAGGTTGATTTGTGTACAAATATTGAAAAAAATATTGAGAACGTTAATGTTAAATGACGAAAAATTTGACAAATATTGATTTTCAATATGTATATAAAATATTCCTTTAAGAATATATTCATAATATATAATGAGAAAATCTTTGTTCTTGATTTGCAAAAACGTCACTCAAGAGCATTAAAGAGATTAGGGAAACAATAAAATAGGTTTATCAATTTAGGCCAGTGCCCTAAATGAAAAAAAAGAATAAAATTAAAAAATTACACCCTAGTTAAATATTCTGCGAAGTGTTTAGTAGCAAATTGGTACTAATTTTACTGTACACCATCTGTATAAATGGACTGACCACACTTGGCCCAAACACTAGAATATACGACTCCGCGCAAAGTACATGGCCATTTTGTATGGCCACATTGGCGTTGCCGTAGACGAAAATTAGCGGGAATATCATCGGGTCAAGATGCTTTTCTTTCCCATAGAGAATATCGCGAAAAGAATAAGTAGAACTATTTTTTAAACCCCGACGCAAAAACGACGGGGTGTGTGAATGTGTGCGTGCGTGCGTGCGTGCGTGCGCGTTGCGTGTGCGTGTGTGTCTGTCTGTTCCCCTGTAGTGCTCAAACGGTGAAGTACTTATACGTTATTCACTAAAAAAGAATACCAAAACGGGACTACTCTGTAAAACTGTAAAAAGTTATGCGTAGTCATACATAATAATATACTTGATAACCTTCTCGTTTTTTTCGTCGGTTAAATACAGACATTGAAAAACCTCTCTCGCGTAGCGGTGGAATAGTTGCTTCCCATTCCATACGTAATAAAGATATTATCTTTAATATGGACGAATTTTTAACCATAAGTGTACGAAAACTAATGTTGTAAAAAAACATTCCATAGTTACAGTTTTTTTTTCATTAATCAAAATGATCTTAAGCATCATCACTGAAGTTAGCACATACTTTAAGCGAGCCGGATATTAAGGAAAGTGAAAAAAAAAAAATGTAAAAAAATCCTTCGTTTCAGTTGCTCCTTTGCCATGGGGACTCATCACAAACGCAACAACGCTATACGAAGCTTCTACAAAAAACATGGAGTCGGTAATTAATATGAAGAAAATTTGTATCAATTCTGTATCAGAAACTGAAGTGTGTGATGAAAGTAACAATATTAATATAGAGTGTGAAAATTCTAAAATATTAGCAACTGACAAAACTTTTACTGATGGATATTTCTCTTGTACGCTTTGCGAGTATAAAACAGAGTGGAAAAGTAGTTTACAGATACACATGGTAAAACATTCTACTGCAAAACCTTTCTCTTGTAAGGTATGCGGAAGTGAGTTTTCACGAAAGAGCGTTTTAGTGAGGCACATGAAAAAACACACCGGTGAAAAGCCTTTCTCATGCGATTCGTGCGAATCTAAATTTACAAGAAAAAGTTGTTTGTTGAGACACATTAGAACTCACACTGATAAAAAAGTTTTTTCTTGTGACCAGTGTGAGTATAAATGTGCACGAAAAGATGAACTAACTGCGCACATGTTCGTTCATGGAGAAAAACCGTTTACGTGTGAATTGTGTGGCCATAAATGTAGAAATTTGAGGAAGCATATGAAAACGCACACTGGTGAGAGACCATTTTCTTGTCATCTGTGCCAGTGTAAATTCACGCTGAGTAAATATATAGAGGGACACATGAAAATAGTACATAATATCTGTCCGGATTTGACGGGGCCCTTCAGCGAGCCCGGAGCGATGTCGGCGGGGGCCGGACCTCGCGGGCCTGGCCCCAGGAAATGCCGGTCGAAATTATGTTACGATCTTGTTTATTTCTAACATGTGGTTAACTTTAAGCCAACGAAAGTGATTATCATCACACTATCACACTATAATATTATAAAGGCGAAAGTTTGTGTATGTGTTCGTGTGTGTGTATGTTTGTTACTCTTTAACGCCGCAACTATCATATTTGGTCGTTTTATGTGTTGTTTAGTAAAACAAAAATCGACAAAAAATTAAACCAACTAAAAAAGAAAATTAAAAGCGGAAAATAAAATAAAACTTTTGTCTCAATAACTGGCCTAACCTAAGGCGCTGCGCAACCGTAGATATTTTTTGTTACCGACACGTGCCACTGTCATAGAAAACCGTGGTTGCTGTGTCCGATGTCGGCAACCTTCTTTGGCGCGGCGCCTAAACATTAGTAACTAATTTTGTGTCGGCGCCAAACAAACATACAAGTCGCCCCGCATTCCGTTGTCATCAAATTATGCTTTACGTAATTAATTTGTTCTTTTTGAATTTAAAGTATACCTTATCCACTAAAAAAATAATACCGAAACCTGACTACTCTATAAAAAGTTACTCTATAAATCCTCTGTCGCGCAGCGGTGGAATAGTCGCTTCCCATCCCATATGTAATAAAGAGATTATAAAAAATTAACGAATTTTTAACTATAAGTGTACGAAAAATTTAAAAGTATTTAAATGTTGAAAAAAAAAACATTCCATAGTTGCTAGTTTTTTTTTCATTTAATTAATCAAAATGATCTTAAGCATCATCACTGAAGTTGGCACATACTTTAAGCGAGCCGGATATTATCGAAAGTGAAAAAAAATCATGCAAAAAAATCCTTCGTTTCAGTTGCTCCTTTGCCATGGGGACTCGTCACAAACGCAACAACGCTATACGAAGCTTCTACGAAAACAATGGAGTCGGTAATTAATATGAAGAAAATTTGTATCAATTCTGTATCAGAAACTGAAGTGTGTGATGAAAGTAACAATATTAATATAGAGTGTGAAAATTCTAAAATATTAGCAACTGACAAAACTCACACTGATGGGTATTTCTCTTGTACGCTTTGCGAGTATAAAACTGTGCGGAGGAGTAATTTACAGCATCACATGGTAAAACATTCTACTGCAAAACCTTTCTCTTGTAAGTTATGCGGAGGTGAGTTTTCACGAAAAGACGTTTTAGTGAGGCACATGAAAAGACACACCGGTGAAAAGCCTTTCTCATGCGATTCGTGCGAATCTAAATTTACAAGAAAAAGTGATTTGGTTACACACATTAGAATTCACACTGGTGAAAGAGTTTTTTCTTGTGACCAGTGTGATTATAAATGTGCACGAAAACGTGAACTAACTGCGCACATGTTCATTCACGGAGAAACGTGTGATCTTGTTTATTTCTAACTATGTGGTTGACTTTAATCCAACGAAAGTGATTATCATCACTCTAATCACACTATCCTACTTATATTATAAATGTGAAAGTGTGGATGTTTGGATGTTTGTTACTCAATCACGTCGCAACTACTGAACTGATTTGGCTGAAATTTTGAATGGAGATAGCTTATGCCCTGACTTAAAACATAGGCTACTTTTTATCCCGGAAAAGTATTCCTGTGGGACTAAAATAGATATAGACTTCCAAAAACGCGATAGATGGCGTTGACTGTTCTTAGGTAAATCACGCTCACATAGCACATTATTACAATAGTTGCATGCATCTGTATGCGTATGCACTTTTTATCCTGGAAAAATCCACAGTTCCCACGGGATTTTGATAAAAACGAAATATATATCTACAGCTATAGGTAGATTACTAAGTATAGCAAACTTCCTTGAAAGTGGGTATAAAGTTTGGAAAAGGGAGCGGGAACGGGAGCCGGAAATCCACGATTCCCTTGGGATTTGTGAAAAACCGAAATTCACGCGGGCGAAGCCGCGGGCAGAATCTAGTCACACTATATAATATTATAAAGGCGAAAGTTTGTGTATGTGTGTGTGTATGTTTGTTACTCTTTAACGCCGAAACTATTGAACCGATTTGACTGAAATTTAGAATGGAGATAGATTATGCCCTGACTGAACACGTAGGCTACTTTTTATCCTGGAAAAAATCCACATTTCTCACGGGATTTTGAAAAAATCGAAATTGGCTATAGCAATTTACAGCAACAGCTGTATGTAGATTAGTATAGCATACTTCCTTATAAGTACCTCCTTCAGTCCAGGAACCTCTGATTCTGATCCAAATCTGATTCTGATTCAAAGCCAGGTACAGCGGGAATAATCAAAGCAATTGCATCTTTCGCGAATCGCAATGTTTTTTTTTGGGGGGGGTTGGTCTCATGCTAGTAATCAGTGACTGAGTAATAATAATCTATTTATAATGTCAATATTATAATACACCTTGAAAAATTTCTCATAAAATTCTGCCTCTACAGTCGGAAATGTTTATTTCGTACCTTGCGGCTTCTTCCGGAGGCAACCAAATTGGCAAAATTAATTCTTCCGAAAATTAGCTCAGCTATCTGGGCAAATTTTTGTCTATATAATGTGTTCTATGAACACTTTCGTATTGGTGAAATTGGTCACGCGGTAAATTTAAATTAATGAAGACAGATAAGCTTCGTTTACATCTATAGAAAAAATTTAAAACGTATTTGCGTTATGATATCGTTGAATAATAATTAAAAATCCGAATAGGTAGCGCCATTTGGGGTGAACCACCTGAAACATTATCAATAGTATGGATATGACCGCGGGATTTCTTTCTTGCGCGATTTTGATACCTCATATAATTTTCAGTATCGAAGATTTCTCTTTTTTATGTTGTACTAATAAAAACTGAGTAAAGAAACCAGAGATAATATTTAAAAAAATTATAAATATTGGCATATCCCCATTATGATATCGTGAGAAATTGCACCGTCTATTCCGATCATTGGTAATAATTTTAATTTAATTAGTACCAGTGTGAAACTAATCCACACGTGTGGCCAAGGGGGGCGGTCCCCCCACACCTCTTACGTCTCTAGCACTCCTGCCTCGTTGCTAACTAAACTAGTACCATGGTAGGCTATGTAATGGCAGTTTAGTTATGTTATATTTGGTCATTTAATGTGTTGTTTCGTAAAAAAAATCAACAAAAAATTAAACCTACAAAAGAAACTTAAAAGCGAAAAATTCAATAAAACTTTTTAGTCTTAATAACTGAGCTCCTAAGGCGATGTGCAACCGTAGATACTTTTTTTTACCGACATGGGACACCGTCATAGAAAACCGTGGTTGCTGTGTCCGATGTCGGCAACCTTCTTTTGCGCGGCGCCTAAACATTAGTAACTAATTCTGTGTCGGCGCCAAACAAACCAACAAGTCGCCCCGCATTCCGTTGTCATCATATTATGCTTTACGTAATTCATTTGCTCTTTTTGAATTTGAAGTATACCTTATCCATTAAAAAAATAATACCGAAACCGGACTACTCTATAAAAAGTTATGCGTAGTTATACGTAAAAATATACTTGAGAACCTTCTCGTTTTTTTTCGTCGGTTAAATAGAGACATTGAAAATCCTCTCTCGCGCAGCGGTGGAATAGTCGCTTCCCATCCCATATGTAATAAAGAGATTATATAGGTATTAACGAATTTTCAACTATAAGTGTACGAAAAATTAAAAAGTATTATGTTGACAAAAAAAAAACATTCCATAGTTGCAATTTTTTTTCATTAATCAAAATGATCTTAATCATCATCACTGAATTTGGCGCATACTTTAAGCGAGCCGGATATTAACGAAATTGAAAAAAACAATCATGCAACAAAATCCTTCGTTTCAGTTGCTCCTTTGCCATGGGGACTCGTCACAAACGCAACAACGCTATACGAAGCTTCTACAAAAACCATGGAGTCGGTAATTAATATGAAGAAAATTTGTATCAATTCTGTATCAGAAACTGAAGTGTGTGATGAAAGTAACAATTTTAATATAGAGTGTGAAAATTCTAAAATATTAGCAACTGACAAAAGTGACACTGATGGAATTTTCTCTTGTACGCTTTGCGAGTATAAAACTGTGTGGAAAGGTAATTTACAGATACACATGGTAAAACATTCTACTGCAAAACCTTTCTCTTGTAGGGTATGCGGAGGTGAGTTTTCACGAAAAAGTGTTTTAGTGAGGCACATGAAAATTCACACGGGTGAAAAACCGTATGAATGTCAGTTATGCGATTATAAATCAACATACAAGAAGGGCTTAACGGTGCACATGAAAACGCACACCGGTGAAAAACCTTTCTCATGCACTTCATGCGAATTTAAATTTGCGAGAAAAAGTGATTTGGTGAGACACACGAAAACTCACACTGGTGAAAAAGCTTTTTCTTGTGACCATTGCGCATATAAATGTGCACGAAGTTGTGAACTCACTACGCACATGCTCGTTCACACGGGTGAAAAACGTTTCCCGTGCGAGGTGTGCGGTCATAAATTCGCAAGAAAAGGCGATCTAGTGGAGCACACAAAAACTCACACTGGGGAAAAACCTTTCGCTTGTCATTTTTGCGACTACACATGCCCACGGAAAAAAACGATAGTTGATCACATGAGGACTCATACCGGAGAAAAACCGTTTACGTGTAAATTATGCGGCTATAAATGTATAAATAGTAATTATTTGATGAGGCACATGAAAACCCACACTGGTGAGAGACCGTTTTCTTGCGAGCTATGCGAGTGTAAATTCGCACTGACTAAGTATTTAATTGGACACATGAAAATAGTACATAATATAAAAAAATATACTACTCGTTCTACTAAGTGAAGTGTGTTTCATAACATGATGTATAATGTATATATACTTTTATACATCTTAATATCTAGTATATAAAATTCTCGTGTCACAATTTTCGTTCCCATTGTAGGGGATGCCTTGCGCTGGTCTAGGATGAATGCTAGAAGGTCGGAGAGAGGGTGAACCTTGATGGTAAAATGAATAAACACACTGCACTGGTAGGTATATCCGTTTAATAGGCGCGCGACCCGTTAGCGTCGCCGCTTGCGAGACACCGGTGTGTAAGTAGGTACATAGTGCATAAGACGCTGGCGAGTAAATACATAGTACATAAGCGGCATGCGTAATCCCCACAATATTCCCCCCTTAAAAAAAAAAAATTTTTGGAAATACATCAAAAATGGTACAGCAATTTACATACTCATAGTTGAAAACGTCTTTAACAAATTAAATAATTGCACCTATGGTACATGTAGGTACGAACCGATGCCGTTGTTATGATAATGCGAAACGCTGAATTCGCAAGCGAGTTCATTATAATAACACTGAACAATATTTGAAATGTGACACTGCATTACGACTTATTCTAGCAAATAGTTATAAAACTAACGCTATAGAATGAAACAATAATTAGTAAAATACAGAAAACGTGTTTTTTTTTTTTTTTACAAAAAAAAATGATCCTTACAGCTTACATATAAGTTGTACTCTGTCCGTTAGTTGGTTGAGCTTTCTCCATTTGTGAAACAATGTCTTTTACAAAAGCTTCCTTGGTGTGTTTCCCAAACCGCTTGCAGGCGATCGCACAAATTGTAGCTCCGATACAGCACATAATTAATATGGTAATGAGGGCAAAAATTTCCACTTTGTACTCTAAATTTGCCATGACTTCGGCGTTGTTTGCACCATTTTGGGCAATAATCACTTCTTTATTTTCTACTTCCTTACTATAGGATTTTCCCATGTTTATAGGAATAAAATGAACAATGGTTGTTATAACGAAAGAACCACTTTAAAAATTGTGTGTAATAATGAGTATAAAGATGTAAAACACTGTATATATAATAATAAAAATGCTTACAAAGTAATATCTTAGCCTA
The DNA here is from genome assembly GCA_920104075.1 of Melanargia galathea. Classification (NCBI taxonomy): domain Eukaryota; kingdom Metazoa; phylum Arthropoda; class Insecta; order Lepidoptera; family Nymphalidae; genus Melanargia; species Melanargia galathea. Next base: position 12,473,172 of record OV049878.1, read on the forward strand.
CTTTATTTTAGAGCTAAGTCTGATGTCGCATCGCTACGCGATGCGAGGTTTGATTTCCGTGAGTATGCGTAGCTAATTTATGTCGCATCGCCTAGCGATATCATCGCTTGCATTGGACGCCTAGTTTCCCTAATGTAAAAATCTCACCGTGTCTTAATAACTAAAAGTCTTACGAAAGATTGGCAACAGTAATTGCGCTAAATCAACTTAGATGTTACCAACGTATGCAACCAACAATTGATTACTAGCTATACCTACTTAAGAAAGATCATAAAATTAAAGATCAGCGAAACGAACTGGCCTCTTTACAATGCGGCCTGATTTGGTGGTTTTATTGATACGTGTTGGCGATTTTGAAACGCTACCGCGCGTATCAATAATTTTTGAGCTACTAGGACATCCTCTAGGTTCATCCGAGTGCTCCTCGTTCAACACGTATGCGGGTTTCAGCCTATCTATTGAAATTCGAGCTTGACGATTCGGAAATTGAATTAAAAATACTTTTGAATTACGTTCTATTACCCGAAACGGTCCATCGTAAGGTGGTTTCAACGCTCTATGAACTGCGTCGTCCTTAACGAAAACATAGTCACAATGCTCTAAATCTGCGAAAACAAACATATTACGATTTGATCTTAGTGTTTGCCTGACTGGACGATAATTGTTAATCGTCTGCCGTATCTTTTCCACGAGGCTATGAGGGTCGGATGCGTCCTTTTCCGACGTGACGTCAAAAAAATCACTCGGTAACCGCATGGGTTTGCCAAAGGTTAACTCGGCGGCACTCACTCCGCTATCGCTGCGACTAGCGGCACGTAAGCCTAACATGGCTGTGGGCAATTCGTCTACCCAAGATTTATCGGTTAACCTTGTTGTTAAGGCTACTTTAAACGAACGATGCCACCTTTCCACCGCACCATTACTTTGTGGGTGGTAAGGCGTAGTACGTAGCTTGAAGCTTCCGAATACCTAATAATTGCGTTAATTTCGTGAAAAGACTGGACTGAAATTGAGCTCCCAAATCACTCGATAAGCGGATCGGGTTTCCGTAGCGAGTTATCCAATTTTCGTAAATAACTTTAGCCACGACATCTGCAGTAATCTCCTTGACCGCAACAGCTTCCGGCCAGCGAGTTACCCTATCGATAATTGTTACGCAGTACCTAAATCCTTGTGGAGAAGTCGGTAATGGACCTACAATATCCACGTGGATGTGCTCAAAACGACCTGCATTTTCGTACTGACCAAACTCTGACTTAACATGTCTACTAATCTTCGTTTTCTGACAAGGGATGCACGCTTTTGCCCATTGGCCTACTTCTTTGTTCATGCCTGGCCAAAAAAATTTTTCACTAACCATTTTACGTGACGTACGCACCCCTGGGTGGCTTAAATTATGCACGCTGTTAAATGCCAATTTTCTAAAATCTTGTGTTAAATATGGTCGAACCGTTTTTGATGACACTTCGCAATAAATTGGTTTATTACAAGTAGGTATAATTATTTTCTTTAAGTTATAACTCGCGTTATTGTGACCGTTTTCCGGTGATTGCATCATTTGCAACAACGACTCGTCTTTCATTTGCGAGTCAGCAAGTTGTTCGTAATCTAGCGTAGTCGGGCAAAAAATTGTTTCCACGCGTGATAATGTGTCCGCGACCACATTATCGTTGCCACATACATACCTAATATCCGTGGTATACTCGCTAATAAATGCTAACTGACGAATACGTCTTGGGGTTTCCTTCTCGCATCTCGTCTTCGTGAACGCAAAAATTAATGGTCTATGGTCAGTATAGATAACTAACTCACGACCCTCTATTAGGTCCTTAAAGTATCGAACTGCTAGAAATATTGCTAAAAGCTCTCTATCATACGTGGAGTAACGTTTTTGTGTATCGCTAATCTTTTGTGAAAAATAGCCTAACGGTTTCCAATTACCGTCTATAAACTGTTGCAAAACTGCTCCTACGCTCGTATTCGATGCATCAGACATAAGTGCGATAGGTACATTACTGCGCGGATGCGATAATGTTACAGCGTTTTGCAGTCTAAGCTTGCATTGTGCGAACGCTTCGTCAGCCTCAGGTGTCCAGGTTATACATGTCTTATCACGTTTCTTTGCGTTGTGCAAATAAGAATTTAAAATGATCTGCTGTTCGACAGCCTTAGGTATATGTGCACGGTAAAAGTTCAACATTCCTAAAAATCTACGTAATTCTTCCACTGTTTTAGGTTTCGGAAAGTTTTTTATAGCTTGAACTTTACTCTCTAAAGGTCGAATACCGTCTTTCGATACTTCATACCCCAAAAATTCTAATTTAGATTCACCAAAACAACATTTACTTAAATTTATAGCAATACCGTATTCATTAAATCTCTGAAAAACTATATCTAGATGTTTCTTATGCTCCTCAGCGGATGAGCTTGCTATAATGACGTCATCAACATAGGTAAATAAAAAGTCTAAGCCTTGTAGAACTGTTTGATCCATGAAACGCTGGTAGGTTTGCGCAGCGTTACGTAACCCAAAAGTCATCCTAGGGAACTCGAACAACCCAAAAGGTGTCGTTATGGCAGTTTTTTCGATGTCTTCGGGGAAAACTGGGATACAATGATATGCACGTATAACATCGAGCCGTGACATGATCGTCTTACCGTCTAGCATGTACGTAAAGTCGCGCAACCGCGGTAAAGAGTATCTATCTGGTTTAGTAACTGCGTTCAACCGTCTGTAGTCTCCACATGGTCGAATTTCCCCATTTTTCTTGGGTACCACGTGTAACGGGCTAGACCACGGACTTTTCGAAGGCCGACAGATACCTACTTCCTGCATAGCCTGAAACTCGTTTTTAACCTTTTTGTACTTATCTGGCGGTAATTGACGTGCTCGCGCATGTAAAGGAGGACCAGTCGTTTCTATATAGTGAAATATATTATGCTTAGGTGTATCCTTATAATTAACAGGTTTTGTAATATCCGGGTACTTACTTATTACGTCCCAATAAGGGTGATTCTTATCTAATGTACAAATTGAATGGTCGCTATATTTACTGATAGATGCAACAACATTTAGGTTAGTGAGTGTATCCACCAATCTGCGTGACCTTAAATCAACTAATAGTCCAAAATGGCTAAGAAAATCAGCTCCTAAAATTGGCTGTGTGACTTCGGCTATTATAAAGTCCCATCTAAATGAACGGCGTAAGCTCAAATCTAGAACCATTGTCTTTACACCAAAAGTTTTTATTTCGGCTCCATTGGCCGCGTATAGTTTATAGTCTGTACACTGTGCACTAGAAAATTTTTTTGGTACCGGGATCACTGAAACGTTAGCACCTGTGTCCACCAAAAACTTAAGTCCTGTACTTACATCTGTAACACGTAGGCGGTGCGTTGCTGCAATAGCACAGGTATCCGCCTCTCCTACCTGTACAACTTCTAGTTTTCCTGTTTCTTCCAAGCGCATGGCTCCACGCACTTCCGTGCTTTGTTGCGGAAACGATGATGGTAAAAGCACAGCCAACCCGGTGAATCTGGTGTCCGCCGCGGTGCTGAAGGGTCGCGGTTACGGTTCCGGGATGCGGAACGTGAACGGCTGTTCCAGCGTTGGCGGAACCGTGGACGTGCTCTTTCCAAATTGGCAACCTTCACGCTGAGCTTTGCTATTTCCGCTATGATTATGTCTGTGTCCTTGGATGTAGCCGGCTGTTGGGATACTTCACTAATCTGAGCGCTGCGGGTGGTCTCGAACACGTTGTCCGCAATCGTTGATAAGTGTTCTAGCTCCTTCGTTTCTGAGACGGCTAGAACCGCACGTACTGCGCTGGGCAAATGACCCTGCCAAAGGATTCGCAATGTATCATCCGGTATTTTGTCTTTGGCCAGCTCCCTCATGCGCCGCAAGAGCTGGGAGGGTTTTTGGTCGCCCAAGTCCATTTCGCTAATTAGCTTTTGTAGTTGCCTGTTTTTGGACTCTTCATATATAGTTAGCAAGCGTGCCTTCAAAGAGTCGAATTTCTTCGTGGCTGGCGGTTCTATCAGGAGATCAGAGACCTGTTGTATGGCCTCTTTGTTCAATTTTGACACCACTATATCGTACCTTGCCTCGTCAGACAGCTTCTGCGGTGCCAGCATGGCCTCCGTCCTTATAAACCAAACCCTAGGCTGGTCAGTCCAAAAATCGGGTATTTTAGACGTGAGGGTGATCGCTGCCAACTCCGTCGAGGCTGCCGATGGTGCCACGGGTACATGTGCCGGAGATGTAGCCATCTTGATGTTCACTATATATGTTAGTCCGGGGTCACCAATTTGTAGGGGATGCCTTGCGCTGGTCTAGGATGAATGCTAGAAGGTCGGAGAGAGGGTGAACCTTGATGGTAAAATGAATAAACACACTGCACTGGTAGGTATATCCGTTTAATAGGCGCGTGACCCGTTAGCGTCGCCGCTTGCGAGACACCGGTGTGTAAGTAGGTACATAGTGCATAAGACGCTGGCGAGTAAATACATAGTACATAAGCGGCATGCGTAATCCCCACACCCATACTCCTCCGAAACGGCTTGACCGATTCTCATGTTTTGTGAGCATATTGAGTAGGTCTGAGAATCGGCCAACATCTATTTTTCATCCCCCTAAATGTTAAGGGTAGTCCACCCCTAAATTTTTTTATTTTATTGTTTAGACAAAATTTTTAGTTTTTATTTTTTTATGATACAACATACAAAAATACATACAATCCTAAATTTTCACCCTTCTATCACCAACCCCTATTTTTTAATAGCGATACTTTGATGACCGGGTAGGTTGCACTGATGTCAGTATGTCACCGGGCAGGACGACGTCTGCCGGGTCCGCTAGTCTAAATATATAAAAGGAAAAGGTGACTGACTGACTGACTGATCTATCAACGCACAGCTCAAACCAGTGGATGGATCGAGCTGAAATTTGGCATGCAGATAGCTATTGTGTCGTAGGCACCCGCTAAGAAAGGATTTCTGAAAATTCAACCGCTTAGGGTGTTAAATAGGGGATGAAAGTTTGTATGAAATTCCTTCATTTTTCAACTTATTACCATGGAAATTCGTATTTAGACCTTTGATTCGGATTTCTATTTTTAAATAAAGAATTACGTCTTTCAGGATTTTTAGAATTTCCACCCTTATCTAATCTAATCTTCTTCTTCTTCTATCTAAATATATAAAAGGAAAAGGTGACTGACTGACTGACTGACTGATCTATCAACGCACAGCTCAAACCAGTGGGTGGATCGTGCTGAAATTTGGCATGCAGATAGCTATTGTGACGTAGGCACCCGCTAAGAAAGGATTTTTGAAAACTCAACCGCTAAGGGTATTAAATAGGGGATGAAAGTTTGTATGAAATTCCTTCATTTTTCAACTTATTACCATGGAAATTCGTATTTAGACCTTTGATTCGGATTTCTATTTTTAAATAAAAAATTACGTCTTTCAGGATTTTTAGAATTTCCACCCTTATCTAATCTAATCTAAATATATAAAAGGAAAAGGTGACTGACTGACTGACTGATCTATCATTGCACAGCTCAAACCAGTGGATGGATCGAGCTGAAATTTGGCATGCAGATAGCTATTGTGTCGTAGGCACCCGCTAAGAAAGGATTTCTGAAAATTCAACCGCTTAGGGTGTTAAATAGGGGATGAAAGTTTGTATGAAATTTCTTCATTTTTCAACTTATTACCATGGAAATTCGTATTTAAACCTTTGATTCGGATTTCGATTTTTAAGTTAAGAATTAAGTCTTTCAGGATTTTTAGAATTTCCACCCTTATCTAATCTAATCTAAATATATAAAAGGAAAAGGTGACTGACTGACTGACTGATCTTTCAACGCACAGCTCAAACCAGTGGATGGATCGAGCTGAAATTTGGCATGCAGATAGATTTGTAGAATATGTAGAATAGATTGAAAATAAGTATAAAGATTGGAAAAGAGAGTGGGATCGGGAACCAGAAATCCACGATTCCCTCATAATTTGTGAAAAACCGAAATTCACGCGGGCGAAGCCGCGGGCAAAAGCTAGTATTATATAATATTATAAAGATGTATAAATTATAATAATAATATATATTATACATACATGTATTATTATCTAAATATATAAAAGGAAAAGGTGACTGACTGACTGACTGATCTATCATTGCACAGCTCAAACCAGTGGATGGATCGAGCTGAAATTTGGCATGCAGATAGCTATTGTGTCGTAGGCACCCGCTAAGAAAGGATTTCTGAAAATTCAACCGCTTAGGGTGTTAAATAGGGGATGAAAGTTTGTATGAAATTTCTTCATTTTTCAACTTATTACCATGGAAATTCGTATTTAAACCTTTGATTCGGATTTCGATTTTTAAGTTAAGAATTAAGTCTTTCAGGATTTTTAGAATTTCCACCCTTATCTAATCTAATCTAAATATATAAAAGGAAAAGGTGACTGACTGACTGACTGATCTTTCAACGCACAGCTCAAACCAGTGGATGGATCGAGCTGAAATTTGGCATGCAGATAGATTTGTAGAATATGTAGAATAGATTGAAAATAAGTATAAAGATTGGAAAAGAGAGTGGGATCGGGAACCAGAAATCCACGATTCCCTCATAATTTGTGAAAAACCGAAATTCACGCGGGCGAAGCCGCGGGCAAAAGCTAGTATTATATAATATTATAAAGATGTATAAATTATAATAATAATATATATTATACATACATGTATTATTAAGATGTCGCGAGGAAGTTAACTTCAAAATGCGTTTCCAAATGTTACCTATTATTTTATTGTATTACTAGCTTATGCTCGCGACTTTGTCCAAGTGGATTAAGATTGTTTCAAATTCCGGAATAAAAAATAGCCTATATTTTTCTTTGGGTTCAAGGAACCTCCGAGTCAGATTTTACTCAATATCATAACATTTCCGCGTTAAAAGTGATCTAGATTTAGTCCTCTACTTGCCTGTGGAAGTCCCTTCAAAACCCGTTCAGCCGTTCCGAAAACTATCCCGGATAGACAAAAATTTTCAAAATGTGTGGTTCGTTACGCTGTTATTCAAACAATGATATGAAAATTTAGTTCGAAATAATGGACTGACTTCAATTTTATTAATTTTTATAGGTGGCTAGATCATAATTTCAAAACTATTTGATAATTTATAGCGTTTGATCGCCTCTCTTGCGCAGCGGTGACTTCGCCTCGTAACAATTACTTACCTATACGTAATTAATAAACAGTTTTTAGATGTTGATATTGGCTTGCAATATAACTTTTAATAAGGACTGGTATTGACTATTGAAGTTGACGATTGAAATTGATTCATTAATGTACCCAATTCAGACAAATAAGTAGAAAACTAATCTCATTTCAGTACCACCTTTGCCGTGGGGGCTTGTCGATGGTTCCACAACAGAACATATCGTACCAGTTACTAAAAAGAAAAAAAATTGTGATCATTCCGTATCAGAAACTATAGCGATTGGTCCAGATAGTGCAAGTGACGCCATTTCTACTAAGGAAACTGTTATTAAGAGGGAAAATTATGGTGATCATTATATATCTGAAATTCATATTGATGATTCGTGTAATGAAAGTTATGAAATTTCTAGAACCATGAAACCACTTTTTAAAAAGAAAAAAATTAGTGAGCATTATGTATCGAATACTATAGTGAGTGAACCAGATAGAGCAAGTTATGGCATTTGTAGAATGGGAACTATCAAGGAAAAAGTTAGTGATTATTACGATCCAGACACTGAAGTGGCTGACTCGGATAGTGCAAGTTTTATTTCTACAACAGGAACAACAGACCCTGTCATTAAGAGAGATGTGCTCAGTCGTGACGTATCAGAAACTGTAGTCGGTGAGTTCGATAGCAAAAGTGTGAAAAGTGAAAATTCATCGAAAACTGTCCACGACATCTATACAGCAATACCAACCGAGGAGAAATGTTCGACTGATGAATTAAATGTTGATGGAAAACCGTTTAAATGCACGTTATGTCAGTTCAAAAGTAAATACAGCACTGCGCTAGTGAAACACGCGAAAACGCACACCGGTGAAAAACCGTTCGCGTGTGACATTTGCGACTACAAATGTTTGACAAACAACGTGCTAGTGAACCACATGAGGAAACATACCGGTGAAAAACCTTTCTCCTGCAAGTGGTGTGCGTACGCGTTTGCGAGGCGGAGCGACCTGTTGCGGCACATGAAGATACACATCGGCAGGAAACCGTACTCTTGCGAGTTCTGCGGCCACAAGTTCGCCAGGAACAGCGACTTGGGGCGGCACATGAAAACGCACACCGGTGAAAAACCGTACTCCTGTCAGTTTTGCGACCACAAGTTTTCGCGGAACAGCGACCTAGTTAACCACACGAGAAGTCACACCGGCGAAAAACCTTATTCTTGTGCGTTGTGCGATTTCAAGTGTGCGCGTAATAGCGAGCTGCTGAAGCACACTACGAAAACGCACACGCGTTCCAAACCTCAGTAAGCCCCAATAGCGCAACGGTCGTCGGGCGTGGATCTAAAACCGAAAGGTTGACGGTTCAAAACGCACCCGTTACACTATTGTCGTACCCACTCATAACACAAACTTTCGCTTATTTGGAGGGGAAAAGGGAATATTAGTTATTATTATATTAATCATATTCATCATGGCTAATACCTATGTATTCTTAAAAGAAACCTTGAATAACCTTGCAATTCTTTCTAGTGGATCGATAAATAATAATTCCTATACATTTGTGGCTAATTCTGGTGTAAACGATCTCTAAATAGACTGGTTTAAAAATGGTGCTATCCTTAGGAAAAGATTAAGATGTGTCAAAAATGTCTGTCATTTTGTATGAACTCGTTCACATGTGTTTGTATTAGCGACGACGCAGCGTTTCAGTTTCAGAATGTATGAAAGAATCTATCTATCTATCTATCTATCTATCTATACGTGCGAATCGGCTTTTAATTCTTTTGTACAGTGAAATGTGATCGGAATATCGTTTTCACTGAAATGTTTGACTACCTCTGGCGCAGCGGTGGAAATAGTTTCCTAGAAAACTCCCTGGCGAAGTCACACTGGGGTCTTATAAGTGGGAGATCCCAGATTCGATACCAGGCAGGGGCCATTTTGGAATTTATAATTTCTAAATTATCTCGGCTCTGTTCTGGGAGGAGTGGATGGGAGGCTTCAGCCGCGGCTAGTTACCACCCTACCGTGCCACCACGTGATTTAGCGTTCCGGTACGGTATCGCGTTGAAACTGGTCAGGGGTGTGAGTTTAATAAACACTGCCATACCTCTTAAAATTTAGCCCGCTTCCATCTTAGACTGCATCGTTAGTTACCATAAGATGAGATTGCAGTTAAGGGTTAACTTGTAAATGAATTTAAAAAACGTTTGCTTAGTCCAAGTGCAAAAACACTATTTTAAAGGACAGCAATTCAAGATTCTACAGCCGATACTACTTTATCATTAACTAGCGGTCCGTCCCGGCTTTGCCCGTGGTACATAATATATAGCCTATAGCACTCAGGGATCACGTACATATCCAACAGTGAAAGAATTTTTGAAATCGGTCCAGTAGTTCCTGAGATTAGTGCGTTCAAACAAACAAACTCTTCAGCTTTATAATATTAGTATAGATATGCAATGCTACTAAACTTTTATCGCCGATATACAATGAAAAACAAAATTATTTTGCTATAATTCGCTAACAGTGACACTGTCACAGTCTTCGCAATTTGTGGGAGCGAAACGCGATCGTCGAGTTTGTTTTGTGATGAATTTGTGTGGTGTTGTACCTACAAAGCCACTGTTAGCGGATTATAGCAAAGTAATTTTGTTTTTAATTGTATATCATAGAATTCCACAAAAAGTAACGCATGCTTCTATTCAACATTTTATCTCCGATACTGTTTGATATTTTAAAACAAATTTAATGCAGTGGAAAATATAGAGCATTTCAACAAAATTTCAATACTCAGTTAAAAGGTATTTTGATACAATGTGATTTTCAATTGAAGAGCTTTTCTTAACAAAATATCGTTTGATTTCAGTCGCACCTTTGCCATGGGAACTTGTAACGACCGCGACAAGTCAACAAGCAGTTTCTGCAACTGAAACTGATCAGAAAAAAATTAATGCCGCTAATACAGAGTGTGAGAATTCATTAAAAAATATTTTGTATCAAAATTTAGGTGCACGTACTAATGATGAACATGTAGGTTATATTGATGAAAAACTCTTGAATTGTAAGCTATCTAAACGCAGAACTAAACACCTTACTCTAGCGAAATACAAGAAAACGCGCACTGGTGAAAAACCTTTTGTTTGTAAATTGTGCGAGTATAAATGTGCTACAGAGAAAAAAATTGTCGAGCATTTGAGAACGCACACAGGTGAAAAACCTTTTTCGTGCGATCTGTGCAACTATATGTGTGCAAGAAGTAGGGAACTGAGGAGGCATATTAAAACTCACACTGGTGAAAAAACTTTTGTTTGTGAGCTGTGCGAGTTCAAATTTTTACGAAAGTGCGAGTTGGTTAGCCACATGAGAACTCACACTGGTGAAAAACCTTTCTCTTGTCACCTTTGCGAGTATAAATGTTCACGTAAAAGCGAAATTGAGAGGCACATCATGACTCACACCGGTGAAAAACCCTTTGCTTGTGGGATATGCGATTTTAAATTTGCGCGAAAAAATTATTTAGCCAGCCACATGAGAACTCACACTGGTGAAAAACCTTTTGCTTGTGATTTATGCGACTATAAAACTTCGCGAAATAGGGAACTAGACATCCATATGACAACACATACCGGCGATAAACCTTTTGTTTGTGTAGTATGCGACTTCAAATTTTCACGAAAATTCGATTTAACCAGCCACATGAGAACTCACACTGGTGAAAAACCGTTTTCTTGCGATTTCTGCAGCTATAAAGGTGCACGAAATAGCGCTTTAGAGAGGCACATTAAAACTCACACCGGCGAAAAACCGTTTGTTTGCGAAGTGTGCGAGTTCAAATGTGCACGAAAAGGTTATTTAGTCATCCACATGAGAACTCACACCGGTGAAAAACCTTTTTCTTGTGAGTTGTGCGAGTATAAATGCACACGGAATGGTGATTTAGTGAGACACACGAAAATCCATACCGGTGAGAGCCTTTTTTCTTGTGAGCTGTGCGATTACAGCTCTGTACGAAATAGTGATTTAGTGAGGCACATGAGAACTCACACCGCAAGGTACTCTATGTCTTGTGAACTGTGCGAGCGTAAATTTACGCGAAACAAGGATTTAACGAGGCACATGCGAGTAAAACATAATGTAAACAAGTTTTAAACAAGAAATATGTAGAGAAACCAATACAAGATTATTTTTTGTTAATAGAAAAGCAGATGCGCAATGTTTTCATTCAAAGAATCTGTTTACTTTTTTAATAAAAAAAAAAAAACTGACCAAGCGCCGACCTGTGGGGCTATTCTCTAACTTAGTTACCAACTGAAAATAGTTGACAACGAATTAGTTCGATATACATTGCTGCTTTACTGTGTGAAATATAAACAGTGATTTCATTTCACACAGTAAAACAGCAATGTATATGGAACTAATTCGTTGGCAACTATTTTCAGTTGGTAACTAAGTGAGAGAATAACCCACCTGGGCGGAGTAATAAAAATAGGCACTGCGTTCTCGCCGGTATAACTTAAGTAGAAAATTAGTGTATTCCACTTAGTATGTTTTTATTAAATTTTTGGGATCAAATTTAATGGTTTAAAACCATTAAGGTACATTTACTTACTAATTCTGAAAAAACGATTTTTCTTTAAGTTTTTATGTGTATGTTTTGTTAGATTTGCGTAAAAAGTATCAAAATGTAGTTTAAAAATAACACTGGCTCATTGTTAATCTCGTTTCTACCAAGACGTTGAACTTCCTCTCTCGCGCAGCGGTGAAATAGCTACTTTGCGGCTAACGACTTACGTTTGGTTTTTCAACACCGGCGACAAAAACTGTAACTTAATTTTTGTTGAATCTTAGTGAAGTCTATGAATAACTGTGATGCATCTCAAAAATTCATTTACCATCGTTCTGTTGATTAGGTAAAGGAACAAAATCGCTTCTAAGGGCCTGTTTCACCACCTTCTGATAAGTGTCGGATAGCCTAAACGTAAGTTTTGTCACTTTCTTAATTTCTTTATGTCAAGTGACAAAGACAAAAGTTGTAGATAGCTATCCGACGCTTATCAGAAATTGGTGAAACAAGCCCTTAATGAAATATCCGTTTCGTTTCAGTCGCAACTTTGCCACGGCAACTCGCGACAAACATATCAAGCCCACGAGAAGTTTCCACAAACGAAACCGACAAATCAGTCATGAAAAAGATGAAAGTCACTAATCTAGAATGTGAAAATTCATTGAAAAATATTTTGTATCAAAATTTAGGGGTCCGGTCCAAAGAAGAGAATGTAATAGGTCAAACTCACAGTGACACAAAACGGTTGAATTGCACGATTTCTAAGCGTAATACAAAGCGCTGTACGTACGTAAATTACGAGAAAACAGACGAAAAATCCTTCGCTTGTAAACTGTGCGAGTATGAAAGTTGCACGAAAAGAAAAATTGTTGAGCACACGAGAACGCACACGGGTGAAAAACCATTCGCATGCAATTTATGCGACTATAAATTCGCAAGGGACAGAGATCTGAGGAGGCACATCAAGATTCACACCGGTGAAAAACCTTTTGTTTGCGAAGTGTGCGAGTTTAAATTCGTGAGGAAATACGAGTTGGTCATCCACATGAGGATTCACACCGGTGAAAAACCCTTTTCTTGTGAGCTATGCGAGTACAAATCTCCGCGCAACGGTGATTTAGTGAGGCACATGAAAACTCACACTGGTGAGAGCCTCTTTTCTTGTGAGCTATGCGATTATAGGTCTGTGCGAAACGGCGACTTAGTGAGGCACATGAAAACTCACAGTGTTAAAGGGCCTTCCGCCTGTGAGCTGTGCGGGAGTAACTTTGCTCGCCACAAGAATTTTGAGAGGCATATGCAAATAAAACATAACATAAAAACAACCGGTAGTCGCGTACGGTTAGTGAAACGAAAAAAGAAAAAGGAGTCGCATGCGACTGGTATAAAGAAAAAACAATAAGGAGTCTTATAGGACTAGTAAAAGGAAAAAAGAAAACGGAGTTTCATACGACTTTTTCTTCTTAACGTGCCGTCTCCTTGGCAATCATTAGGGCAATTTCAACTTTCGACACAGCTGCTCTAAATAAAGATCTTGTGCTCTTCCCAAACCATTGGCGCAAGTTTTTAAGCCACGATATCCTTCTGCGGCCAGGCCTCCTCCTGCCTGCCACTTTCCCTTGCATGATGAGTTGAAGGAGTTCATATTTCTTGGCATTACGCATCACATGTCCAAAATATTCTATATTCATACGACTAGTGATAAGAAAAAACAATAAGCAGTCGCATACGTTTCTGCAAGTTCCTAATTTTTCACACATATTTGAAATCTGTTTTTTTTTTTTCTGTTTATTCAAGCAGTGGTAGCTTTTGAACAAAAAAAAATAATCACCTACCGGACAAATACGAATTTTGTGTTTATATAAATAATGTTTAAGTTAGGTTTAATTATTTCAAATGCAAAAACATCTTGTTTTATTTTATATTATAATTATGAGTAATTCGTTGCATGAGATTCACACGCAAATGTGTTTTAGACATGAAAATCCACACCGTTGCGCAAGGGCGTAGCTTCGGGGGGAGGGGACTGCGAAGCCGGGGAAAGTGATTAAATCATACTAATATTATAAATGTGAAAGTGTTGATGTTTGGATGTTTAGATGTTTGGATGTTTGTTATATATCGTCTCTCTATAACGTCGCAACTACTAAACAGATTTGGCTGAAATTTTGAATGGAGATAGATAATACCCTGACTTAAAAGTTAAAACATACTACTTTTATCTTGGAAAAATCCACAGTTCCCGCGGGATTTTGAATTTCAGGATTCAGGATGTCAGGATTTGTGAAAAACCGAAATTCACGCGGGCGAAGCCGCGGGCAAAAGCTAGTACAATATAAATTAAAAAAACCCTGACATTCGCCATTTTGTGGTGGCGGCCACAAAATGGCGACACACGCACTTAATTATTAAAAAAAAAATTATAACCGTTTTTGCGTCGGGGGTTAAAAACCGGCCCACGGCGCTCGCGCGTAGGTATCTGTATAGATACGTACTTAGTATAACTTTGCACATCTTTGCACACTTTGAGCATCGCAACACTATAATTGCAACATATACGATAATTTCACTCACTAACCTGCTACGTTCAACTTGAACAAAATATTACGAGGAAATATCTAAACTTGAAAAATGTCTAAAATGAAAACAAAAAAAAATGTATTTTTATATTATTTAATGTAAAATACTAGACGAAGTTATTTCTTACATTGATTGTTACTTTACTCATCCTTTGTACCAATAAATCTCGTCGGAATATTGTTTCTATCAAAACCACGTGACAACCTCTTTCGCGCAGCGGTGCTAATAGGTGTACATGAACAAGATGTTCATGAAAAATATGAAAAAAATACGTAAACAGTTTTTGTTTAAATCTAAAATGAACTAGAAATTAAGCGGAGTCAACTGATGTTGGCGAATCAGAGCGCAACATCTTGAAATATAATGTCAAAATGTTGCAGCAATCAATTAGAGGAAGAAAAATGATTTTCAAACATGTCAATATGGTTTCGTTTCAGTCGCTCCCATGCCATGGGAACTCGTAACAACCGCGACAACCCGACAAGCAGTTTCCTCAACAGAAACCGTCGAACCAGGCGTGAAAGAAATACAAGTCAGTAATATTATTGTGAAATGTGAACATTTAGAAATACCGCCTAAAGAGAAAAGTGCAACAGGCGGAATTGGTATTCGCAAAGTACAGTTAAATTACAAGATTACTCGCAAGAACAAAGATGCGAAAACGCGCTCCGGCAAAAAGTCTTTCACTTGTAAATTGTGCTCGTACAAATGTCCCAGAGAGAAACTAATTATTGAGCATATGAGAACGCACACAGGTGAAAAACCCTTTTCTTGTGATCTGTGCGTCTACAAATGCGCACGCAAATGGCAACTGGAGAGGCACATGAAGACTCACACCGGTGTAACGACGTTCATTTGTACAGTGTGTCAGTTGGAATTCGTGAGGAAATGTTTCTTAGCCAGCCACATGAAAAGTCACATCGGTGATAAACCGTTTTCTTGTGACGTGTGCAGTTACAAGTTCGCACGTAACAACGAACTGGAGAGGCACATGAAAACTCACACCGGCGAAAAGCCTTTTGTTTGCGAGGTGTGCGAGTACCAATTCGCGCGAAAGTGCTACTTAGTCAGCCACATGAAAACTCACACTGGTGAAAAACCTTTTTCATGCGAGAAGTGCGAGTATAAGTGTGCACGGAACGGTGATCTATTGAGGCACATGAAAACCCACACCGGCAGGCTTTTCTCTTGTGAGTTGTGCAAGTATAAAACTGTGCGAAATAGCGATCTAGTGAGGCACATAAAGACCCACAATCGTGGGAGCCCATAAGTTCCCACCCACACACACATATTTACACAACTATTGGACTCACTAACCTGCTAAAGACTTCAATCAATTAATATTACTAGAAAAATCGTAACTTTAAATAGATTGGTTTTTGACTATTGATACTGAAAAAAATATCCCGGAAAATCAGAGCCATTTTTAAAAATCGAAGTCCGCACGAACTAACAATCTGGCTAGATCAGCTGGGAATCGAAAAGGAATGTACTTTAGCTTGCAAATATAATTTGTAACCTATATGAAACATATATGATATGGAATTTAAATACACATATATTTTCGGAATCTAAAAATATAACGTTGCACCATCAAACCGGCAAAAACATCGTTTAAATGAATTATTTTGCAATTTACCATTTCAAATTGAAATTACATTTAAACTTATTTTAAATTGTTATATATGTGATCGCCTTTTAAAAAACCTTCATTTTGATACCATAATCGACTGGTTTTGAAAAAATAATTCTCGACGCACATAATATTACTGTAGCGCCCAAAATCCGCCATTTTTCCTACGTCACCTATCTTCTTATTTCATGTCCATACACTTAATTAACCGTGTCCAGTGGTCCATGTATGAACATGTTTGTGTGTCGGTTTATCAGTTCCCTAATATTTGTCAAACTATTCACTAGAATCTAGATAAACCGTGGACGGTCTCAATTATACGGTGGGCATGTGACTCGTCATATGATTTCCTCTTACCTTCTATCCACGTTGACGAACAGTAGCTATTTTCAAGTCGCGTTATTAACCGACTTCAAAAAAAGACGAGGTTTCTCAATTCGACCGTATATAGGTATGCTTTTTTTAATATGTGTTCGCGGATAACTTCGTCGTGTATGAAGCGATTTTGATGATTATTTTTTTGTTGGAAAGAAGATATTTCAAAGGTGGTCCCATGATAAGGAAATCAGGGTTTGGTGATGGCAGACCAGAGAAATCGAGGGGACCTTCCGAAAATCGTAGCGGTGACTAGTGCGGTTGTAAGTTTTATCAGCTTACATTTACTCCAACATAGAGAACAGTGAAAGTTTCATCAAAATCGGCTTACGTTAAGACGTCGATAGCGGTTATGATTAACCGGTTAATTAATAAACTCAACAGCCCCCACACACTGGGCCACTAGTGGTGACGACTAGTGGTCGTCACAACGAGCGCTCAGTGTGCGGTGGTACTATACAAAATGTATGAAAAATCTCTTCCGTGACTTGTGGCCGGCCACTAGTCGTCGCCACTAGTGGCCCAGTGTGCGGGGGCTGTAAGAGTCGAAATCCCGTACGAAATCGATTCTATTCACTTCTCACTACACACACTAACCTCGTTACATGATCCCGTTCCTAAATGCGGAAGTATTTAGGAACTCTACGCTATTATTACGCGATTAATAGAAATTCTCACTACGTTCAGCAATTGAATTATGAATTATGAAATGAATTATGAATTATTATGAGTTTGTACGATGTAGAGAGAAGGCAAACGTCAGATGAAAGACGCTTTCGGACTTAGTTATCGCATTTGGAACTTCAAAGTGTGTGTTTTCATATATTTCACTAATACCATCTTTGGTACCGGCAGAACTTGCAGGATAAAGGTTTTAACATGTGTCTATATATTTTTTGTGTGCGCCCATAATATTACAAGGGTATTACATATTATAAGGGTGGGTCCAAACATTAGGATTGCGCTGACCATGTGGACCCATCCTAACCATTTATGGATTGTCGTGTGATGCTTAGGCGACCAACGCGACGCAGTGTTAAATATTTGTATGTGCAAAACTCGCATGTAAACTGTCATCTAGTTTAATAATAACGAATTAATCTCTATATTGATACCTACATGTACATGATTTTATTGTTTTAATGGTTGGTATATCTACATGTTTTTTTTTTCGGCACACAACTCACAAGTGATTTTATTACAATATTTTGATTCACTATTATTTGTAAACAGTTTTAACAATAATGTTAATAGATTTAATTCGCGGTTTTCGATACAATATAATGTATAAAAATTATCATAATCATAGATTTCTTTAACTCATTTATATTGTATACTAGCGGACCCGGCAGACGTCGTCCTGCCCGCTATTAGCGCCACCTACCGGGTCCAATTTTTCTACTTATAAACCTTCCTCTTGAATCACTCAATCTATTAAAAAAAACCGCATCAAAATCCGTTGCGTAGTTTTAAAGATTTAAGCATACATAGGGACATAGGGATATAGGGACAGAGAAAGCGACTTTGTTTTAAACTACGCGTATGTAGTGAAGACATTGCGGCTTATTCTGTTTCACACAATCTCTAAACTAAACTAAAATAAGAGGCTTAAATCCTTTCTCTTAAGCAATGCTTCCTACGGAAAAGTTCCTTCCATTTTGTATTTATAAATCTGTCAATTTAGTTTACTTTGGAGATTGTGTACAACAGCATTAGCCACATTCTTGTATTTTAAATTATTAAATTGTCTCATGAAAACTAATTATTTAAGTGATAAAAAAGGTATTAAAAAACAATTCTGTAAATAGTCAATTAGGTATGTGGTCTAAAACTGGTGCTGTTCTTTTTCTGAGGCAAAATTGTGAACAATAAAGCACCACTTTTAGTTCAGAATAGATTGGACATCTTTGTTAGTACTATTAAGATATGACTTGTTGATAAAATTGATAATGTACTGAAGCGAACTGATGAAATTGACAATGTAAAAAGAATACTGTATTAGTTAATGTATTTGTCTATTTTTGCTAAACTGATTGAAAAGGTAAACAATCGCAGAAAGCTATCCCGAGAAACGCGTAAACGACGCGCTTTGACCAGCGCTTTAGGGTCGACTCACATTGATGCAGTGTCGAAGCGACAACCTAAAATTTTCAATAGCATATCCACACAAGCACTGGCATAAATACCGTAATTTTTTTTATTTTGAAAAAGACTTATCTCGCTGGAAATTTAGTGCATTGCGTTGTGGAGATATAGATCAATATACTACATAAAATTCTAGATTGTAGATTGATTACGTTTCGAGTCTGGGTTAAATTGAATCGGTGTTTGAAGTTTGGTTAAGTCGCGTCGCTTACGTGTCTCTCCGAGAATCGACTTGTGTATCGTTTACGTAGTCAACTTGGGAAAATTATAGGTATAATTTATGTAATAAGGTATTTACCAATATTATGTTACGTGATTATTGATTATGCTTTATTTATTTGAGTGAGTTGCAAAGAGCTTCTGGTTTTTAGAAGGGGAGGCGCAATCACAAACTAATTCATATAATAAGAGAGCGCTACCTGCCCGTGAAAGTTCCTTCGAAATTAATCACAAAGAATTAGTCCTCAGATCTTTTAAGAAAAAATTTAAGAACGTGTTATTGGCGTATGCAAATAATAATTATTATTTGCATACGCCATATATTTTAAATATGATTATAATCATACGAGCTTAAATGAAAGGCAGATATTTTGAAACCGCACACACTTCAGTTTTATTTATTTTGCATCTAAGATGTTTTGACTCGGATCGCTCTCAGTCGCGTCGCGGTGATGTGTTTGCGCCATAAGATTCCATTACAGCAACTGTAGGGTAGATTGCCCTAAGATTGCGCGGGAGCTAAGATTGCGCAAGGCTTGTTTATCAATTCAGAAAGGACATCTGCCGATAACTTCAGTCGTATTTTGTTACGTTAACATAAGTGTACTTGCTGCGAAAAAAAAAAATTAAAACTGTGGAAAAACGGATTCGCCAGGTAAGTTTCAAGATTTTTATCGTGTTTGATGTTATTTACAGTCATTTTGAAATAGTTATTTTATGAAATTACAATATACTTTAAAATATGTGTTCGTCGTTTTTATTTGCAAATTTATACCTAAAAATTTGCCGGCCCATTAAATTTAGGCTACTTGTCACTATATGGTATTATGATTTTTTTTATCAGAAATGAGGAATTCCCTAAGTCTGCGCAGAGGCAGGGACCATAAAACTGCGCGCGCAGTCTTACCTCCCCATAAATGAAGCTTCATACATTTAGAGCCAGATAAAGAAAAGAAGATACCAATTAAAAAAGTATACAAGAAACCTGCAAAACAGCCGCGAAAAAAGCAACGGTCATATGGTGGTTGTAATTAACTGTACAAAGAACCAATTACTGAAGATTAGATAGGCTGTTCTGAATGGTGGCACGAAAAATATACGGCGTATATAGGGATAGGGCCATTTGAATGTGATTTGTATACTTAAAAAAATTCGATGTTTGATTAAATTTAGCTATAAAAACTCTTTTTTTAAAATGTATAGATTAGCGCTTGACTGCAATTATTACACTTAATTGTAAGTGAAGATGCAGCCTAAGATGGAGCATGCTTGCCTAGAAGATGCCTATTTACTCTTGATTTAAAAGTAAAAGAAAGGTTTTCTCATTTTCCAATTCCAAAGCTATTGCTCTATATGCGCAGTCTTATAAATCCTACTGCGCAATGTTACCAACCCGGGGTTGTAAGATTGCGCATTTCCCATTTCTTATATTTTGTTTAATTACTTGAAAAATTGTCACTAAAGATTTGATTTACTTAAGCAAAAATGTAATGTATTAATGTGTGTTTATGAAGAAATAAAGATTATTATGCTAACTTATTATTTTCACGATTTACAGCCCATCAAAAGTTAAGTGCGCAAACTTAGGGCAACCTACCCTAATCGCCTCATAGTAAGTATAGTAAAGTGTACTAGAAGTTGTGTACTCACTCCTACCTAACTATGCCACTAAAATGTAATAAAAATACTTATTGTAATAAATATTTCCGAATTTCATGGTTGTTTTCTTTTATGAAATGAATATTGGTATGTTTACACGTTCGCGCGAGTAGCGAGCTGCGACTAGTCCCTAGAGATAGGAGATATCTGTATGCTTAGTACCTACCTACGACCTTGCAGCACATCTCGACAACTTTGAAACATCAAAGCAAAATGTACCTTAACTGCATTGTTTCAAGGCCCGAGACCCGAGTTCATCAATACATCTACAACCAGCGCCCCAAGTGGAAAATTAGCGAAATAAAAATCGGTAGTACTGAATTTGCGACTGTAAAATAAGGGAGTTTAAGTCCACTTTACACTGACAGAGTGTATTAACGTTGTCGCTCACATTGTCGAGAATCGAGATGTGCAAAACGGTAAGTATAAAGGCCCATTCGCACACATATCAAGGTGGGTTTACACCAAACGAACAAAGAGCTAGAGCTAGAGCATTCTTTCTTGATCTTTTAGTGTAAACGAAAGCTCGTTGACAGCGTTTACACCAAAATAACAACGAGCAAGAATAAGAACACGAACTAGAACACAAGAACACTTTGAAAAAGGCCGATTTACACCAAACGAGCGAATGCTCGTTCTATCCCCTATCCGTCAAATTCTATTAGTGTAAACAGAGACAGAACATTCCTTCGTTGTTCTATCGTTGCTCGCATAGATTCTATGGAATGTTCTAAGAATGCTCGCTCGCTTGTTGTAAACAGCGCTGGAGCGCGCGAACAGTAGCTTAGAGCGTTCTTACGTGTTCGGAAGTGCTCGCTCCCCGGAGCGGTCTCTTCAAAGTGTTCTTGTGTTCTAGTTCGTGGTTCTTATTCTTGCTCGTTGATATTTTGGTGTAAACGCTGTCAACGAGCTTTCGTTTACACTAAAAGATCAAGAAAGAACGCTCTAGCTCTAGCTCTAGCTCTTTGTTCGTTTGGTGTAAACCCACCTAAAGACCGCTCCGGGGAGCGAGCACGTCCGAACACGTAAGAACGCTCTAAGCTGCTGTTCGCGCGCTCCAGCGCTGTTTAGATCAAGCGAGCGAGCATTCTTAGAATATTCCATAGAATCTATACGAGCAACGATAGAACAACGAAGGAATGTTCTGTCTCTGTTTACACTAATAGAATTTGACGGAGAGGGGATAGGGATAGAACGAGCATTCGCTCGTTTGGTGTAAATCGGCCTTCAGTGAAGCATCAAGCATCAGTACCACGGCCTGCGTAGTTCCGGCACAGTGAAAAATATGTCATTATGTATGAACTGACACTGCTATATCTCCTGAAGTACCTACCTACTTTATCTTAGGCGTCGTCGTAATAAACGGACAGGTGTGAACCTAAGACAATGTACCTAATATATGTGTGAACGCGTTCATAGAGAATGTATGAAAGAATATTTTTCAATTTAACAATTATTTTTCCGATCCGGGGATCGAACCCGGGACCTTGCGATCTGCGGTCGAATACGCTAACCACTAGACCAACAACGCAGTTACAACGAGGCTTCAATAATAATTATGTGCTCGGAATTTTTTCTACGCGACCAAATCAGAATTCAGGAGATCGGTAGAAGAATCATCTTCACTGACATAGCTCATCGGGCTGCGACGGCAATGATAGTTCGAAGAATCGATCGATGGTTTGGGGTCCCAACTCCCAAGGTGCTGGAATAACTATCTCGCCAAGCGGCGGCGTCTGCAAGAAACTTATGTGAGCAGTGTACCGCTCTCGGCCATGGTTGACGATGTCGATGTCGCGATGAATAATATCGCAGATCGCTTTGACAATATTTTTTTAAAGTATGGTTCTATTACCGAGCCCCTGAGTGTGCGATCATTTGGGAATGTTTTCGAATGAGTACTTTTTTATGAATGTAGACAGGTTTACAGCCAGTGCTTAAAATAACGTTAAAAAAATTGGTAACGTTTACTCTGCTCAACAGAATAGGTAATATCTTAAAAATAACCGTTAAGTAATGAAATGCAAGCTTTCAGTAGGTATACATAATGTACTTATATTAATATATGATGTTATAGAACTGTTATTATTTTTAACGTTAACAAAGTATCATATTAAATTAACGTTATGTATTTTGTTACGAGTTAAGTGAACTTGCACGGGTTACATGAACCGTGTATACGCAGCTTAAGTAGCTTCAGTGTGCTGTGTCTGTGTTGCACTTTGTTTTGTTGACAATAATTGACATTTCATGTGCATTTCATATAAATCGATTTTGCAACAAGCAAGCAATTTAAATCAAATAATAGCAAATGTAAAAGGAAAACAATAAAACAACGAAAGGGATGTTTTTTTTAACAATATTTACTGTTTATTTACTTACATAAAGCTATTTTAAGTGTGGATACGTCTTTATAAATTAAGTTGAAAATCTTACCCAACTTGAATGGTATTCCAGTTTCCATTCTAAACCTTCTTTTTACCAACTTTTAAGGTTTATATAAAGCCTTTACATTATTTAGAAGATTAAGGCATTTCCAATTATAGAGAAGCAACAATGTGGCAGCTATTTTAAGTATATTTTAAGTGTTTTAAACAAACTATTCGAAGTTGAGACTTGATAAAGTTACACATACTAAGTACTTATCTATTTGGTGTAAATGTTATATTGAACTTCTTGGAATGTATGTGTAAGTACATGCAAGAATATACTAATAGCAAATCAAGGTAAGTTGATAGCTTGCTAACAAAGTATACTATACTATGTTAGTCCAGCAAAGGCTCCCAAAAGGCTGTACCTACTGAAAACAGAAAGAATGGAAAACATGAATCATAAAAATTATCAATCAACAAATACTTTAACAACTAACTTAGTTAATCTATTAGAAATTAAACAAGAAATACATGGGAATAAAGACAATACTAGTCCAAATCTGGATTCAATTTCGGGAAGATCTAATTTGAAAAATAACCTTAATAATTATTATGATATAGAAATATTAGGATTGAACACAGAGGTACATACAAGTCCACAAAGGTCTAATTCAACAGTTAGGTATGATATAGAAAAATTGGGAACTATAAACAAACCAAATCTAGATTTAGATATAAACTCGCAGAATAATTTTAATACTCAAAACCACTACAACTTAAATACCACAGACAATCAAAATACAATCACATATGAAAATAAAAATATTGTTATTGTTAAAAAAGAAATCGAACCATATATTGAAAACGAAACATGTCAAGAATTTTTGGAAAACAATGATTCATATACAGTCCCTTACCACCAAAATATTCAAAAAACAGAGTCAGATTTAACAGAAACTGAGTTTGAAATGTCTTTGCAAAGAATTCAGACTAGAGAAAATGAGATTGAAAACTCATTGCAACGAATCAAGACAGATTTAACAGAGGAAATACAAAATAATGCTCAAAAAATTGATATTGTTAAGGAAAATGTATACGATGTTAACATCAAAGAGGAGGTTTCAGACGAAGTCAATGACAAAATGACAAAAACCCTTCAAGATATGACAGAAGAGGTGAATTTTTAAGTTTATTTTTATGCTTATTTGATAAACCATGCAGTCTCAAGATGGAAGCAGGTTAATCTGGAACTATGCTGCAATGCGTCGTTCCAGCAATGCGCGAGACGGCAATTCAATCATGTACTTAACATAAAATTGTTATATTGATATTGTAAATTTGGAAAAGAGCAACCGCCGAGTTTCTTGCTGGTTCTTCTCGGTTGGAATGGCATTCCGAACCAGTGGTAGATTCGTTTGACTATTCAAAAGCACTTGTAAAAGTTTATTTGAATAAAAAACTTTTCTATTCTATTCTATTCTATTCTATGACAGTTAATAATCCCATAACGCTTATTAGTTTCTATGAAGACTCATACCGGAACAATACATAATTTTTACAAAATTGCTCCTGCTGGGAATGGAACTTGGGTCCTCCCATTTATAAGAGCACAGACCTCATCCAGTGTGCAAGAAAAGTCTACAATAATGTTGTATTAAGTACTTTTTTTTTTACAGAAACATTGTGGATTTGATAAAAATGTAGTGAAGATTGAATCAGAATATACCCATGATACTACGATTGCTGATGATTTACTGATCCCAAGCAAAATGTAAGTAATCTTTGTTTTAGTATACTGTCTTTGCCACCACTACAGCCTTTTAATGTCCCACTACTGGGCACAGGCCTCCTCTCTCATAGGAGAGAGGAATTTAAAGCTTAGGCCCACCACACTGCTCCAATGAGAATTGGCGGGCTTTAACAATTATTTTAGCATGATAGTTATAATAACCGGGATAGAGGGTGAAACACTGCCAGCTACCAACTCCAGGCTGGCACTGAGAATTTCTTTGCAGAAAACCCAATACCTAACAATTATTTTCCCGACCTCGTGATCTGCAGTCAAATATGCTAACCATTAGACCAACAAATCAGTCTTTGCAGACTATAGGAAAATAATTTTGGCTTTTCATCATATATTATGCACTAGAAAATGCCCGCGGCTTCGCCCGCGTGAATTTCGGTTTTGCACAAATCCCGAGGGAAGCGTGGATTTCCGGTTCCCGTTCCTGCTCCCTTTTCCAACCTTTATACCTACTTTCAAGGAAGTTTGCTATAGTAATCTACCTATAGCTGTAGCTATAAATTTCGGTTTTTTTTCAAAATCCCGTGGGAACTCTTTGATTTTTCGAGATAAAAAGTAGCCTATGTTTTAAGTCAGGGCATAATCTTTCTCCATTCAAAATTTCAGCCAAATTGGTTCAGTAGTTGCAGCGTGATTGAGTAACAAACATCCACACTTTCACATTTATAATATTAGTAGGAAGTAGGATTTCTGCAAAAGTAACGTCTGCTTCTATTCAACATGAAAGTTTCTATTTCCAGACTGACTCATCGAGAAGAGAAACTTCCCACTGAAGAAAATGCAGATCAATATGGTAATTTCATGGAATTTTATTACCAATGTTAGGTACAAGCTTTTTTCAAGCAGTTTTAAAAAGCTTCATTTATCGTTTTTCAATGGCAATTCATTTTCAATTAGCAAAGTTGTAGAAATTGGCAAAAATTTATTTGAAAACTGTATAAATAAAAAAATTGTAACAATAGTAATAATTGTAATTGTAAAATACTTGCCTGTATTGTTTTATTTTGTATTTTATACCAACCCCCTTACTAATAAACGTCTTCTCTTTTCTAATATCACATTTCTGACAATAGAGATAGAGAAATCAGTTTGTATTCATCTGTTGTACAACAAATATTAGTAGGACTTACAACAAATATTGGTACGAAATACTTTAATATTTCGAGGAAAATGTTGAGTTTTATGTGTCTTAGAAAAATTATTTGCTTTCAGAGCCTCCTTCATCCAAAAAATATAGACTAAGAAGTAACAGTTCCTCGTCTACTAACAACACGGTCAAAATAACACAGACAGACAAAACCAAAGAGAAGCAGAGAAGAAAAACAACCAAAGACAATAAACATACTGAAAATGTTACAAAACCAAATATAAAGCCTTCAATTGTACAAAATGACAGTATCAAAAGTTACAGAGAAAACAGTGATGAACAGACATTCGAACCCGTTCTATCCTGTAACACATGCAGCTATAGAACTTGGAATAAAACCTACATGGAACATCACGCACTCATCCACGAAAATAATGAAGAAAAGGGGAATTTTTCATGCATCATATGCGACTTTGTGACTGAAAATAAACTGGAATTGACCAAACACCTGATTAAACACAACGGAAAAACGCCTTTTAGATGTTTTCTGTGCGACTTCAAGGGTACTGCACCGAGTCTTTTAATAAAACACACGAGCAGTACCCATCCAGAAGTAACTAAACCCTTCTCGTGCAATCTGTGCGAATACAAATCGGCGCACAACAGTGATATCATAAGACACACGAGAACCCACACCGGTGAGAAACCTTTCTCCTGCAAACGGTGTCCGTATAGATGCAGAGATATCAGCTCATTGGGGTTCCACATGAGGATGCACACAGGTGAAAAACCTTACTCGTGTAATCTCTGCGAGTACAGAAGCAAGTGTTCCAGCGCTATGGTCAGCCACATGAGGACGCACACCGGCGAACGGCCGTACACGTGCAAAGCGTGCGATTACAAATTCGTGAACAACAGCGACCTAGTGAGGCACATGAAACTGAACACGGGCGAGAATTTCTCGTGCAACATGTGCGAGTTCAGTTCCACCGCGAACTGTGCGTTGATAAAACACGTGCGCACGCACAAGGACGTGAACAAATACAGTTGCGTGCTGTGCAGCTTCAAGTGCACGAGCTACTTGTACTTCCTCACGCACATGAGGACTCACAACGGCGACGACGCGTACACGTGTAAAACTTGCGAGTTCACGTGCGACACGTACGCGAAGTACGCGAGACACGTGCGCGCGCACACGGGCGGGAAGACTTTCACGTGCGAAGTTTGCTGGTACAAGTGTAAGACGCGGCAGGGTTTGATGAAGCACATGCAATCGCACAACGACGATGAATATTACTCTTGCACCAACTGCGAGTTTAAGTGTTGGCGTAAGAGTGACTTAGTGACTCACATGAGAACGCACACGTGGAAGAAACCATACTCGTGCGGCCATTGCCCTTACACGTGCAGGAGCGCCAGGTCTCTGTCCAGACACGTGCAGAAGACGCATGTCGGCCAAAGTGAGGATGAAATCATCGTATGATTGGTTTTCGCATGCGGATTCGTCCGATTTAGATTTGAAAATCAGTCTAGTCTCAAGTCTTGAGATCGCTGGCAAGATAATTTTGTGAAAAATAATTTAATTTAAATTAACGTACCTAATCGCTCGATATTTTAATAATTTAAATAGTATTATTAGTTTATTAAGCGAACTCGCCATCCTCACATAAACGAAAAGTTTTCTTGAGGATGACCAAAATTGTATTAAAAAACAAACATTGTATTGTATTGATCAATACAAGAAAAAAAAAAAAAATTTGAAGTGCCTCCCATACGTAAGTTTTCTAGGCGATTATTTTCTCAAACACTTTGTATAGGTATCTGGCGGAAAAAATGTGATAATTGTAATAATTTATCTTGGGAAACTCAATCTAATCTTGGTGTGTCGAAACATTACAAATAACTAATATTAATAAATATTAATATTTAGAATAGGTACCCACATACCTAATAGAAAAACTTGTCAATAGAATATTATCATGGCACCAACTGTACCTGTTTATTATATTTATGATTTATGAAACTAGATGATGCCTGCGGCTTCGCCGGCATGGATTTAGTTTCTAAAAATTATAAACTTTTGATTTTCCTATCTGTAGTAACCCATTCCCGAAACGGATGATTCCTTAAAAATTCCATGGGATCCTCAGTCCTCACGATTTAGAAATGTAAAAACCTTACAGCGTAAAGTAAATTAAGGAATGTAATGGTTGAGGTGTTGGGTCCTCGAGTTCAACGATAGTCTGTACTTGGTAGGTACCTCCAATATCAATTTCTAACCGACAGTTTCTATCAGTCTCATTAGTTTTGGAGGTCAGGTCCCCTACACCATCAGGATTGAGGAGTTGGAATCCAAATTTTTTATGGAACAATGTCATAAAATTTCTCTATCGATCATTTAAAAAATTATATATATAGATCTGTTCAGAAATCTCTGAGATTTCGGTGTACAAAGATGAAAGATAGAAAAACACAATGCCTCCTTTTTTGAAAGTTGGTTAAAAAGTAGACTATGTTACTCCTTGAACTTGTCTGTGAAAGTCCCGTCAAAATCGGTTCAGCCGTTCCGAAGATTAGCTCGTTCTATC
This sequence comes from Melanargia galathea, assembly GCA_920104075.1. Taxonomy (NCBI): domain Eukaryota; kingdom Metazoa; phylum Arthropoda; class Insecta; order Lepidoptera; family Nymphalidae; genus Melanargia; species Melanargia galathea. The sequence goes on from OV049878.1 coordinate 12,501,420, forward strand.
AATCTAATCTCAAATGTCAAGCATAAAAAAACATATAAATCACCAGGCCAGGGGGGTTATTCTGTAACTTAGTTAGCAACTGAAAATAGTTGCCAACGAATTAGTTCGATATACATTGCTGCTTTACTGTGGGAAATTATGAAAACACTTTATATTTCACACAGTAAAGCAGCAATGTATATCAAACTAATTCGTTGGCAACTATTTTCAGTTGCTAAGTTACAGAATAACCCAGCAGGGCCATAATGTTGGTGTGGAACAAAAGGCGTTCGTGTATCGCTATCGCGTGCTCAGTACGTCTGTATGCTAGTGGCGATTTAAGTATCTACAAGAAACTCATTCATTAATTCAGTTTCTTGTCATTATTGTGTATTTTTGTACCTATCTACATATTATGAAATAAAACTTGTATCTTTCAAACCATTCTTTAATTTTTGTCCATTTATAAAGTGGGCTTGTGAAGTTGTGTCCGCGACTTCGTTCACGTCGTCGTTAGGTACTTTTTTTAAAAACCTGCGGAACTTTGGTTTCCAGGAATGAAGAGAATGATGCTCTGTTCGTCTCCAGCAAGTTTATTTATCTGTGCCAAATTCTCTCAAAATCGGTTCAGCGGCTGAGCCGTGAAAAGTTACCTAATAGATTCAGTTCTAAACAGCCCATACAAACGAAATAAATGTACATAATAATTATCTTATTTGAATATTTTGAATATTAAAATAAAACGGCTTTGATCTCTCGGTAGAGAGTAATCACTACATAGTATAAAACAAAGTCGTTTTCTCTGTCCCTATATCCCTTTGTACGCTTAAATCTTTAAAACTACGCAACGGATTTTGATGCGGTTTTTTTTAATAGATAGAGTGATTCAAGAGGAAGGTTTATATGTATAATAACATCCATTAAATTGTGGAGAAATACTGTTATTTTTGAGGTTTCTAATGTGATGTCGTAAATAATTACATTTTTTCCGCTTACATTGCAAACGCAGGCTGAACCCTACGAGATTTATCAAAATAATGTACTAAGTATTGTACACATTGAAAAGGTCTACAGAAAAGTCCGCGATGGTATATGTCTATCTCTTATGGATATCCCACAATAACATTTTTTTGTCATTTACTTTTTACGACAAATAATGGCTAATTTTCGAAGCGATTTCAACCAATACAGCATTAATCCTTATCTAATTAAATACCTTAAATGCATTGTTGATTTTATATAAATCCATATGGTCCTTTACAGCATATGATTTAAATGAATACTTTCGAAGATATTACAGATTTAAAAATTGCGGCGGCGCGGGAGCGTGCCTATAAGCGCGTCGGCGGCCGCGGTTCTCCCTATAGCCCATTGTCGATAATTTTTGAAACCAAAAAAAAAATCACAGTACGTAGGATGAAACCCATTGGAAAAGGAGGAGAATATTATAAAATACAAGGAAAAATAATTTACGGGCGATCTGAGCTCGGGAAAAAAGGGGGGGAGTTTTAAGGGTAAAAAACGGTTTATCTCGATTTCCGGCAAAACTAGAAGTCCTATGGAAAAAAATTAAATGGCAAAGTTGTAGGTAATAAAAAGATCTACAACTTTTATATTTACACTTTTTTCACATAACCTCAAAATTTATGTGAAAAGTTCAAAAAACCAAGTTTTTGGTTCTTTATTTTTATCTTTTAAAATAATTTTTTTTTTTCACGGAATCTGGTGAAAACTTACTTTCTTATGTCCCAAATACACTAATTTATTTGATTTGAAATATTTAGTTTTTCTCCTTATTTTTGACTTAATATCGACTTAATTCTGACAGCTGTCATTTTCATTTACAGATGAGTTATTTATATGGAGAACAGGGTTAACATCTACGAAGTACGATTTTACCCCAAACTACTTTAATTCCCTGTCAACATATAAAGCTCTAAGCCGCTTAATAATATTAATTGTTTCGCCCTAAAATAGAAATTGCTAAGAATGGAAACTAGAAAGTCATATCTACATGCAGCAGTTGATTTGTATTTGCATAAGTTTTGAATTTTTCATCTTTTTTGTGGGAATTGTTTTATCTCTGGTAACATTATGAAACGTCAGAATTCCACGGAATTAGTAATTCGGGTATAAGGTGAGATATAGTAAGTTCATTGTGGAAAATATCGTAAAAAGTCGTAAAAGCCGCCTGGGAGCTTTCATCGAAAACGCTGCCTAATCCCTGAGCGGGTAGTACCTACGCATAAAATGCTCTACTACCCGTGCGAAGCCGGGGCGGGTCGCTAGTATTAAATAAATAAATAAATACTCACACATACACACACGGTCGTCTGTTCCTAAAGTAGGCAACTTAATGCCTGTGTTATAGGAACAACCGCCTGATAGACATATTTACATAATATATATTATATTATATATATTTTAATAAATGTATAAATACATAGTATATACTTATTACATATATAGGTACATATACACCCAGACTTGGGGCGGGTATCGAACCCGCGACCCGCGAACGGAAGGCAGGGTCACTGCCAACCGCGCCAACGGGCCGGTCAAATATTCTAGTATAGTAGTTGTAGTCTCCTATATACCTAATCTAAGGTTGTAGTCTAGTAGTATCTTGGCTTTGATTATACCAGACCTCACCTTGCTGTGTAATTTAATTACCGAGCTAGTTGCAAATTATACATCAGCGCAACGTTAGATGAGAAAAGATAGCACAATAGAAACAGGGCTTAGTAGGTGAACTTAATAGGTAAAGCTTAGGCATTCATCAGTTCATCACTGTGAGAGCATTTTATTGCGTCGAACCAAGTCGCTTTTTATAAAAATGCCTGTGTTGTGTGTTCATTCTGTACCAGGTACGGTACCTATTTACCTGCTAAGGCTAGTAAGTACTGTAAAATTGATGATATCAATTTAATGTTGACTCCACTGTTGATTATCGATATAACGGTATGCTACGTTTTATCCTTCAGTAATCTTTTTAACGTTAATTTCCTTTTTACCGTTAATTTTATTTTAATAACGTTAATTTTCGGTAGTAATTTAAACAAGACGTGTAAGTCAATGAGAAATTAATAGCAGTGGAGGAGCCATACCTACTTTAAAAACGTGTCAAAAATACACTCACACACGCTTAGATTAGGTAGCATACACGCACAATCACAATTACTATCTCTATGCAAACTTGTCATACAGTAGTCAGTGTCACTGTCAGTGTCAACTGTCACAGTCATGTCACAACAGTGAACAGTCAGTGTTGCCGTTTTAGCCACTTTGTGGCTAGATCTAGCGGATTTTCAACAGTTTTAGCTACAAAATAAATCCATCTAGCCACCAAAATAAATCTAGCAACTTCTAGCTACTTTTTGTATTTTTAGTTTTGTATTTTCTAGCTTCTTTTTAATAGTTGAGCTCTCAGCTCTATATCTATTTATATTGTTAAGTAGGTAGGTATCTGTAGTGATTAAAAAGAAATCTATGGTTAGCAGTTAGCTTCATAGATTGAGTAGGCAAACTGACCTTAAAAGACTGGTATCTAGGGCCGTATAATAAAAACGCTGGCTCCACACGTTGGTCCCAATGGTCGCCCCAATGTTGGTCGATATTGTCGTGAGGCGTTCACATGTTGGCTATATTACTAGAGTTCTTTCGCGTCATAGCCAAAGTGAAGATTGTCCGATACAGAAATCGAAATTGCTGTCAGCGCTTTTACGTACTGTAAACACGTGAGTACATACATATTATTATTATAACTTGTATATATTAATGAAAATAAAAAGAAAAAACCACGTCAAAGAATCTGGTGAATGACGAGACGTCCTAAAACACGGAAAAAGACTGATGTTGGCACCAACGTATGGACGGTTCGTGAACGTTGGTGCAGTTATTCCTTTTTTGAAAAACCGACACAGAAAGGCCAACTCCCAATGTTCGAGCGAGCGTTGGCCAATGCTAATGTCCCGACCCACACGTTGGGCGAACAGTGTTGGGGCCAACGTCTGGAGCCGGAGTATAAAAACATTGAGTAGGCAACACCAGAACAGATCCACACCGATGTATTAGTAATCTCAGATAGGGCCGAGGTTTTTAATCACTTTTGATATTATAGGTAAATTTTAAAAATTATTAAATTAGGTCATGATATTTAGCTACTTCTAGCCACTTTTTGAAGGTGATTTTTATTACAAAACTAGCGACTTTTTCATTTGAAGTAGCCACAAACTAGATTGTCCTAACGGCAACACTGTGAACAGTCCGACAAGCAATATGCAAGCAATCCATCTTACGTAGTAACTAATACCTAATCTGTGAATCCATCTGTGATTCGTTTCGACTAGTATATTAGTGATCTGTGATTCGTTTTTTACATGGTTTTTACTTTTTCATTGTTCTTTCGAATTGTTTAGATCAGCAATTACCTTGATTACCTACGGCAGTTATTTAGGTCTCTTATATGCATATAACTTAGTGCCACATCATTTTGGGAAGGGGGATTGTGCTTTATTTAATGAAGCTTTAAATGCAATAAAATTATTTAAGAAACTGAAAATGTTCCATATTCCTTCAACAGTGCAGGTAAGTTGTTTTTTTTTTTTAAAGTTAATTTAAAAGGACCTACAAGTAAAACCAGGATTTATTACTGAATCTCAGGATACTTTTGCCGGCTGGGGCGTTTTAACTTTTAATAAGCTGGTAGCAATCCTTTGTTTTTTTGGATTGAAAATTTTCCATGTATTATTTTCTTCCCACATACCTCTTGGCATGTAGTTCATTGAATTTAAATGGTTTGAATGCCTATTTATTCTAGAATTTTGAGTCTTAAATCTAAAATATGAACTGTTTCCATCTACATTCTAAAGAATAAATTACTCTTTATTATTTTATTTCAAAATACTTGTGGATTTTACCTTGCCGATGGTCTTGTTAATTATTCAAATGCATCTAATGGTACATCCATTTAGTTACCAAGCTTTGACAAGCACCAACATGTTGTTTAACTATCTGATTGCGTTTTTCGCACAAACAAAGGAAGCTTCAAAGTAGTCTGGACTTGCCCATGCTTGGTGTCTGTTTGTCACAAGCATGTGGACATAGCACAATCACACTATTATTATAAAGGCGAAAGTTTGTGTGTGTGTGTATGTTTGTTACTCTATAACGCCACAACTACTGAACTGATTTGGCTGAACTGATTTGAACGGAGATAGACTATGCCCTGACTTAACTTATGCCCTAACTTTTTATCCTGAAAAAATCCACAGTTCCCACAGCTATAGCAAACTTCCTAGAAAGTAGGTATAACGAAACAGGGGACGGGGACAGGAACCAGAAATCCACAATTCCCTCAGAATTTGTGAAAAACCAAAATTCACTCTGGCGAAGTCGCGGGCAGAAGCTAGTGTGGAATAAAATGAATGGATCAATATGACCTCTAATCCCTATTTCAGGTGTGCATAATATGCTTGGACACTGAAAGCAAGTTGTATGTCATGGGTAAATACAAACTGGGAAAGGCGTATGAAAACCTAACTGGACAGCCTGTAAGTTGGTTTAAGTTTGAACAAGATACAAATTGATTCTTAAAGCATGTAAGCTCTATAAGAAGTCCCTAGATGGAGTGACCTTCTCCCAACTCACACCACACTCATAAAATGTACTTATAATCCAAAGCGACTGATTGTAGACAGTTCGAAAATACCAAAAAATTTAAAACTAAAAACCTTGATTTTTAGCAGTTTTATAGCCGAATTTTTGAAAGAAAGAGCAACCTCTCTTTTGTTTGAAGTATAACCCCTGGCACGTAAGTCCACCGGTGACCTTCAAGTGCGAGCAGTGTAGTACGAGTGAGTGGGACACAATACTATTGGAGAGCCAATCAGCGCTTACGAGGGATCCGCGAGAGCTAATCAGTGCTTACGAACGATCCCCACGCCCTCCACGCGATTCCCTCACACCCAGAGATACCTCATTTTCGACTTCTGCGCATTGAAGGTCACCCGTCGACTTATTTGCCGTGACTTGTTAATCAATAAATAAATACATATACTTATTTCAGATTAGCGATGAGGAGCACATAACAAAATTTCTCTGCGCTGAATGCATGCATAGATTGTTGAACTTCAGCAAGTTCAGATACAAGAGCTTGAGAGCCCGCGCTGTGCTGGAGGACTTGCTCAGAAACTATAGTGCGGTATGTAGTACACTTAGTGGCAAATAAAATTAAACAATGTGGCTGATTTTTTGTACACACACACATAGTAATTAAAACAAATTGACAGGTCTAAATTTATTGCTATCCTTTTAAAATCCTGGGTTAAATTACTAGTAAATTCAGCCCCCTCTTGATATAGAGTGCTATCTACAGTCTATATCATCACCTACCATCAGATTTAATAAACACTAACTTATCATTACAGTGAATATATAAAAATATTAATTCTGTTTCAGATAACATTGGATCATGTAAAATCAGTAGATCGGAACATATATCAACTTAAATCTGACATTGTGAAGACTGTATTAGAGCCTGATCACTGCGATTTATATATAGAATGCCCTGACACAGACATACAGACAGAACCGGACTCAGTAACAGTAAAACGTGAAGAGAGACATGATTCTGTGTCAATTGAAGAACACAATCCTCAGCAGCATATTGCAGATGCAACTGAACATAACAATGTTGCAAACAGACAGACAAATTTAGACACAGTATTTGAAAATACCATATTAAAAACTGAGCAAAATGCTTATGATGATCATATAGATATCAAATCGGAAATTATAAATGAATATGATGATTCCAATGATATTTGTAACGATTATATAGAGGTAGCAAATGATGATTATTTATCAGTCAGTACTTTAGTATTGGATACAAAACCAACTATCGAAGAGTTGTTAGACCAAAGGCAGAAATCTTGTGTGGACAATACTCAAAATCGGGGTAAGCTACTACTTGTGTATTATTTTCTATTTATTTAATTTTATTCTTTTTAATTTAATTCAATTTTTTTTCATTATCAGACATGTCATCTGAAACAACAAATGCAAAAAAATGTATTAACGGACATATAACTGACAAAAACAACCATAGAACTGATGGCCTTAATTTAGATAGTATATCTAATGAAATAAATAAAAAGTTGCAAGACAAACTTGAATTTGAGACAGCAACGAAAAACTTTACATTGTTTCATGAATTCAGAAATACCAACAAAGATTTAGAACCGGGCTATAGTAAAAAAGTGCAAAATTACAGATCTAGAATAAAAATAGAAGCGAGTGACTTTTGGGAGTCGAACAGTGATGAAGACACAGAATTACTGGTGGAACGTAAAATAAAACAAGATTCAGTGAAATCCAAAGAAGTGCCTTCAAAACCTTACTCCTGTACAATATGCAATTATAAATGTAAACTTAAAATCAATTTAACCGTGCACATGAGAGGGCATAAAGGCAAGAAATATTTCCAATGCAATCTCTGCGATTACAAATGTACAAAGAGAAACAATTTGAACATTCATATGATGAAACACACAGACGTGAAAGCTTACGGCTGTGAAATGTGTGGCTCAAAATATAAAAACAGAAATAATCTCGTCAGACACATGAAAACACACTACACAGAACAAACCTTTGTCTGTAACATATGTGATCACAAGACTCACTTGAAGAGATATCTCGTGAAGCACATGATGACACACAACAGTATGAAACCTTACTCTTGTCAACTTTGCGATTGCAATTATTCGAGTCAAAGTGGTCTAAAGAGACACATGTGGTCACATACAGACGAGAAAAGAGGGAAGTCTGGCGGCAAGAACTTAAAAACTCCAAAATCAATTTTGGAAACCCACTTGAGAAACGAAAGCAAAAAAACTTACACTTGTGAGCTGTGCGATGGCAAGTTTGCAACCAAAGGCCACTTAGAGAGGCACATAAAAACGCACACAGGTGAGAAACCGTTTGGCTGTCACTTGTGCGAACAGAAGTTCTCGCAGCGAGTCACTTTGAAGAAGCACATGTTCATCCACACAGGTGAGAAGCCCTATTCGTGTGATACGTGCCCATACAAATGCACTTCCAATATCGACATGGTGAAACACAAGAGAACTCACACGGGCGAGAAGCCGTACGCCTGCACTTACTGCGATTTCCGGTGTAACACGTCCTACTCTCTGGTCACTCACACGAGGGGGCACACCGGTGAGAAACCGTTCTCGTGTGGGCTGTGTGAGTATAAAGGTACACGCACGAGTCAATTGGTGAGGCACATGAGAACGCACACGGGTGAGAAACGCTTCTCGTGTGACATATGCGACTACAAGTGCACGCGCCGCTGCAACCTGCAGAGTCACATGAGGATCCACACGGGGCAGATGTTCTCTTGCGACATGTGCAAGTACAAGACCGCCAACAAAAGTTGCCTCGTCGTCCACATCAAACGACACATGCAGCTGATCGCGCAGGGCAAGGGCAAGGTCAAGCGAGAGCGATTATAGTCCGATACTTATTTATTTATTTTATTTTCCTAGTTTTTGATGAAACACATAACAGGTGATGAAACAAAAACTTTTGATGAAACACACAACAGGAGATGAAACACAACAGGTGATGAAACAAAAACTTTTTGATGAAACACACAACATGTGATGAAACAAAAACTTTTGATGAAACACAACAGGTGATGAAACAAAAACTTTTGATGAAACACACAACAGGAGATGAAACACAACAGATGATGAAACAAAAACTTTTTGATGAAACACACAACAGGTGATGAAACAAAAACTTTTGATGAAACACAATGGGTGATGAAACAAAAACTTTTGATCAAACACACAACAGGTGATGAAACAAAAACTTTTGATCAGCTAATTTTCGTCCAGCTCGAAATGCAACATGCATGTATTTTTTTAAAGGAAAGGAGATCAATATTATGTTTTAATTATTAAGGTTTTTTTTAATTGTTAATTTTTTATTCATTTGTTATTTAAATTATTTTATGGTCACAAAATATGCTTTGTCATAATAATATTCACGTATAGTTGCACTCTTATAAATGTTTAACATAAAAATATTTATTTTAATTATGTAATGAAGTACTTGTTATTCATTTATTATTTTAAGTTATTGTACAGTTACAAAATATACTTTGTCATAATATTAACTAATAGTCGCACTCTTACAAATATTTAACATAAAAATATTTATTTAAATTATGTAATGAAATACTTGTTAATTTTTTATTCATTTGTTATTTTACAATTACAAAATATACTTTGTCATAATATTAACTTATAGTCGCACTCTTACAAATATTTAACATAAAAATATTTATTTGAATTATGTAATGAAGTACTTGTTAATTTTTTATTCATTTGTTATTTTAAGTTATTTTACAATTACAAAATGTACTTTGTCATAATATTAACTTATAATCGCACTCTTACAAATGTTTAACATAAAAATATTTATTTGAATGATGTAATGAAGTACTATTATATTATGTATAAATGAATATTTTTTTTTATTGTTAACTTTTGATGTATTGACGTACTAGTTATACACATTGATTTATTGTATTTTAAAATTATATTAATCTATAAGTTTATAAGTTAGGTTTTTTTTTAGGTAACATTTTTTAGGTAAAAAGATCTTTTTTTGTTAAAGCTTATTTTTAAATAGAGTTAATTTTAGTCACAATTATGCATAATATTTTTTTTATAGATTATTTTACTTATTTGTGTATATTGTTTACCAATAGTGCCTGGAAAAATGTATTAAAATTGATTAAAATCGCTATGATTTTTCATATTTTTCTTTCATTTCTCGCGGGTCGCTTAGAGCGATGCCACGTTTAGTAAACGATCCGTTTACGAAGTCTTTTCCTTCCATATATGTATATTTTCAAAATTGTAGGCACAATGCATAGTAAGTTATGTACCATTCAACACCTGCATTAGGCTAGGCGTATGCTGAAAAGCAGGCGACGCAGCACAGCACAGTACAGCACAGCACAGTGCAGGGCAGGGCAGTTGACGCAGACATGTGCCCCCTCCGTATGCTGCGACGCAGCTGACATTCGCATCCTAGCTAGTTCTCACCCATAATAACTCTTTCAATGTCTTTTTTGAATAGTCTGGATGATTTGTATCATACAAACAAGGTTCACAACGAACTAATTCAATTAAATGTTCTGTCATTGCAAAAAAATTATAAAAATATATTGTTAATAAATACGTCTCGACGTGCACGCGTCGCGCAGAATTCTGTGCCGGCAGTACAACGAGACGCAGAGCACGTGCCTGCGCCGCAGCGTACGTAGTTCAATGACGTTCCATGCTTTACAAAATCTGCTCTGCTCTGCGCTGCGTGGACCTGCGTCGCCTGCGTTTCAGCATACGCTTAGCCTTACACATGGCTATCTTCCTGCTGCTATGTTAAAGACGGTAGTGATTCCTGTGCCAAAAAACAAGACAAGCGACATGTCTAGCTTAGCAAATTACAGGCCGATATCGTTGGGGACAATTGCGGGAAAGGTGCTTGAGCGGTTGCTGCAGCCTGAACTGATAAAGAACGTTCAGATAAATGATGCTCCGTTTGGTTTTCGTCCTGGTCTCTCTACAGACTCGGCAATACTGATCCCTGAAGCACGCTGTGAATTTCTATAAAAATCGTGAAACATCTATTTATGCGTGTTTCCTAGATCTGAGTCGCGTATTTGGCCTTGTTAATTATAATAAATTATAGAGGAAAATGCGCGACTCAAATGTCCACAACAGTATTGTCGAACTGATGAGATACTGATACGAGAACCAAAGGAATACTGTGCGTTGGGGCGACACAACTTCTAGTGAATTTAGACTAGGTAGAATGTGGTGTGCGTCAAGGTGGTCTAACCTCTCCGGACCTGTTTAACCTTTACATGAATGACTTGATTGAGGAGCTAATTAGTACTGGTAATTGGTATAGGCTGCCACATTGACAGAGTTTGTTTTAACAACCTAAGGCCTAAGCTATGCTGATGATATAGTGCTGCTTAGCTCCTCAATAAATGGTCTTCGCCAATTAGCTTTAAGCAGTCGGTCCCGGTTATTGTCAGTATCATTTGTGACAATAGTCGTTAAAGCCCGTTAACTCGCATTGGAGCAGCGTGGCGGGTCTAAGCTCTAAATACCTTTCCTGACAGGAGGCCTGTGCCGAGCAGTGGGACGTTAAAAAGCTTTAGTGGTGGTAGTGGTATCATTTTACAGTAGCCCCGACCCTATTCGAAGAAAACAGTAAATACAGCTGTACCTCTTTGAGTGCTATAAGCAATATTTGTAGTACCATTGAAGCGCTTTTACCTTCATTATTCCTTTTTTAACTCTCAAAGTGAAAAAGAACGTGCGATGGGAATTTTCTTTTCTTTCTTTGATGGTACAATATTTTTTTGCTATAAGTAATCTAAGATCTTTAAGCGTCGATAATGATATCCATCGGATTTTTCCGACTTTTGCATAAGCGTCCTTGAAAACCTTTTAGGTTTCAAGGTTTCCGAGTCGGTGCATCAGATCGAAGCTGATAGCCTAGTGGTTAGGACGACCGACTTCTAATCAGAGGTCGTGGGTTCGATCCCGGGCACGTACCTCTAACTTTTCGGAGTTATGTGCGTTTTAAGTATTTAAATATCACTCGCTTTAACGGTGAAGGAAAACATTGTGAGGAAACCTGCATGCCTGAGAGTTCTCCATAACGTTCTCAAAGGTGTGTGAAGTCTGCCAATCCGCTTGGCCAGCGTGGTAGACTATGGCCAAAACAGGAGACCCGTGCTCTGTAGTGAGCCAGTAATGGGTTGATCATGATGATGATGATGATGATGCATCACATCACATCACTATAAAATAAAACCAAAACAAATATTATGCAAAATATATATTTCCATACAAGTAGTTACGTTAAATATAACGATAATGGATCAAAATGATTTATTTTGAATATAACAACTTTAATAATATTATACATCCGGATACTGAAATACGTGATTTTGATAGGACGACTCTACTAGGTTTATGCTGTTAAAGTCTTTAACAATAAAGAAATTGCAAGTAGAGGAGACAATATTATAATTTAAATTTTTATACGAAGAGTATCGGCCATGTTGCGGCCGACCGCCATTGTCATGACATCAAAAAACGTGTATATGAACACTCACACAAAGACAAATTAGAAACATCTTAATGAACTGAAGAACCCTCACTAATGCCCGGTCTCTGAATCCCCCAGAAGCTCCTTTTTAAGTGCTCGAATTGTGTTTGGTGTGAGCGTAGTTTTTGACGTTTCTAAAGTAGTAATGTCAGTTTTCCTCTATAATTGTGGCTAATTCTGTTGTACACAATCTCTAAACCTAAACTAAAATGACAGGCCTAAATCTATTGCTATCCTTTTCTGCAGTGAGCACTGTGAAAGAGATAGGAATAAATTTAGACCTGTCATTTTAGTTCAGGTTTAGAGATTGTGTACAACAGAATTGGCCACAATGTCTGTGTTTATCCCTATTCAAATCTCAGATTAAGTATCAAGTTCTCTTTGTCCTAGATTCAAATGCATGCAATTAGACATGGAATTACACCGTCTGCTAACTTCAGTCGGAAAAAATGTAATAATGTTTAACAATACGAAGTTACACGGGAAGTTAGGAAGAGGCGCAAAACCATTCCTTTATTATTTGAATTTATACGTTTCAGTATTTGGACGCAATGCCTTATTTTAAATTCTACGTACAAATTGAGAAAATTAATAACTTTATTATAGGCTGTATCAAGAAGTTTCGTTTTCTTAACTATCGGCCATTTTTATATAATATAGAAAAATCTGGCTATTTATTGTCACATAAATGTAGTAAACACACGTAATATACACGTAATATTACACATATACGTATTTTATTATATTTTTATTAATAAATCCCACAGACTAAAGAAAAATAGACGAAGCAAGCGAACAAACATAATTATCGGCTAACTAACCTTTTTTAAAATTATTCATTTATAATCTTTATAACGGTCTTTATAAATGTATATAAAAATGTATTTTTTTAAAATACAGTTAAAAATAGCAACTTTGGCGGGATTTTAACTCGCCCCTTTTGTTAACATAATTCAGGACCGGAATGCTCTACAAATGAATCTAAACAACCTAAATATTCGTCTATTTTTCCTTCAGCCAGCGATAAAATTGGCCAATTTCGACACCTTAATAAATAACTTGAAATAAACTCGGAAAAAACTCAACGATTGTATAACATTAATTATGGGTGGTTCAATAAATTGTACTTTGTTATAAAAGTATAGCATGCTTTATATGCAGTGAATGCGAGTCGTTAACGTTCCGATTGCCGCATTCACTACAAATCAATATCAAATTTTACTAGTTTCATAATACACCCGCAAGTGTCGAAATCAGATTTAATTTTTAATAAAAACACCTTAATCAAATTTTTTTTTGCATTTAAGATCAAAAATCTCAATTTAAAATGATTATGCTTTAACAATGTTATTTAATGTGTAATAAAAATAGTTGCATATAACTAGGTATTGCCTTAAAACTAAGTTCGTTTTTTAAATTTAAATTTATTGTCAATAATAATCGTAATACTTTTACGTGATTATTTTGTATACACAAATGCAAAACGGAATGCTTTATTCGTTTACGGAATGTATTTAAATGTGGAGCCTATATTGTTACCTAAATCTTCTAAAATTGACCAAATATTTATTATGCCCGAACTTATTGTGACTTATGTAATTGCCAAAAATTACTGTTTCATTAATCAAAATTTATAAATAACCTCAAATTTAAAGACTAAAGAAAAAAGATGAACAGATACGATCATAAGTGTCGTGGAAGCGTGAAATATTCGGCTTTTTACTACATGGAGTATCGGATAAACTGTCAAGATTAACCCGTAGCCTAGTTTCTAAATGAAATTCAATTTGATGTCCATTGACAATATTATACGCATTTTTAAAGTTACCCACATTGACTAACCATTCGGCCATCACGCCATTCCTTTTTCTTTAGTCTATGTTTCATTAAGAAAAAATACAAACCACGACAATTCAAGGCACTTTCCTTAAGACACTAAAAAATGACCGCATACATCCTGGTCTAAAAATATCTACATATTTTATTTTTAAATACAAATTTATAAAGGCACGAATGGACAAGAATTGGAATATTTAAAAACAAAGTATTAAAAAAAAAACCCCTAAACTATTCATTCATATGTAAAAGATTAATATTCCGCCAACATTGACAGAACAAATGTTGCCATTTTAAAATTACGTACATAAAAATATGGAATCTTATATTATTCCTTGGATGATTTAAAATAGCTGTAAATCACTCTGACAAGAACCTAATTCAAAAAATATCAATGATTTTTTTATTATCAGTTTGACAGCTACAAAAATTAAAAATAAAAAGGCTAGCCCGCCCGCTTATAAGCGGCGAGCGCTTTATGTTTAAAGAAGTATATTTTATATTATACATTTTTGTAGATCTTCGATACATAAAAGAAAGAAAAAAAAACAGTAAAATTGATTTGAAACTTAAATGCTAATAATCATACGAAGTATAAAGTCTCGTGACGTAGTTACATATGACTCTGGGGTCTCTTTTTCCTGCTGAAGAGGCCTCCGAACACGCCCTTCTTGTCTTTCTTCTCTTTCGTGCCTCCTCCGACCGACAGCTCCGACTCACCGGATGACCTGCAACAGATAGCTGTGTTGTAAATGTGCGGCAAGAGTTTAATTCACAAATGTCTAAACATTGACAAAATAAAAATCAAATCTTAAGAAAATATAATATAAGTATGTATAGATCGACCAGAATCTCATGAAAAATACGGAAATGAAATTCCAAAGTTATCAACACTACGGCTGCCCTAGCGATAAATAAAGTAACTGACATTTTTTGTGAAATTGACTTTTTTGCATTAACAAAAGTTATATGTCGAGTAGTTTTTTACCACAGTTTAATATTTCAAATAACTTGAACCGTTTACTGAAATTTGAATTGCCCAAACAAACTAACTGCACACACTAACCCGGGATATAAATGCAAAAACCAAGTAAACAACAAGCACAACACAAAAACAAAGTAATTGGATGTTGATTACTTTGTTTTTGTATTTAAAATGCAGTTGCTTGATTTTTCGTTTCTTGAAACGATCCCAGGTAAGGTGTTCTGAATGTAAATACTTTGTTTATCACTAGGGCAGCCGAGTTAACCTAGTGTTGCTTACTACAAAATTTAATTTCCCTATTTTCATGAGATTCTGGTCGATCTATAGGCACATTGATTCGGTCGACAGTAATTTTATTAACAGAGTTTGGGGACTCACCTAGACGCCGGTCTCTGGTCCAGCGCTGGTGACCCACCACTACCCGCCACGGAGGCGGGGCGGGCGCCGGCGCCGCTGGCCGTGCCGCCGTACGCTGTGAAACATACACACATACATTATTTACAGGACACTATTTCCTTACTTCGTTTTTCATACAGGGTGGAAAGTATTATTTCATCGCGCGATAGTTTCATGTCGCAGAAATTCGACGTACAGGTTTATATAAAGTTAAAAATTCAGTTTAGTTGTTACAATTTTTTTTATAATATGTATTTAATATTTATTTATTATATTTAATATGTATTATTAAGATTTCTTATGTTGTTTCATTTGCTAATATTTGATGTTTTTTTTTATTGTCAGCCTGAAATAAACAATAATTTAAAAAAAACATAGGTATATAAACCGACAAGTACAATTTCTGCCACAAATTATTCTCTAAACTTAAACTAAATTGACAAGTTTAAAAATAGTGCTATCCTTTTCTGCAGGGAGCATTGTGAAAGAGATAGGAATATATTTAGCCCTGTCATTTTAGTTTAGATTTAGAGATTGTGTACACACAGGCAGGCAGAATTAGCCACAATGTCTTAATGCGTGCTAGGCATACGAGTATTATATAGAGAAAATAAACGCTTGCGTATATTATCGTTTCCACCCTGTATGTGTATTTTTTTTTATAGCAGTATAAAATAGCACCACACACCTAAAACAGCACAAAATTAACTACATTCCGGTCAAACAGGAATTCATCATCATCATGATCAACCCATTACCGGCTCACTACAGAGCACGGGTCTCCTCTCAGAGTGAGAAGGGTTTTGGCCATAGTCTACCACGCTGGCCAAGCGGATTGGCAGACTTCACACACCGCGTGAGACCGTTATGGAGAACTCTCAGGCGTGCAGGTTTCCTCACGATGTTTTCCTTCACCGTTAAAGCAAGTGATATTTAAATACTTAAAACGCACATAACTCCGAAAAGTTAGAGGTGCGTGCCCGGGATCGAACCTACGACCTCCGACTAGAAGTCGGTCGTCATAACCACTAGGCTATCACAGCTTTTTCATAAAACAGGAATTACCAGATACGAAAATATATATTTTTTATTATTTTTAACACTCCAGTAGTTCCCAATTTGTTCAATGTAATCGGACAAAACGAGTTCTTTTTTCGTTCAAATTCATATTCCATAGAATGAATTGAAACTAAGCATGAACCGAAAAAATCATTGAAATTGATTTGTATTCAATTGAACACCATCGTTATAAAATATATACAAATATATAAAATTGCCTCTAATTAAGGTCATAATCATGGCAATTTAAACGATGACCAAAACACGTTTTATAAAATTTTCATCAGTTTCTACTGGCCGGTTCCTGAAATGGATGAAATGATTTTGACAGTAATTTCACAGACATGGAGGCAGGTGGAAAGATTTCGTTCAGTTTAAAGACTCAATTGAATTAGCAACAATGTTTTGAATGCATTATTTTATATGTACACTAGCGGTCCGCCCCGGTTTCGCCCGTGGTACATATATAACCTATAGCACTCAAGGATCACGTACATATCCGACAGAGAAAGAATTTTTGTAATCGGTCCAGTAGTTTCTGAGATTAGCGCGTTCAAACAAACAAACTCTTCCGCTTTATTACATTAAAGTATAGATGATATTTGTTTAAGTAATTCCTGCACGACCAGAGTTTACAACGAAAGCTCTACAAATTTTACACATATACAAGTGAAAGCTACGGAAAAACATGAATAAAATAAAATCCCACCAAATATACATACCTACTAACCATATTAAACTAGAGAGATATCATGTTACTAGAGAAGCAAAAAGCATCAGGCGTCCAAAAAAACGCCGTTACTTAATCATAACAACGGCGTAAAAGCTTGAAATTAAAAAGTACTTTCAAGTTAATATGTTAACTTAACGTTAATGAACGAAATGAATAACGAAACAGTACAATAAATGACATATAATTTTCATCTCGTTTTTATATAATTTTCATATAATTTTCATCTCATTTTCATTTCAAGCTGCGTCGTAATATAAAGTGCCAATAAAGAAATGAAACTAAAATGGCGGCTCATTCCATCTTACTGCGAGCAAAAATTGTCATCAAAATGTTTCGGCGCGTTTCAAATCTTGCTTTTTGTTATACTAGTTTTCGTTTTATATTTATTGTATTTAAATAATACATTTTTTCTATTATAAAAAGTTTGTTTTTTTATCGATCGTCTGATATCTCACTGTCATTAAAATACAAGTCGCAATTTTCAATTTGTAGATTCTTTCAACGCTTTCCTCAAAGTTAAGGTCATAAAGCACTCTCTAGAAACATGTCAACTCTCTGCAAACTACAATATAGTGAATATAAGCAATGCTACATCACACAGTACAAACAATAAACAATCTAGACAACCAAACCAATAAGGATAGATTCGTAAACATAAATAAACATAAATAAAATAAATAATAAAAAATACAAAAAAAAAAAAACAATTTTCTACAAACTACTTAAATAATTACAATATAAAAAATAGCACAGTTTTTATAACGAAAAAGATGTCACAACCAATAAATGAATTAAAATTCAAAGTGACATAGTTTTATATATTATATATTCTTAAGGTGCCTCCAGATTTGGTCGATCTTTCACAATAGACATGCAAAATGTGTAGGCACCTTTATAACAATAAATTATTGTTACAATTTTTGGTAATATTATTGATTGTTGTTTACATAAGTACATAGTAAATCAACAAAAATCAACGAAAAACAACAGAAGATATATTAATTGTGTTCAGAGAGATAGAAAGTTATTTACACGTACATTGTACCTTATGTAGTACATAAAGCAGATGGCTGTTTCCTTGGCGGCGTGTGAAATAGACGCAAAATATTGTACATAATTATTAAGAAAGTTTTACTAAAATCGTAACAGACGCGTGTAGAAAGTAAGCTAAAAAGCGCAGTGTGAAATTCCCACACAGTTGCAAAATTCCGACTATATGGACCGATTTTTTTTGTAGTAATTACACAATATATATAATATTTTTTGTATACAGTATATATTATACTGTATTTTATGTACCCTATTCTTTTACCTGACGGCATCTGTACTAAGAACATACTACATACATCTTTTTTTTCTCGGTCGGAATTTTGCAATTATTTGGGAAAGTAAATTTTTATATCCTCCGACCACTATACTACTGCTTTATACCCTTATATGCCCATATCCTTCTTTGTAATCAATATAAAAATCTACTATTACAACTATGCAGTTACTGAAATAAGAAGTTGTGACAGACAGACGGACAGACGCATCGTGAGGTTTCCCATTTTCACCATTTCGGCACCGAGCCCTGATATGTCAACCAGTGGCTACCCAAATATTGACATTTCGAACTTTGAAAAGTTTTTAAACGCAATTATCACTAATCACTATGCCAATTAAACTACGAAATAACTTAAGTCTATAATCATTAAAAACCTCTTTTTTCACAGAACACAAATTGAAAACAAAAAAAAAACGAAGAAATATTTTGTTTGACTATCCCACGCCACTGGCTGCGTAAAGGCGTCGCCACACGACGCGTTGCGTCGCCGCCGCGCATCGTGTGGTGACGCTCATACTTCTAGAAACTTCTAGAAACCACCTAACAGCATTATCAACTGACCAAGATCACTGGCCGTGTAGAAATGCGACGAGCTCTCCGTCTGCCAGTTGTTGTTCTGCCGCTCGTGCCCCGCCCAGCCCGCGGAGCCCCTCGGGTCCGCGCCCGTCGAAATCCTCGGATCCACCTTCTCATGGTAACTCCTCGACATCCTCTGCTGGTAGCTGTTCACCAGCGCGGTTACAGACTTCTCGCCCCCGCTGACCGACCTCTCGGAGGAGCTCCTATCGGTATTACTATTTCTGTCGGTCAGGCCTCTTTCTGAAATGGGGCCCCTGTCGAGGATATTCGGACTCCTCTCTGGTAAATTGAAGTTCCTGTCGGGCACGTTGGGGCCTCTTTCTGGTATGTGTGGGCCCCTTTCTGGTATATTTGGGCCTCTTTCTGGTATATTTGGGCCCCTTTCGGGAATGGCTGGCGGTCGGTCCGGAGACTCCGCCAGGGGCAGTGGTGAGTTTCCGTTGTCTGTTTTCAAGGTTATTTTTTTAACTACATTAGATATAATATATTTATATATGATATAATATAAGTATATAATAGAATAAGTTTAAAGAATATAAACAAAAATAATAAAAACAAATAATAATTACGTATATGCAGAGAACTAAAATATTTTTTTGCCATATATTTTGGTATATTTTTTAAATCTTTACGACATCAAGTTTCTTTCAAGATTCTTAGTTTAAATTATTTTAGTTGTAGCTCTAAAGATCAACGTATGTATGAGTGAAGTCGAAGCCCAGCGTCTTTTAATGATAACAACTTAAACTCAGCCTTATTATGTTCGACATAATTGTTATTCAAAAAAAAGACACTGCGTCTCATCTTCACTCTGTTTGTGGGCGTTGCACCTAAAATAAAATATATTTTAAATATAAAATACACGTAAAATAAACAGAACAAAAACAAAACAGGACGATAAACCCTTTTCGGTTGTGACGTCACAATAAGCTAGAAACACATGTAAAACATAGAACTTTTAGACATTTTTAACGAAACAAAAAAGAAACAGATTATAATTTTCCAGAAAACTTTGATGATGAGTTAAAAAAGTTTAACCCTTAATTTCATAGTGGTGGAGATTCATAGTGATGGAAACTGCGTTGACTCACCATCACACACGGTGAGTCAACCAACGCCGTCTTTATCTATCGTTCGTTAGCGCCATATTTAACGGTTACGTGTCCGTCAACATTTTTTGAAACGACCGGCCCTAAGTATAAATTATATTCGTGTATGTATTAGTTAGTACTCACCCTCCCTCTGGGACGCGATGAACTCCATGTTGATGTCGCGGCCGTTGGAGAACCGCGAGCGACCCCACGTGTGGCCCTGTTCCGAGCCCCTGGAACATTGTTTTTTGAAACTAAATAAAGAATTATTATTAAAAAAAAAAAAAAAAAAAAAAAAAAAAAAAAAAATTGTACGCGAAAACCTCACTCTATATACTTCGTAATATCCTCATAGCTGAGCATCCATGGACCCATGAATCTTACGATAGTAATGGTATGGGGTTTTCTTGAGATATCAACGAGGAGGGCTCCCCCCAGCCTCACTCCAAGAAGTTCTTGGCAACCTGGGCGGCCTGCTAAGCTTCTGGAGTGATCTTGAATGGCTGGAGTGAAGAGATCAATGGGAGAGGCATATCTTTTTTTTATATGATTTGCGGGCAAACGAGCAAGCGACTCAATCAATACTAAGTGACGACCGCCGCCCATGAACATTTGCAGCACCAGAGGGACCACTAATGCGTTGCGGGCCTTTAAGAGCCCTCTACATGGCAGCGACAAATCGTTGGTGAGTGGAGTCTAAAACAGTGATTTCTGCATTTAGAGAGCGAGAAGGCTTCAGTAAAGAAGAGTACTAAAAATATATAAATAAATAAATAATAAATTAATTAAATTAATTAATTTTGCTTGAGATATCATGATTTTTAGTGAAAAACGGCAAAGTAAAAAGATGCAAATCTAGGTTTGGAATTACGCCTATTTTAGCAAATATTTGGCAATTTTTTACATAAACTAAAGACATTTGAAATTATTATGAAGTAACGTATGATATGACTTTGGTCGTTTTCAATTTTATAGTTTCTTATATAGTTTATTTACGCACGAAGTTGCCTCAAAATTTGCCCAAAATTAGTCATTTTTCAAGCGTCATAACTTTCAAAATAAATATAATTTTACAATTTTTTTTATTTTATGGCATAGATAATAGAGATATAAATTGATATCTGGCTTAACTTTAGATCTATTGCGACAAATATTAGAATAATAGGCGTAATACGTTTGTATGAAGAAGCGCGTGAGGAGAGCAGCCTTAAGGAATGCAAAAGTAAGGAGAAAGGAACCGATGTTCGATCATGCATAATAGACTTTAAATGGTTTAGGTGCAGACACCTGCCTAGAATAAAGAAGAGGAGGGCTCACAGATGCTTTGTCGAGAGCACGTTAGTCAACCGACAGATGCTCACTGCTGGACAAAGGTTTCTTGTAGCTTTCTTGTATAGACATCCACACGCCGCGATCTTGTGTCCACGCCGCGGCTTGTATCCAACGGCTCTGTGACTCGACAGATATTGTCGGTCCACTTAGTGGTGGTACTGTTTAAGATGAGAGATCACCAATTCAACAACTTGGGACCCCAACGTCTAATGGGTTCTTCCACTTATGCACCCCACCCATTGCCATTTCGCGACCCGTTGTTGACTCTGGATCTCCTCATATCTGATTTGATCGCGCAAAGAAACTCCGAGCATTCTCTCTATCGCCCTCTGAGTGACTCTGAGCTTTTTTAAGAGGCCCATAGTTATCCGACCACGTTTCGGAGCCACGAGGTTTGCAAAAAGAAAAGAACTATACCTAAGTAAGACGTCAGTGCCATCTTCCGAGACCGGTTGAGGCTGCCTCGGCGGCAACGAGGGCAGCACAGAAGACTCTGGAAGGAAAAATGTCAATTAAAGCCTGCCCAGAAAAATAAATAAAACCTATATGACATTTTATGATGTTAGTTATCGCACAGAGCAAATGAAAAATGACATATTTCCATAAAAAAAAACGGCAGCCATATTGCCCAGAGTCGCGGTGAAAGAACCCTTCGTAGATTCCAACATACCCCAATAGGGTATTTGACAACATTGAAAATATACTATTGATTGTGGTCATCTTATCAGATAATAGCCTAAAAAAGACATATTTCACTCAATCACACTAAATTATGTAATTTTACGCGATATTTTGCACGAAATAAAACATTATAATTTTTGAAATTTTATCAGACACGTGAACGCTCTGTGATTGGTTGCTACTCTGGTGACGTCACTTGAAATTATTATACTTGAGAGTACACTTTACTTGGTCGATATAATTGAAGTTTATCAACCAATCGAAAGTAAACTTTAAATTTGAAACAATAAGATTGATATTAAAATAGCATTATTAACCTCTTAATTTCACTTATTTGGTGTGACTTTCTAGCGCATATACTCTACAATACACAATTGTTTTCATACCAATAATTAGATAAACTCTTCCACTAATAAATTATCACTAGATAAACTCATAACTTTTCTTTATTTCCTCACAAAAACAAAAGATTTGTACCTAAATACACAAGTGTTTTTCGCGCCATCCGTCGTAACTAATCACGCAGCGTGCTCTGTCGCACGCACCGAGAGCGAGCGAGAAAAGTGATGATGCTAATATTTTTGCTATGTATTTATTACATAATTAAAGATTGTTATTTTTCTTGTTTCCTCTCCCGCATTCCATTTATTGCATTTAACTTTGTATTTATTGTATTTAACCTATTTAATTACTTTTAATTTGTATTTAACTATTTAATTATTGTTACTGGATAGCTACGCTGTTTTGTTGTGGTTTCTGGTTATGTAACCCATACTGTGCCCATACTGTGTGTGAACCTATAAACTTGCTCATTGGTTTGTGACGTCACGCGTATCATGTGATCAGCGCTATTACAGAAATGTCGTTTTTGGCGCGGTTTTCAAAACTTAAACTTTATCATTGATTTAATTCTTAATACTGTAGATATTCCGAAAAATATCAATGTAGTGTGTTTTAATAAGTAATAAAGAATAATTTAAAACAAATTCCAAAAATTAGTCAAATAGCCTATTAGGTGGTCTGCACAGAGCTTTCGGACGGCTGGTTGTGTCTTGAGTTGGAGGGTTCCTTGGAACATTCCATGCAATGCTAGGAAGATACGGCAGTGACACCGATGTGCCTCTGAATAAGGCACGATAGCTGTTCATCGGATGACCCCAGGATCAAAGTGAAAGGATCCTTGGAAGATTTCTTGGAATCTCAGTATGGTAGTGACTCACCAATGTTCCTCTTAGTATGGTAGTGACTTATCGATGTTCCTCTCGGTATGGTAGTGACTCACCCATGTTCCTCTCAGTATGGTAGTGACTCACCCATGTTCCTCTCAGTATGGTAGTGACTCACCAATGTTCCTCTTAGTATGGTAGTGAGTCACCGATATTCCCCTCAGTACGGTAGTGACTCACTGATGTTCCTCACAGTATGGTAGTGACTCACCGATGCTCCTCCCAGTATGGTAGTGACTCACCGATGTTCCTCCCAGTACGGTAGTGACTCACTGATGTTCCTCTTAGTATGGTAGTGACTCACCGATATTCCTCTCAGTACGGTAGTGACTCACCGATGTTCCACACAGTATGGTAGTGACTTACCGATGTTCTTCACAGTATGGTAGTGACTCACCGATGTTCCTCCCAGTATGGTAGTGACTCACCGATATTCCTCTCAGTACGGTAGTGATTCACCGATGTTCTTCACAGTATGGTAGTGACTCACCGATGTTCCTCACAGAATGGTAGTGACTCACCGATGTTCCTCACAGTATGGTAGTGACTCACCGATGTTCCTCACAGTATGGTAGTGACTCACCGATGTTCCTCCCAGTATGGTAGTTACTCACCGATGTTCCTCCCAGTATGGTAGTGACTCACCGATATTCCTCTCAGCGGAAGCACGCTGGCTCTTCTCCGGGGATGAGGGAGGCTGGCTGGCGCGCTCGGAGCTGGCGGACACGCGGGCGGTGCGCTCGGGCGTGGCGGACGCGCGCTGGCTGTTGCGGTGCTCCTGCAGGATCTCCGCCTGCGTGCGCGCGCGCCGCTGCGGCTCCGGTGATGATGCGCCCGATGATGATGATGACGCGTTTCTGGGAAGAAAATTGATATGTTCATGATATGTTTCTGGGAGGTATGGAAAATAGATATGATCATGATGACACGTTACTGGGGGGTATGGAAAATAGATATGATCATGATGATACGTTACTGGGAGGTATGGAAAATAGATATGATTATGATGACACGTTACTGGGAGGTATGGAAAATAGATATGATCATGATGACACGTTACTGGGAGGTATGGAAAATAGATATGATCATGATGACACGTTACTGGGGGGTATGGAAAATAGATATGATCATGATGACACGTTACTGGGGGTATGGAAGACACGTTACTGGGGGGTATGGAAAATAGATATGATTATGATGACACGACTCTGGGAAGTAAAGAAAATAGATATGATCATGTTCCCGGGAGATATAGAATAAATTTAGACATGTTTGTTTGCTATGTTTCATTCAACAGCGCAAGCGTAGCGAGCGTCAAATTTACATATTTTTGAAGTGAAAATTCTTTAGAATTGTAGTGCATTTGAAAATTCGATGAAACGATAAAGCATTTTAGCCTGCAAAGTTACTTTTGTAAAGTTTCACTACTGCCGTGTGTGAATTGCACACACTTTTTTTTAACCCCCGACGCAAAAACAACGGGGTGTTATAAGTTTGACGTGCCTGTGTGTGTGTGTCTATCTGTTCCCCTGTGGCGCTCAAACGGGTGGACGGATTTGAATGCGTTTTTCTTTTATTTGAAAGGTGAATTAGTCGAGAATGTTGTTAGTTATGTTTGATGAAAATCGATCCAAGATGGCCGCCGCTACAAAATGGTGGATTACATATTTTTCACAACTGCCTTAATATGGGTATCAAATGAAAAGCTTGACTAGTAGAATAGCACTATGCAAATGCAAAATGGCCGCCGCCACAAAATAGCGAATACCGGGGTTTTTTTTTAATTTTTATTAATATAGCATACCTCAGCCTCCTTCGTATGTCGGCGGTGGGCGAGTCGCCCGCGGGCGGCTGCGCTGCGTACGGCGTGAGCTGCAGCTGCGGCGGCAGCGCGGCGTGGAAGCGCAGCTTGGCCACCCAGTCGGCCAGCAGCGCGCGCGTCGCGCACGCGAACAGGTACTCCGCGCCGTCCGCGCACGACAGCCGGAACACGTGCGCGCGCTTCGTGTAGTCGCCCGCCGCCTGGCAGCGCGCCTGCACCACGAGTCAATCAGTTAATCATCATCATCATCATCATCAACCCATTACCGGCTCACTGCAGAGCACGGGTCTCCTCTCAGAGTGAGAAGGGTATTGGCCATAGTCTACCACGCTGGCCAAGCGGATTGGCAGACTTCACACACCGCGTGAGAACGTTATGGAGAACTCTCAGGCGTGCAGGTTTCCTCACGATGTTTTCCTTCACCGTTAAAGCGAGTGATATTTAAATACTTAAAACGCACATAACTCCGAAAAGTTAGAGGTGCGTGCCCGGGATCGAACCCACGACCTCCGATTAGAAGTCGGTCGTCCTAACCACTAGGCTATCACAGCTTTTGTCAGCTTTTGTTCAGCAATCAATTAATGAATGTACTTTATTCCCCATGCTCGGAAATTGTAACTAAAAATGTCAATCGGCTCCTTTCGGACGCCATAACGCAACGAAATAATACGCCAATTTTTAACTGGGTACTTTAACTGGGCGGAAATTTTATAGTAAAACCCGAGATGAAACACCAAAGATATTATGTGGTCAAGTCATTAGTGTCAATTGATTATCAAGTTATTCAATATCATTCAATTATAATTAGTCACGTAATTAGTGCTGTGTACACGCACGTTTATTCAGGTACACATAACAATACCTACTTAGATGACTCCCGAGTCCCGACGCCTCCAACACTCATGCGCTGATAAGACAGTCTAGTCGATAGCGCGATATAAGTGATACAGCGCCATCTAGTTTAAAATTTCGGAAACATTCACTCACGTTGAGTATGGCGACCGGCGGCGCGGCGGCCTTGGAGCTGGCGAAGTCCTGGTCGTCGCGGAAGAAGCACAGCAGCTGCCCGCACAGCACCGTGTAGTACGCGCGCCACGAGCGCACTGTCGCGCGCTTGCCGCCGCACCCCGCCTCCTGCTTGCGCTCCAGGTAGCCTAAAACAAATATATACTAATTAAAGACCTTGTAAACTCACGTGGATGTACGCTAGAGTATGCTCGACTAGTTTCAAACCCATCTCGGCTCTTACAGCCCCCGCACACAGGGCCACTAGTGGCGACGACTAGTGGCCGCCACAAGTCGCGGAAGAGATTTTCCATACATTTTATATGCTACTACCGCATACTGAGCGTCCGAGTGGCCGCGTTCAAACCACAAGAAAATGTGTAAAAATCTATTCTACGACTTGTGGTGGCCACTAGTCGTCGCCAGTAGTGGCCCAGTGTGCGGGGGCACTCATGATCATGTTCACGCG
This sequence comes from Melanargia galathea, assembly GCA_920104075.1. NCBI lineage: Eukaryota > Metazoa > Arthropoda > Insecta > Lepidoptera > Nymphalidae > Melanargia > Melanargia galathea. Next base: position 12,528,144 of record OV049878.1, read on the forward strand.
ACGCGGCGCAGGTCAAACTACAGGCAGCGCGGGCCTCTGCCCGCCTGGCGCGCTTTGATGAAGGCTGTGGGAGGAGAGGAGGTAGATCTGCCTCACCAGACGTGGCGTTGGATGTACGCGAGTCAGGCAGTTGTGTTGTAGTTATAATTTATAGACACTTGAAAATTTCTCCCCGACTGCGCCAAGCAAAGAACGCCGTCTTAAGAGGGGACTCGAGTGGACCTTTCTCCATACAAACGTATTCTGCTGTTTCCTTCGTGGATAATACCTCTAGAGCAATGTTTTTTTCCCAAAAAATCTATGTCTAATTAATGCGTGCCTCTATCATTTCCTTTTTTCCAAAACATAATCACTACAAGAAATATGACAATCCAAAAACCCGAAAAAAATACCCGTTTTTACTGCCGTGTTCAGACGACTATCAGACAAATTTGATAAGTTTTTAACAAAAAAGAAAATAATAGAGGCATAGATAAACTATTCCTCTAAATTTTGATACCAGAATTTTTGAGATCTGTTCAGTTTTGAAGGAGGAAATAGCAGAATACGAAACGTCTTTTCGCCAACGTTTTTGTAGGTAAAATCAGCCTGAGCTGCAGTTGTCCCTATCATACTTTACGGGGGCAGGTTGGTGGCGAGGGGGGAAGGCTTACACGTACACTAATAGGGAAGTGGATATTTTCAATATTTACACTATACAATTATTATTTTTATTTATTGTTTACCGACTTTATTCGCCCGCTACTAGGCTGCGGAAAATTAGTAAATCTTTTGTTGGTAATTCTAATAGGTAGGTACTTTCTTATAATCGGTTGCCGGTGGATATTTTGGATTTGTTTCTCAATAGGTAAGTTCAAGGTTCTTATAAAACGCAAATAATTGAAAAATCCTATTATAGCGTAAAAGATGTTTTTAATGACAAAAAACCATGAACATAGATTGCTCTAAAAGTCAACAGTTCAAATTATTTAGAAATTATACATTATTTGAGATGGTTATAATAAAAAAAAATAACCCGGCTGAGTTTGTTGAGGGCTCTTCTCAGACCAGGGCGCGTTTGGAATCCTCGTAATTTTAATTATAAGTTTTCGTAGTAATTATCACCATTACCTCATTTTCATGTACCTACTTTATATTATATTGACGTTCAAAAAGTGTATAGTGTACCTACTTTGAATAAATGAAATTTGAATTATTTATTAAATCGTGTGATTGTAAGTAGGATATCGTACCTGTTCTCGGACACCTAGCGAACCACTCAGGAATGCTTACAAAATAAAAGTATTATAAGACTCAGGGCCTGTTTCATCACCTTCTGATAAGTGTCTGGTAGCTTTTGTCTTTGTCACTTGACGTAAAGTAAGAAAGTGACAAAACTTACGACTATCCGACACTTATCAGAAGGTGGTGAAAAAGGGTGTGAATTAAATAAAATTCATCTCTGAGCCAATTTGAATATCTTATCAGGACATGAGCAGTAAAAAAGTTTATTGCGCTCAAGTTTCTTTGAAAACAAAGCGATCTAATTTTGAGCTTGCACCTAATGAATGAAAACGAGTCGTGTAGAGCAAAAAAAATAGTGGCATGCTGCAATTATCACGGTTAGTTATTAATCAATTTACTATAAGATTTAGTCAGTTAGTCTTGGTAGCACTTATTTATGTTTCATAAAATACTATGAAAGTGTTTATTTTACTTTTTATTACATAAGAATACAAAAAAGGAGTAGACAAGAACTAGTTCACTATTTTCTTAAGAAATCCTATTATCGTCCGGGTGGTCAAAAACTGGTTTAGAAATTTTATTTTAGGTACTCTGTACTGTTATACAATGAAGTGTGCAAAAAATTTAAATTAGGTTTATTAATTTGAATCCGAAATCTTTTACACTGAATAAATATTTTAGTTTTCGCCCGTCAAGTTCCCACGGGATTTTGAAAAATCCGAAATCTATAGCTACAGCTGTAGGTAGATTACTCTAACAAACTTCCTTGAAAGTAGGTATAAAGGTTGGAAAAGGGAGCGGGAACGGGAACCGAAAATCCAGGATTCTCTCGGGATTTGTAAAAAACCGAAATTCACGCGAGCGAAGACACGGGCAGAAGCTAGTAATTTCTAAATTATTCCTGGTCTGGTCTGGTCGGAGGCCTCAGTCGTGGCTGAATACCACCCTCCGAGCTAAGCCATGCCGCCAAGCGATTTAGCGTTCTAATATGGGTTAAATAAAAACTGCCATATATACCCATCTCTTCCAGGTTAGCCCGCTTCCACCTTAGACTGCATCGTCACATCATCTTCAGGTGAGGTTGCAGTCAAGGGCTAACATGTGATTAATAAAACAAAATACTAGTGTTAATTTTATGTATTTACAAATTAAAATGAAACTGTCTGTCTGTCATTTCGAAATATCATGTACTTAACATAAAATTGTTATATAGAAACTCGGCGGTTGCTCTTTTCCAAATTAACAAAATTTGGAAAAGAGCAACCGCCGAGTTTCTTGCTGGTTCTTCTCGGTTGGAATGACATTCCGAACCAGTGGTAGATTCAATTGACTATTCAAAAGTACTTACTTGTAAAAGTTTATTTGAATAAAAAACTTTTCTATTCTATTCTATATTGCTTTTATTACGTAAAGCCACGTAAACATTTATAAAAAAAAGGTTTTCTTTTGTCCGTCTATTTACACTATCTGTACTCTTGGAAAGAGTTGAACCTATTTTATTCAGAACTTTCACAGACAGGTAGACCTTATAAAAAGTGATGTGGTCTGAAAGTGATGTATACAAAAGTATTACTGACTTAACAAAAGTAATCTACCTATAGCTATAGATTTCAGTTTTTTCAACATCCCGTGAGAACTGTGGATTATTCCAGGATAAAAAGTAGCATATTTGTTAAGTCAGGTAGGGCATAATCTATCTCCATTCAAAATTTCAGCCAAATCGGTTAAGTTACACACACATACACACACTTTCGCCTTTATAATATTAGTGTGATAATATACCAAATTGCCACTGCCGGGAATCAAACCCGGGACCTCCCACTTATAAGATTATAGTGCTCACAACTGCCATCAGGGAGGTCGTCAATGTCGCACGTTCAATTATACTTGCATACATTTCTAAAGAAAATTTCTCATACAAATCAGTGGTCAATAACAGGTATACAGGTGGATGATAACTGGATTTAAAAGAGTAAGCTGGATTTAAAAAAGTACCTAAGCTTAAAACAACTAATATAAAATACAAATAGACTAGTACATTTTAAATTTTTTTTAATATATATTACCTATATTTTCACCCTCTCAAACTCAGTAACTCCACTAAATGGACGATAACCGGTAACAAAACCCTATTATTTTTTATTGTTGAAGCAGGTTGAGATAATCGCGATTAAAATTTTTTTTTTGAGTCGTTGATTTAAATCAATACTTACTTTTTTAATCCAATAAAGTGAAGAAGTGTTTTAACCGAGTTCAAAAAGGAAGAGGTTCTCAATTCGTTGGAATCTTTTTTATTTGTTGTTTTTTTTAACCCCCGACGCAAAAAGGACAATATCAAATAAAAACACTGAAAAGAGTAAAATAACATAAATTTCGAAATAATATGAATGAATGAATATATTATACGGGCATAGAGGGAGATGCGCGCGCGCGGCGCGCGCGGGCGCGGCGGGCGGCGGCGGCGGGCACACAAATACACTACTCGTGCACACATTGATAGCTCGCTTGGTACTCGTGGTGTCGGGGCCAGAGCGATGGCAATAGTTTCTTCAAATACCTATTTTTCAAATTCCTCACGACTCGAGTACCGTCTTAAGAGCCCTCTCCATGGGCGCGACAAATCGTTGGTGAGTGGAGTCTAAAATAGTGATTTCTGCATTTAGAGAGCGAGAAGTCTTCAGTATAGAAGAGTACTAAAAAGATATACATAAATAAATAATAAATTAATTAAATAAATAAATTTTGCTTGAAATATCATGATTTTTAGTGAAAAACAGCAAAGTAAAAAGATGCAAATCTAGGTTTGGAATTTCGCCTATTTTAGCAAATATTTGGCAATTTTTTACATTAACTAAAGACATTTGTAATTATTATGAAGTAACCTATGATAAGACTTCGGTCGTTTTTCAATTTTCTAGTTTCTTATATAGTTTATTTACGCACGAAGTTGCCCCAAAAATAGTGATTTTTCAAGCGTCATAACTTTCAAAATAAATATAATTTTACTAATATTTTTATTTTATGGCATAGGTAATGGAGATATAAATTGATATCTGGCTTAACTTTAGACCTATTGCGACAAATATTAGAATAATAGGCGTAATACGTTTGTATGGAAAAGCGCGTGAAGAGAGCGGCCGTCATTTAAGACATTCTAAATGAATAGCACAAATTAAGACTTTCACTCCTCGTTCTCTCTCGAACGCGTCCCATACAAACGAAGTTGGATTTTTATTTGAATACTCGCGACTGTTTGGGGCTTCACTTTGGTTAAAATCTCGTGAGGATTACGAAAAATATAGCCTTGTTTCTTGTCTACATTATAAAGGGAACCTTTATGCGAAATTCCAGCTTTCTAGGGTATATGTCTAGGTCCAAGGTCTAGGGTCCAGGGTCTAGGCCCAAGGGTTAAGAGCGTCTCTGACTCTGCTCAGACTTGAGCCACAGGTAAAACGGGAGTTGAATATGTCCATGATATAAATCTGTCTTGTTTTTACTCTGTCTTGAGTCTGAATAGAGCCAGAGTACGATATATAGATGTCAGCCTAAGTGTAAGCCCTCATACGCATTAGCGGTCAACCGCGTACGCGCGCGGCTAGCCTCTTCATAGAATTTCGTCGCGGTTTAGTGCGTACAAAATGAGCGGTTGCATATAAAGGGTGTGTCAGACATGTTTTCCAAAACGCATCCCACGGATTCAGTACATGATTCTAGGTTCCCCTGTGGTGAAATTTTTCGTCGAATTTTCCATGAAATTTCCAATATTTTTTACCTCTTTTTTAACTGAATACTGTATAAAATCATTATTACTATCTGTCTCAACGCAATTATAAATGAAAAAGTAATTATTTCATTATTTTCACTTAAAACGGTAATGTTATCAAATTTAAGATTTTCGTCGAACAGCTGATTGCTAGTGAACTAGTGTGAATACAGGTCGTTATCCTACATTCGTACTGGCCTTGAATTTATAATGAGGCTCGCGGCACAGTCAAAATAAGTGCCGGGCGCGCGACGTCAAGGCCACGCTTTAACTCATAAAAGTCTCATATTGTGAATTTTGCGCGGAGCGTTGCGTGCGTTGTAATTGCGTTGTATGCAATACATTGCGCGCTCAAAAATGGCAATATTTGAAACCAATCATTTCTGACATAAATGAATTCAGTATTTTCACATAACACATTAAATGCAACCTTACCTCAAAGTTTTCATTAAGATGTCATTTACACCCTGTATATAAAAATATAAAAGCGGCTAGCCGCGCGGTCAGCCGCGTACGCTAATGCGTATGAGGGCTAAGTCCAAGGTCTAGGGTGCATAGTCTAGGTCCTAGGGTTTAGGCTAGGCATTGATGAGTAGACGTACCTTCGATCTCGACGGGCGGCAGCTCGTCGGGCTGGCGGTGTCGGCGGAAGCTCTGCGTGCGACGCCGCGTCGTGAACGAGGGCGTGCGTTTCGGAGTCTTCTGCACCACCTGGTGTACAAAATAAACATTTTATAATTAAAAGTAATAAATGTAGCCTATGTGTTATTCCAGGTTATAAGCTATGTATTTTTTAAATTTCAGCCAAATCAGTTCAGTAGTTGTTGCGTGAAAGAGTAACAAACATACAACCTGTCAACTGTCAGATTATTGTTGAAAATTAATTAGAATTTTTAGAAATGGTTTACAGATTATTATTTTCATAATGGAAATAGGTTAGAATGAACTGACATTTGATTCATTCATTGACGCCGAACCGCCATGTTGAATTATTGGTACAAATACGGGCACTTCGAAGCCATGAATTCAGTCTCCTCCAGAGACTCAACCGACTATTAGATGCTTCAGCATCTAGGTCGTGATATTTGATTGAGGGTTGCGATAGCAATCACACCCTAATCGAATAAAGTGCTGCCATTTTGGACTTGGCTGAGTGTAATTAAATTAATTAGTATAAAATAGATTATGAAAAGAGATCTCAGTTAAACTAATCTGTGATTCGATATTAATTAAGTTTGTGCGGGTGATACATAAATAAAGATATTTTAATAATAGTTTGATTTAGTTTTAATATTTAACCTTATCCTGCTTCTGTATTTGATGATGTTTACAAATTATACCTGTCTTCGTATTCGATAGCGGTCCCTTACACCCGTTATATTATTATGATAAATAATAATATAGATACAAAACTGCATCCAAACTAAGAAAAAGTACTCACGCTCATGCTCTCAGCGCGCTTGACATTTGGCTCGGATTTTTGCAGGCGCTCGAACTGCGGCGCGGGGCTTAGGTTCTCTTCAGACGCCGCGGTCGCTATGCTGCTCGCCGCGCCCGTGCTCAGCTGACGCTCCAGCTGCAGGATTAACACGATAAATAGGTTTAAACAACCCCGTAAATGTATGCAAGGATTAACACGATAAACAGGTTTAAACAACCCCGTAAATGTCTGCAAGGATTAACACGATAAACAAGTTTAAACAACCCCGTAAATGTCTGCAGGATTAACAAGATAAATAGGTTTAAACAACCCCGTAAAGGTCTGCAGGATTAACACGATAAATAGGTTTACACAACCCCGTAAATGTCTGCAGGATTAACACGATAAATAGGTTTACACAACCCCGTAAATGTCTGCAGGATTAACACGATAAATAGGTTTACACAACCCCGTAAATGTCTGCAGGATTAACACGATAAATAGGTTTACACAACCCCGTAAATGTCTGCAGGATTAACACGATAAATAGGTTTACACAACCCTGTAAATGTCTGCAGGATTAACACGATAAATAGGTTTACACAACCGCGTAAAGGTCTGCATGATTAACACGATAAATAGGTTTACACAACCCCGTAAATGTCTGCAGGATTAACACGATAAATAGGTTTACACAACCGCGTAAAGGTCTGCATGATTAACACGATAAATAGGTTTACACAACCCCGTAAATGTCTGCAGGATTAACACGATAAATAGGTTTACACAACCGCGTAAAGGTCTGCATGATTAACACGATAAATAGGTTTACACAACCCCGTAAATGTCTGCAGGATTAACACGATAAATAGGTTTACACAACCCCGTAAATGTCTGCAGGATTAACATGATAATTAGGTTTACACAACCCCGTAAAGGTCTGCAGGATTAACACGATAAATAGGTTTAAACAACCCCGTAAAGGTCTGCAGGATTAACATGATAAATAGGTTTAAAAACCCCGTAAATGTCTGCAGGATTAACACGATAAATAGGTTTACACAACCCCGTAAATGTCTGCAGGATAACACGATAAATAGGTTTAAAACCCCCGTAAAGGTCTGCAGGATTAACACGATAAATAGGTTTACACAACCCCGTAAGTATCTGCAGGATTAACACGATAAATAGGTTTAAAACCCCCGTAAAGGTCTGCAGAATCAACACGATAAATAGGTTTAAAAACCTCATAAAGGTTCCCTTCTCGATCGGACATCATGGCAATATAGGGCCTGTTTCACCACCTTCTGATAAGTGTCTGATAGTCTAAACGTAAGTTTTATCTCTTTCTTAATTTATGTCAAGCGATAAAGACAAAAGTTGTGAATAAGCTATCCGAAACTTATCAGAAGGTGGTGAAACAGGCAGGTGAACGAGTATCTAAATTTTTCCAATTTTACATGTTCATCATGGCTAATATTCTGAAAAAAATTTTTTGTGGGACACCTAATAGAGACAACTCCTGATGATGATAATGACATACCTGCATCCCCTGCACCTGCTGCTGCCCCTGCAGCGCGTGCTCCCGCCTCCTCTCCTCCGTGATCCTGTCCATCTCCCTCCTCTTCACCAGCTGCAGACGCTCCAGCTCCTGGCGCTCCGCGTGTTTCCTGCGCGCCGCTTCTTCTTCATCCCTCTGTTCTTTGAACGCTCTCTCGATCTGAACAAAGATTGAGGTTAATACTTCTTCATATAAATGTCAAGCAATGGCCTACGGTCGGTTGGGAGAATGCTTTTTAAATTATACTTCTTTAGGCGCGTTATGAAAAAAAGATGAGAGTGAATTTTTATGATGCGCGCGCACAGGGTGACTCGAAAAACGACATGTTGAAGTTGCTCGCTAACCGCTCGACTGTCACACGCTTCGGAATCCGGCCGAACTTCGCATGGCCGTCTGTGGCGCCATCTAGTGTCTGATTGTAATCAATTATTTGCATACATGCAAGAAATATAACTTCTTAAGGCCAAATTAGACGGTTCATTTTTCGAGATTTTTTTCTTTCATTTTCGAGGCTTCATCGGTGAATCATCGAAAAGCTTCATCGGTGAATCAACTAAACACCGACCGTTTGCAGGTACTTGGCCATAGTAAATATCGTATCGTGCATCGTTCACCGCAAAAATGAACGATGAACGGGGCACCGTCTAATTTGGCCTTTACGCGTGCACATAAGTACACACCGAGACCGCAGCATGTGGACATCCTTACAAGACGCTTGGACATAGTCCACCAGTGGACCTGTATCGGTCGGGAGGACGTTCGGAGCCGCCAGGCGCCAGCACTCACCAGCGTGATCCTCCTGAGCGCGAGGAACTTGTCCCTCTGCGCGTCGATGGTCTCCTCCAGGTCCCGGTGCCGGTTGATCAGCTCCTCCGTCTGCGCCAGGTTATCGCCGTACTTGCCGTCGCGCACCAGCGGCACCCTGCATCATCATCATCATCATCACCACCATCATCATCATCACCACCCCCATCATCATTATCATCATCACCACCATCATCATCATCACCCCCATCATCATCACCACCATCATCATCACCACCACCATCATCATCACCCCCATCATCATCACCACCATCATCATCATCACCACCACCATCATCATAATCATCATCACCACCATCATCATCATCACCCCCATCATCATCATCATCACCACCACCATCATCATTATCATTATCATCAGCACCACCACCACCCCATCATCATCATCATCATCATCACCACCACCATCATCATCATCATCAACAACGACCAATGCCGGTAATGGGTTGATCATGATGATGATGATGAAAGTCGGTTTACGGACGATAATTTTACGTGATAACGTCATAAGAAAACATTGAAGAAGCCAAATGCTTGGGCCGATCGTGCCTCTCTCGCTTGTTCCGCTCTTTCGTTTGCACGATCGGCTCAGGCGGAACGTGACAATGAGTCATGCTTTTTCGTGCATACAGCCAGCGTTAATTTATAAGACGTCATCACGTCAAAACAAAAAAGAAACTTAATCTCGTCACTTTAGCGAGCAAAAGCGTTCTCTTATCTGCCAGACGACAACCTTCAGCGAGAGGAATTATTAAAGAACGGGTTAGTGCCCCAATACGATTCGAGCTTTACACACGGACAGACAGACAGACAGACATAGCATTCACACTTATAGTCTGATTTTTAATTCGGTGGAATTCTGTTGTTCTGAGTTGTCATTTAAATATAGAATGAGTTATTTGTATGAAAAACAGGGTCACCACTTGAAGTTCGATTTTACCCCAAATCAAAGTACCTAAGTATCTGTCAAGCATTTTTCATATCTACCTAACATGGGGCAGTTGATTTTTATTATTATCTTTTTTTGTGGGAACTACTTTATCTCTGGTAACATTAAGAACCGTCAGAATTTCACGGAATTAAAAATCAGACTATACAACACACTAATTTGTGGGACGTTGGAACGTACCTGCTAGTGATCCACTGATCCAACGCGTCAGCGTCTCTGAGGAACAGCAGCGCGTCCAGGTGGTGTTCGTAGATGCGCGCGCGCGCTTTCCATACACCATCCAGCGTGCCGCGCCGCGCCCTCAGCGTCGAGATGCGCGTCTCCACCTCCTGGGACATGAAGTGACCCTCGCGGACCAGCTTCTCGCCTGGGGGAAACAATGGAGAATGTTCTTGAGACATAAACAAACCAGAATATGAAAATGGAGAGAGCTATGCTCGGAGTATCCCTGCAGGATCAAATCGGAAATGAGGAGATCGCAGGAGAACCAGAGTTACAGACATAGGTCATTAAGTTGCGAAACTGAAGTGGCAACGGGCGGGGCGCATTGCGCGAAGAACCGATGGACCTTGCGGTCCCAAGGTGCTTGAGTGGCGACCTCGCACCAGCAAACGAAGCGTGAGAAGACCCCCCACGACAGGGACAGGGATTTGGAAGACAGGGCATGGGAGACGAAACACCAACGCACGTGCTCCTAGAGTGAACGGGCGTGGCTGTACAACGCGAGACCCGCCTGGGATCACCAGCCTTACTCCAAGAAGTCCTCGGCAACCTGGGCGGCCTGCCAGGCTTCTGGAGTGATCCGGATGCTGGAATGAGGATTTCAACGCAAGAGGCACATCACGCACAACAGATCTTCACGGTTTATGTCCGACACCTGCCCAGAATGAAGATGAAGTGAAGATGACCCCCCACTAGATGGACGGACGATTTTAAGCGAGTCGCTGGTAGCCGCTGGAAACAGGTGGCACAAGATCATGTTCTGTGGGGATCCTTGCAAGAGATCTGTCGAGCAGTGGACGTCTATTACTTGGGACAACGACTTGCCCAGAACGAAGAAGAAGATGAGTCTTGTGTCCAGTAGTGGACATCTATCGTTCGCCCTGGTGTAACTCCCTGGAAGGTCAGAAGCTCTCACCATCAGCGTAGAAGGTCTGGAAGCTCTCCTCCTTGGCTTCAATCTCGGCGGCGATGTCTCTATGCCTGGCCACGAGTCGCTCCGCCGCCGCCACGTCCGCGCTCAGGTCTGGCGCCGTCACCCTCGCCAGGGTCTCGTTTGTCCAGGCCCTGGTCGAAATGTGACAATTAGTGTTGGCAGAACCACCACCACCCCCCACTACAGCCTTTTTTCACTCACAGCTGGGCACAAACCTCCTCTCTCATAGGAAAGAGGGATTTAGAGTTTAGACCCGCCACGCTGCTCCTGCGGGTTGGCGGGCTTTAGCGACTATTATCACATAGTGATAATAACCATGACTGCCTCTTAACGTGCTCTCCGAGACATTGGGGTGACACACCGCCAACTACCTGGCTAGCACTGTGAATTTCGTGTCAGAAAACCCCAATACCTAACAATTATTTACCCGACCCGGGACCTCGTGATCTGCAGTCGATTATGCTAACCACTAAACCAACGACGCAGTTATTCGGTGGCTATCGTTAAGTGATGATGACTAAGTTAGAGAACAGCCCCCCCCAGGTCTTCGTTTAGCCGTGCTACTCACGTGAGCTCCTGGTACTGGTCGAAGTAGGCCTGCAGCTGGTCCGCCAGCTCCAGCTGGTGCTCGTTGTGCGCCGCGCGCTCCTCCAGCGCCGCCAGCGACTCCGTCACGTCCTCCAGCTTGGCCAGCACGTGCTCCTTCGTTTAGCCGTGCTACTCACGTGAGCTCCTGGTACTGGTCGAAGTAGGCCTGCAGCTGGTCCGCCAGCTCCAGCTGGTGCTCGTTGTGCGCCGCGCGCTCCTCCAGCGCCGCCAGCGACTCCGTCACGTCCTCCAGCTTGGCCAGCACGTGCTCCTTCGTTTAGCCGTGCTACTCACGTGAGCTCCTGGTACTGGTCGAAGTAGGCCTGCAGCTGGTCCGCCAGCTCCAGCTGGTGCTCGTTGTGCGCCGCGCGCTCCTCCAGCGCCGCCAGCGACTCCGTCACGTCCTCCAGCTTGGCCAGCACGTGCTCCTTCGTTTAGCCGTGCTACTCACGTGAGCTCCTGGTACTGGTCGAAGTAGGCCTGCAGCTGGTCCGCCAGCTCCAGCTGGTGCTCGTTGTGCGCCGCGCGCTCCTCCAGCGCCGCCAGCGACTCCGTCACGTCCTCCAGCTTGGCCAGCACGTGCTCCTTCGTTTAGCCGTGCTACTCACGTGAGCTCCTGGTACTGGTCGAAGTAGGCCTGCAGCTGGTCCGCCAGCTCCAGCTGGTGCTCGTTGTGCGCCGCGCGCTCCTCCAGCGCCGCCAGCGACTCCGTCACGTCCTCCAGCTTGGCCAGCACGTGCTCCTTCGTTTAGCCGTGCTACTCACGTGAGCTCCTGGTACTGGTCGAAGTAGGCCTGCAGCTGGTCCGCCAGCTCCAGCTGGTGCTCGTTGTGCGCCGCGCGCTCCTCCAGCGCCGCCAGCGACTCCGTCACGTCCTCCAGCTTGGCCAGCACGTGCTCCTTCGTTTAGCCGTGCTACTCACGTGAGCTCCTGGTACTGGTCGAAGTAGGCCTGCAGCTGGTCCGCCAGCTCCAGCTGGTGCTCGTTGTGCGCCGCGCGCTCCTCCAGCGCCGCCAGCGACTCCGTCACGTCCTCCAGCTTGGCCAGCACGTGCTCCTTCGTTTAGCCGTGCTACTCACGTGAGCTCCTGGTACTGGTCGAAGTAGGCCTGCAGCTGGTCCGCCAGCTCCAGCTGGTGCTCGTTGTGCGCCGCGCGCTCCTCCAGCGCCGCCAGCGACTCCGTCACGTCCTCCAGCTTGGCCAGCACGTGCTCCTTCGCGTCCGGGAACGCTCCACCCAACCTGCTCAAATAGGGGACTTTGTTTAGAATAAATTAAAAATTTAAAAAACCCCCGACATTCGCCATTTTGTTGCGGCGGCCATCTTGGATTTGCATAGTGCTATTCTACTAGTTAAGCCCTTTCATTTGGTACCCATATTAAGGGAGTGGTGAAAAAATATGTAATCCGCCATTTTGTAGCGGCGGCCATCTTGGATCGATTTTCATCAAACATAGCTAACAACACTCTCGACTAATTCACCTTTCAAACAAAAAAACCCGCATTCAAATCGGTCCACCCGTTTGAGCGCCACAGGGGAACAGACAGACAGACACACACACAGAGACACGTCAAACTTATAACACCCCGTCGTTTTTGCGTCGAGGGTTAAAAAAGGGGCGTCGATTCCGATGTTTTTCTTAACTAAAGTAGTACTACGAGTTAACAAATTCTTGGCGCTTGAAACACAAATTCCTCTTGGACCCACTGGGGGGTCAAGCCGGTGGGTCCACGGGTCGTGCTCACCTCTCGGCCTCCTGGGTGAGGTGCTGGTGCTGGTCGCGTATGGCGTGCAGGTCGGCCCGCAGCGCGCGCAGCTGGTGCAGCGCCCGCAGCAGCTGGAGCGCCGCCTCCTTCTCCGCCACCCACGCGAGGGTCTCCTCCGCGGAGCGGTCGAACTCGTGCACCTGGCGAGCGCCCGCCAGCGCCTGGTGGATGGAGATATATTTATAAGAACCAGTCATCGATTTAGCTCAACGGGTTGAGAAGCTGAAGTGGAAAGTAGCGAGGAAGTCGAAGAACAGATAGACAAGGTCATTCTCACAGAATGCTGATCACGCACCGGAAAGCTCAGTGTGGACCGTTATCAGATGAGTCGCGGGGAACCGCTTGCTACAAGCGGCGCAATATCGCGACGTGTGGATGTCCTTACAAAATACTAACTTGTAGCTGATTATAAAAAAAAAATTGGTTGTCTGTAAGGTTGGTTTACGGACGATAATTTTATGTGATAACGTCGTAAGAAAACAAAGATACGTCACAAGCCGAACTCTTAGTTCCGCGTTCGTGAGGCGAGAGCTCGAGTGACGTGACGAAACGAACGAAACGTGACGGACGAGTCACGTTTTTCGTGCATGCGGCCGGCGTTCATAGATTTATAAGACGTTATCATTTCAAACAGTATGTATGTGCAATTCACACACATTAGAAGTGAAACTTAAACTCACCCTAAACCTTACCTTAACCTAACCTTAACTTTAACTTTGGCTTTGACTTTACAGGCTGCAAAATGGTGTCGCTTTTTCAAAAATTCAACAGACAGATTGGATTCCATTCCTGTACACCTACTTATGTACGACAATAAAACTGTATGTCACAAGTTGTGGGTAGGCGAACAAGTCAATCCGGAGTAAACGTCAATTGACAGGTTTAAAAATAGTGCTATCCTTTTCTGCAGGGAGCATTGTGAAAGAGATAGGAATATATTTAGGCCTGTCATTTTAGTTTAGATTTAGAGATTGTGTACAACAGAATTTCTCTAAACCTAAACTAAAATGACAGGGCTAAATTTATTCCTATCTCTTTCACAGTGCTCACTGCGGAAAAGGATAGCAATAGATTTAGACCTGTCATTTTAGTTTAGGTTTAGAGATTGTGTACAACAGAATTAGCCACAATATCTGCAACAAGTGCTTTATTGTCTTGCGACCTAAATCCCGAATGTTACAGTTCCATAGAAAAGTTGATACCTCCTGCCTCGCGATGGCCAACTCCTTGAGGTCGTCCCACAGGCCGCGGATGTCCTCGATCCTCTGCTTCACCTTGTCCGCTTCTGGCATGTTCTCTTCCAGCAGCACGTTGCCCGCCTCGCAGACCGCTTCGATGCGGCCCTCATTAGCTGCAAATATAACAATTTGACATGGTGCTAACTCCACATACCCTAAACTGTGTACAGTTCACAATGGGTTGTTACCACCACGATGAATGTTAATTTATTCACACAAATGAAGCCACAATATGATGTATATACTATAGTGTACAGATAAAGTGTACTATCTCCTGCATATTTGACTGCCCTCTTTGGCGAAGCTTCTGAGCTCGCCCAACCCCCCGATGACACTAGCAGCCAATAGGCCTTAGGCCAATAGGCCTTAGGCCAATAGGCCTTAGGCCAATAGGCCTTAGGCCACTAGGCCTTAGCAGTATACACAATCAGAAAAAAAAATATTCGACTGATTTCCGTAGAAGATTGGCCGCTGTTGCAGTGTTTTGGAGAATTATAAGCAATGGAATGGTCCTCGAAGCATCAGGGAAAGTAGTGTGGACAGTTGCGCATGTGCACATTCGTCTGATCGCTCT
Organism: Melanargia galathea; assembly: GCA_920104075.1. NCBI lineage: Eukaryota > Metazoa > Arthropoda > Insecta > Lepidoptera > Nymphalidae > Melanargia > Melanargia galathea. Next base: position 12,543,208 of record OV049878.1, read on the forward strand.
ACAATGGATTTTTGTAGGGCAATTATAGGAAGACGGCGGTAACCAATGCGGGGGGCTTATTGTGACGTGGTATGCCAGCAAATCAATCACAGACGCTGTGACCGTCGCGCCCCTATTTGACCAACGAAATAAACCTAATGAATGACTTGAATGGCACTGATGGCAATTAGCAAGAAAATTAATTAGGAACACGACTTGGAAATCGTGCAGAGTGAGAGTGGCTGATTGAGTGAGTTGATTGTGTTTTGGAAGGTTTGTGCGGTGCTTGTTTTTCCTGCGTGTTTATATGCTGTACGTTGTAGCATATTTCGTCTGTTTTGGCAGATTATAACTATTTTTTCTGGTGTATCAAGGTACGGAGTGGAACGGCTGCAGGTGGTAGACTCACCGTGCAGTTGCGTGAGGAAGTTATCGAAGGCCTGCTGCAGCGTCTCCACGTGCTCCACGTCCAGCCCGTACTCCTCGCTGGCCGCCGTGGCCATCTGCTCGCTGATCCATTCCTGGACCTCCTCGCACTCTTGCACGAACCTGGACAAAACATCCAAAATAGTATCTAACAGTAGTTCGAAACTGGTCGGGCATATAACCCCCGGCACGTAAGTCGACCGGTGACCTTCAAGTGCGCGCAGCGTCGTACAAGTGAGCGGGACACAGTACGATTGGAGAGCCAATCAGCGCTTACGAGGGATCCGCGAGAGCTAATCAGTGCTTACGAACGATCCCCACGCTCTCCCCGCGACCCTCTCACCCCGAGATACCTCATTTTCGACTTCTGCGCATTGAAGGTCACCGGTCGACTTATTTGCCGGCGTATAACGATGAGTCCAGCTGTTGCACGTCGATATAAAACATTAGCATTCAAACATGTACACTAGTGCGTATTTGAGAACCCCATAGCCGCAGTTTGAAGTTGTCTTAAATATAATCACCATTATTACCCCACTTTCATATTATCTACATATAATAATATAAATTTCTTTTAATGTTTCTTATTTTTTTTTCTTTTTTTTTGTCACATATTAATCTTTCCTTTTTATAATTTTTGTATTAATACTTAAGTAATTTAAATAACTTGAAGTAAGTCCCTCCAAAATTATCTGTGGTTTGCGTGGTTGACGCCACGGTGATTAAGTTTGTTTGTAAATTCGTTAGTTATGACATACTGTGGCGTTGTTTGTGAACCCAAATAAATAAAATAAAATAAAATAAAAGCCTGTCCTGACTGACTGAACACAACAAGACAATCTGATAATACTGCGCTTTCCGGAGAGAGGTCGCCATTCCAGCGTTCCAACATTCTAAGTACGTGCAACATTGTCTAGCTTGCTCAATATTGGCAGATAGGCCTATATATACCATTTTTCTGTATGGAGCTTCCGATCTCCTCATGTGGGTGAATCTACTTTTCATAACTATATAGGCTTAAGGGACTTACTTGAAATACTTCAAGCTCTGCTGCAGCCGCTGCTGGCGCTTGGCGGACAGCAGCTTCATCTCCTCGTAGGACGCCTTCAGTTCCTCCAGCTTCTTGCTCACTTGCTCGTCTTCAGACGCTCGCTCCTGCACAGAACAAAACATTTTGAATTTTTTTAATTCATAGTAATATTTGAGGAACTGACGCGATTCGAACAGCTCTTTGGGAATTGCGTCTTACATTAGCGCTTGGTCAAAGTTGACAGGAAGTCTGGCAGCTCCCTCTGCTGAACTTCTAATCGCCTCACGAGGGCCAGAACCGACTCCTCATGATGACCTGCCTCCGCATCAGTAACCCTGACAGTTACCTGCAAAATCTTGTCCAGCTTGGTCAAAGTTAGCAGAAGGCTGCCGCTTCTAATCTCCTCATGAGAGCCAGAACCGACTTCTCATCACGACCTGCTTACGTACACCATTAACGTAGGGTCACCATGAAGTTTCCTGCAAATACTTGTCGAGCTTGGTCAATGTTGGTAGGAAGGCTGCCAACTCCTTCTACTGCGTTTCATCTCTTCTTATGTGGGTCAGTAAGGACTCCTCATCATGACCTGTCTCCGCAACGATAACCTAGGTTCATTATGCCAGTTACCTGCAAAGCCTTGTCCAGCTTAGTCAGTGTTGGCAGGAAGGCTGCCAGTTTCCTCTGCTGCGCTACCAATCTTCTTATGTATGCCAGAACCTCCTCATCACGAACTGCCTCCGCATTGATAACCTAGGATCACCCTGCTAGTTACCTGCAAAGCCTTGTCCAGCTTGGTCAGTGTTGGCAGGAAAGCTGCCAGCTCCCTCTGCTGCGCTTCCAATCTCCTCATGAGTGCCAGAACAGACTCCTCATCACGACCTGCCTCCGCACCAGTCAGAGCTACGCGCCTCTCCGCCAACCAGGCTTCTGCTTCCCAGATCTCGTTCAGCAACTGGAAAAAATTGCCGTAAAATTAGCTGTTCCACTAAAATTGAAGACGTAATTATTACAGAGCTCTATGCAAGTGTCCGTAGAGCAAAGCTGAGATCTAAAGAGCTCTAGGTTACAAGGGTGTGTCTCTAGATCAATGTCATTTTCAAGACTTGTGGTACAATTGAGTACTGCTCTAAGTGTCCACTCTCTGGTCACATGAGAGCAATGTTTGACTGATGCGTGTGTTATACTTGCAATAAGTTCCCGCAACGGCGTTGATCTCGCTGATGCTCTATCGAGAAGTGTCCGCAAGTCTCTAATGTGTTGTCTTTCGAGTCAGTTACGTACAGAGGGACAGACTTTCTTAAGTAATGTATGTAAGTCTATCCGTCTATTTGTATCTGCAATCGGCATTTCACACTCCATATCTGTAAGAGTTCGCACCGTTCCCGCAACGCGGCCGACCTCGCGGCCGCTCTATCGAGCAGCGTCCATAGAGCGAGTTCCAGGGGGGTTATTCTGTAACTTAGTTAGCAACTGAAAATAGTTGCCAACGAATTAATTCGATATACATTGCTGCTTTACTGTGTAAAATTATAAAAACACTTTATATTTCCCACAGTAAAGCAGCAATGTATATCAAACTAATTCGTTGGCAACTATTTTTAGTTGCTAACTAAGTTACAGAATAACCCAGCAGATCTTTATAGCGCACCTCAAATGTCTAGACAGTTTTGTGGTGCAATGGCGTACTTCACAAAATTGGCTTCCGAGTCACAGTATACGTAATGTATGTATGTTTTACAGTTCATACCTGCAACAGCTCGCACCGTTCCCGCAACGCGGCCGACCTCGCGGCCGCTCTATCGAGCAGTGTCCGTAGAGCGAGTTCCAGATCTTTATAGCGCACCTCAAATGTCTAGACAGTTTTGTGGTGCAATTGCGTACTTCACAAAATTGGCTTCCGAGTCACAGTATACGTAATGTATGTATGTCTATTTGTCTGTATGCGTAGCAATTGACACTCCATACCTGCAACAGTTCGCACCGTTCCCGCAATGCCGCCGACCTCGCGGCCGCTCTATCGAGCAGTGTCCATAGAGCGAGTTCCAGATCTTTATAGCGCACCTCAAATGTCTAGAGAGTTTTGTGGTGCAATTGCGTACTTCACAAAATTGGTTTTCGAGTCACAGTATACGTAATGTATGTAGGTCTATTTGTCTGCATGCGTAGCAATTGACACTCCATACCTGCAACAGTTCGCAGCGCTCCCGCAACGCGGCCGACCTCGCGGCCGCTCTGTCGAGCAGTGTCCATAGAGCGAGTTCCAGATCTTTATAGCGCACCTCAAATGTCTAGAGAGTTTTGTGGTGCAATTGCGTACTTCACAAAATTGGTTTTCGAGTCACAGTATACGTAATGTATGTAGGTCTATTTGTCTGCATGCGTAGCAATTGACACTCCATACCTGCAACAGTTCGCAGCGCTCCCGCAACGCGGCCGACCTCGCGGCCGCTCTGTCGAGCAGTGTCCATAGAGCGAGTTCCAGATCTTTATAGCGCACCTCAAATGTCTAGAGAGTTTTGTGGTGCAATTGCGTACTTCACAAAATTGGTTTTCGAGTCACAGTATACGTAATGTATGTAGGTCTATTTGTCTGCATGCGTAGCAATTGACACTCCATACCTGCAACAGTTCGCAGCGCTCCCGCAACGCGGCCGACCTCGCGGCCGCTCTGTCGAGCAGTGTCCATAGAGCGAGTTCCAGATCTTTATAGCGCACCTCAAATGTCTAGAGAGTTTTGTGGTGCAATTGCGTACTTCACAAAATTGGCTTCCGAATCACAGTATACGTAATGTATCTATGTCTATTTGTCTGTATGCGTAGCAATTGACATTCCATACCTGCAACAGTTCGCAGCGTTCCCGCAACGCGGCCGACCTCGCTGCCGCTCTGTCGAGCAGTGTCCGTAGAGCGAGGCGCAGGTCTCGGGAGCGCGCGTCCAGCTCGTTGCCGGCGAAGTGTCCGCGTCGCGTGAGAGCGGTCGCGCGGGTGCACACTGCATTTATCGTCGACTCTCTGGTGACAATATAGAACATTGTCAGAAATAGAAATGCCAAAAGCTATTAAAAAAAAAAAAAGAAAAAAAAAAGAATAGACAAAAAAAAAAACTACTTTTTAACCCCCGACGCAAAAACGACGGGGTGTTATAAGTTTGACGTGTCTGTGTGTATGTTTGTCTGTTCCCCTGTAGCGCTCAAACGGGTGGACCGATTTGAATGCGTTTTTTTTTTGTTTGAAAGGTGAATTAGTCGAGTGTTGTTAGCTATGTTTCATGAAAATCAATCCAAGATGGCCGGCGCTACGAAATGGCGGATTACATAATTTTTTCACAACTCCCTCAATATGGGTATCAAATGAGAGGGCTTGACTAGTAGAATAGCACAATGCAAATCCAAGATGGCCGCCGCCACAAAATAGCGAATGTCGGGGATTTTTAAATTTTTAATATTTCACTAGTCAAGCCCTTTCATTTGAGACCCATGTTGAGGTAGTTGTGATAAAATATGTAATGCGCCATTTTGTAGCGGCGGCAATCTTGGATCGATTTTCATAAAACATAGATAACAACACTCTCGACTAATTCACCTTTCAAACAAAAAAACCGCATTCAAATCGGTCCACCCGTTTGAGCGCTACAGGGGAACAGACACACACACACACAGACACGTCAAACTTATAACACCCCGTCGTTTTGCGTCGGGGGTTAGTAAATTGGATACAATCGCTCACCTGGCAATGATTTCCGCTTCGAGCGCGAGATGCTTCTTGAGCAGCGCCTGCGCTTCCGGCAGCGACGCGCCCGCCTCGTCCGAGCACACGGTCGCCTCGCGCTCCTTCAGCCTGGACACGAAACAACAGTGACGGTTTGTGTGACGTACAAACATACACAAAAGGGTAGCTAACATAGCTAACTTTTTAATTGTTCTTGTCGAAAATTGATACATCGATCAATCAGTCAATCAGTCACCTTTTCCTTTTTTATATAGATTTTACAAGCAATAGGGTATTTGACAACATTCAAAATATACTATTGATTGTGGTCATCTTATCAGATAATAGCCTAAAAAAGACATATTTCACTCAATCAAACTAAACTATGTAATTTTACGCGATATTTTGCACGAAATAAAACATAATAATTTTTGAAATTTTATCAGGAACGTGAACGCTCTGGGATTGTTTGTGATGTCACTTGATAGCACGTAACTTGGTTGATATAATTGAAGTTTATCAAGTCAACCGAAACTAAACTTTACACTTGAAAAAATAAGACTGATATTAAAATGAGTAGGTATAACAATTTAGAACATTACGATGTAGCAGTCGCCTTGCGTAGCGTCTCTGTCGCACGCACCGAGTTCCGAAAACGAGCGAGCGAGAGAAGTGACTTGCATAGCGATTTGTGACGTCACGCGTATCATGTGATCAGAAATGTCGTTTTTGGCGTGGTTTTCAAAACTTAAATTTTATCATTGATTTAATTCTTAATACTGTAGATATTGCGAAAAATATCAATGTAGTGTGTTTTAATAAGTAATAAAGAATAATTTAAAACAATTTCCTAAAATTAGTCAAATACCCTATTTGTATGTTTCTACAAAATGTTTTCGTTTTAATTGAACTTCTAGCGGGCTTCGCCCGTGGTACATATATAGCACTCAAGGATCATGTTCATATCCAACGGTGAAAGAATTTTTGAAATCGGTCCAGTAGTTCATGAGATTAGCGCGTTCAAACAAACAAACTCTTCAGCTTTATAATATTAGTAAAAAAGTATAGATAATCAAAATGAAATATATGCCTATATTTGATTTGCCGTACTACTATAAATTTTTTTCAGCTTTAATCAAAGCAAAACGAACTCACCAGCTGAGTTCCTCGTCGGCATCTCTCTCCCAGCGATGCAACAGCGCGGCGTCCTCCAGGTTGTCGCGACGTATCTGCATGGGCTCCTGCAGCTGGCGATACCTGCACACCAAATCATATAACATCTAAATAACATATTATTATAAGAACAACACTTGAAAAAAAAAACGACAAACACAAACTCCCAAATCATACCACACATTTTCACACAACAAGTTTTAAGTTTTTTATGAAATGCAAACGATTTCATGGAAAAATGTTATTATAATGTAAAAGACTATTTTAATAAATCCTGGACATTAAGTTGCTCTTACAGCCAATAGTTTTTAAACTTAGTCTAAATCATATTGGGAGATGGTGATGATAAAAAAAACACCCAGCTAAGTTTGTTCTAGAAGATGGTGAAGCACTAGGGGGTGAAGCAAAAGGGGGTGAAGCAAAAGGGGGTGAAGCAGAAGGGGGTGAAGCAGAAAGGGGTAAAGCAGAAGGCGGTGAAGCCGAAGGGAGTGAAGCAGAAGGGGGTGAAGCAGAATGGGGGTGAAGCAGAAGGCGGTGAATCAGAAGGGGGTAAAGCAGAATGGGGTAAAGCAGAATGAGGTGAAGTAGAAAGGGGTGAATCAGAAAGGGGTGAAGCAGAAGGGGGTGAAGCACTAGGGGGTGAAGCAGAAGGGGGTGAATCAGAAGACGGTGTGATGAAATCACACTAACCGTTGGACGGCCTGGGCGGCCTTCTCGAGTATCTCCTGCGCCATGAAGTGCTGCGTGTCGGCCAGCTGCTGCGCGGTGTCGGCCAGCTGCGTGGCCAGCTCGGCCTTGGCGCCCACGGCCGCCTCCAGCCGCGCGTGCCGCTTGAGCAGCGCCTGCACCGACGACAGGTCCTTGCCTGGGGGAACACCATATACATTTACTAAACTAGCTAACTTACAAGCTGCTACAGTGGCGGCCTCGTACCGGAAAGCGCAGTGTTGGCAGACCCACTACATTACTACAGTATGCGCGCGAGTTGAATGCAGAGCTCAGGAATGCGCCGATAGATGTATGTCGATGAATTTCAATAATGTTTTAAGTTTATCATTTTACACTGTCAAAGACAGCACAACACTACACTGCGACAATGAGACGAGGCGTGTTGACGGCGAGCGGAGATTCTCCCGCTCTAAACCTCAGGCCCCGACTGCATTCAACTTCTCGTTGTAACACAAAATTCGTGGACGTCAACGACTCGAGTTACTCGAGCAGCAAAAGAGACTCGACTCGAATTACTCGAGCCGTACAAGTGACTCGACTCGAGTTACTCGAGCCGTAAAAGGGACTCGATTCGAGTTACTCGAGCAGCAAAAGGACTCGACTCGAGTTACTCGAGCCGTAAAAGGGACTCGATTCGAGTTACTCGAGCAGCAAAAGGACTCGACTCGAGTTACTCGAGCAGAAAAAAGACTACTCGAGTTACTCGAGCAGCAAAAGGACTCGACTCGAGTTACTCAAGCATCAAAAGGGACTCGACTCGAATTACTTGAGCAGCAAAAGGGACTCGACTCGAGTTCCTTGAGTAGCAAAAGGGACTACACTCAAGTTACTCGAGCAGCAAAAGGACTCGACTCGATTTACTCGAGCAGTAAAAGGACTCGACTCGAGTCACTCGAGCCCAAGGATTGCCATCGCCGTGTTCGGTGGCGCGTGGTGGGTACCGTGATCCTCGCTGAGCAGCTGGGCCTCCACGTCGTCGAGCCACGCGGTGAAGTCGTCCAGGCCGCGCAGGTACACGCGGGCCTGGTACGCCTCCTGCAACCGGTCGCGGCGCAGCTTCGCCGCTGACTGTACACATACAAAAAAAATAATCTTGACTTTTGTTGGATTGATACAGAAAAATTAAACCGACTTCAATATACCAAAAAAAAAAATGCAAATCGGTCCAGCAATCTCAGAGAAATTGGTGTACCAATCAAAAATATTAGTGACATATGGATACGTTTATGAGTATAACTTAGTACATAACAATGATAACTAAGTGTCTTATATACCAAAATCTTCCTAAAAGTATTGGTCAACAATCCTGGATAAAATAAGCATCAAACACTTTATACTTTGTCAAATTTTAAATTAATTGTTATAATTTTAGCCTAATAATGATAATGAATACGATAACCAAGACTTACATAAACTATAATATGCAGAAGTGTTAAAAAGGAATATTCGTTTTTTTACATCAAAAACTAGTCTTACAGAAGGAAATGTAAGAAAGTTTTTCAGAAAAAGAGAAGATAGTTATAGGGAATAAACAATATATAGACAAACATACCATAAGGTCTCGCCACAGATTTTCCAAGTCCTCGACGTGTCTCGCGATCTCTTGCGACGCGTAGTGCTCCGCTTCTGTCGGATGTAGGAACATTGTTAGAAATACTGTTAGTTAGGGGCCAGTTGCACATCAGGCGGTTGAAGTGATGTAAACTTTTATTGAATATGCAATTTCGACATACTACTTCTATTTAATAATGCCACCAGTGTCATGTTGGGTACAGCAAAAAATTTTCGATAAATACAAAAATATACAAATCTTTTAAAAAATATATATTTTATGAGGAAAAAACAATGTCGTCAAAACATACGAGTTTTGTGTAAATTGGTTGAAAATTTGAAATATGACGATATCAAATTGTTCAAAATAGTAGCCAAGCCGCCTGGGAGCTTTCATCGAAAACGCTGCCTAATCAGATATAACAAAAGTCAAAGTATGGTCATAGAGAAAGAAGAACGTGAACTATTGCGACGCCGGAGCAGTTCGCTAGTTTAGTAGTAGGGATTTCAGGTTTCCGCATAAATTAAATACTTGATAGATAATCAAGTATTTACGCTCCAGTGTGGGGTTTAATTCGTAAACTTACCAATAAGGTCTTCTCCCGTGGCGGCCACATCGTCTATGCGTTTCTTGTTGGCCGCCAGCTCGGACTCGAACGCCGCATGCTTTTGGATTTTACTCTGAAGGTTCGATAACTCTCTGCCGAATAAAAAAGAGGTATTTGTAAGGCGCTAAAATACCCAAAAAAAAAAAAAAAAATTGTATAAATAAGCTATAACCGCATCCGTGTGAATTTAAGTTTTTAAATAACCCATGGGAACTTTTTTATACACTGTCTCCCATATGGAAGCAAATCTAAAGATGTGCCTACGTCAAAAGCACTATTTGACTTCACACTGACTTCATTTAATTTCATAGAATCAGATAATTCCCAAAACAGCGGTAGACATACATGCTGTAAGTTACCACTGTGCACGTTTATTCAGTGCTAAAATAGGGTACATAAGTCACATCAGGGCACATGAGCGAAGCCCTTACTCATATAATATAAACAATTAACAGAGATCCAGTCGCTGTTGCCGAACCCGGCAATGGAATACATGATCATCATCAAGTTACCACTAAACATCTCTATTAACACTTAAAAAATCCTACTAATATTATAAATGTGAAAGTGTGGATGTTTGGATGTTTGTTACTCAATCACGCCGCAACTACTGAACTGATTTGGCTGAAATTTTGAATGGAGATATATTATGCCCTGACTTAAAACATAGGCTACTTTTTATCCTGGAAAAATGCACAGTTCCCACAGGATTTTGAAAAACCCGAAATTATAGACTTCGGGTTTTTTCGCTACAGCTATAGGTAGATTACTATAGCGAACTTCCTCGATAGCAGATATAAAGGTTGGAAAAGGGAGCGGGAACGGGAACCGGAAAACCACGATTCCCTCGGGATTTGTTTAAAACCGAAATTCACGCGGGCGAAGCCGCGGGCGGATACTAGTAACTTATAAATACACTAGCATCTGAATCGTGGATTTCCGGTTTCCGTTCCCGCTCCCTTTTCCAACCTACCTATACCTACTATCAAAAAAGTTTATACCTACTATCAAGGAAGTTCACTATAGTAATCTACCTATAGCTGTAGCTATAGATTTCGGGTTTTTCAAAATCCCGTGGGAACTGTGCCTTTTTCCAGGATAAAAAGTAGCCTATGTTTTAAGTCAGGGCATAATCTATTTCCATTCAAAATTTCAGCCAAATCGGTTCAGTAGTTACGGTGTGATTGAGTAACAAACATCCAAACATCTAAACATCCAAACATCCACACTTTCACATTTATAATATTACTAGCGGACCCGGCAGACGTCGTCCTGCCCGCTATTAGTGCCATCTACCGGGTCCAATTTTTATACTTATAAACCTTCCTCTTGAATCACTCTATCTATTAAAAAAAACGCATCAAAATCGGTTGCGTAGTTTTAAAGATTTAAGCATACATAGGGACATAGGGATATAGGGACAGAGAAAGCGACTTTGTTTTATACTATGTAGTGATACATATATTTAAGTAGGATAATCTCACCTGTAGTTGGTATCAGTGGCGATCTGCATCTTGAGCTCGATCCATTCCCTCTCGTGGGTCAGGTCCCGCAGGAACTGGTGCAGCTGCTTCGACTGCTCCAAGCGGACGCCTCGCACGCGACAGCTCTCCTGTGAATAAGTTACAAGTGTGTCGGCTCGTTGATATTGTAGTGTGAATAATCGAGCATTACGTCATTACGTCATACTCACTACCGACATTTTTATTATAGGAGAGAGGGCGCAAGCGGGTGTGACACATTCCGATCTGGGCTCTCGCCGAGGGCGCTAATCCTTGGTTCGTGCGGTGTACTGTGTTATATAGGTTGTGTTGTACAAAGTAGGTCGTATCGTGCGATGTGTGTCGTGTAGCTTAGATTAGATTAGATTGGCTGGCGATGGCTCGGTTGCAGGGGAGGAGGAGACCGACCTAGGTAGGGGTAGGGTTAGTCAGTTAGTGTGTCAGTTAATGAGAAGGCTTCTCAATTAGGCCCGTACCCATGTGACGCCCACAGCAAAGTAATTCGATCTACCTGATAATGAATAATGATAATACTAGAATAGCCTTCTGATGTCGTCTCTGGTCCATCTCTGGCGACAAGTGATTCAGATTCACCAAAACATGTTTTGTAGATCACTACACAAACAAACATTCATCCCCCATTTGAGCTACTCGAAGGTAGTTTTTCCGAAATTTCAAATTTTAAACACGTAATTTTTTATTTTTAACCACAAACCCAAATACCAATTTTCATGGTATATAATATATAAAGTGATAAATGACGTGAAAAATGACGGACTCTCGTAGAAATCCTCATCCCCTATTTAACCTCCTTAGGGGTGGAATTTGCAATAATGCTTTCTTAATATGCGCCTACATCATAAAAGGAAGCTAAGTTTCTAGCTTTAGTGGTTTAGGCAGTGCGTTGGTGATCAGTCAGTCAGTCAAGATAAACATCTTTATATTAGTAGAGATTATTGACGTGATCTAAACTATACCTATTTCTAGTTTCAACTCTGGACTATTGGGTTTAGTTTTATTTCCCTTAAATCTCCTTAACAATCAGGCTTGTCCTAAAATCCATTGGAGATTTCGGTGTTCGTCATCAGGACTACTCGTATTCCAAATTTGAACTCATTGCCACTCACCTTCAAGGAGTCCACGCGTTTGCTGACCGCGTTCAGCCTGCGCTGTATGTACGGCGCGTGGTAGTGACCACCAGCTACTACAGTCTGGGCGAACTTCTCGAGTTCCACCACCCGCCCCAGTTGGGATTCCAGGAGTTTCGCGAACTCTGCGTGTTTTCGGATCAGGGTCTCTACAGCTGTGACAAAAAATATGGAGATTCATCATCATCATCATGATCAACCCATTACCGGCTCACTACAGAGCACGGGTCTCCTCTCAGAGTGAGAAGGGTTTTGGCCATAGTCTACCACGCTGGCCAAGCGGATTGGCAGACTTCACACACCGCGTGAGAACGTTATGGAGAACTCTCAGGCATGCAGGTTTCCTCACGATGTTTTCCTTCACCGTTAAAGCAAGTGATATTTAAATACTTAAAACGCACATAACTCCGAAAAGTTAGAGGTGCGTGCCCGGGATCGCACCCACGACCTCCGATTAGAAGTCGGTCGTCCTAACCACTAGGCTATCACAGCTTCACACACACAGAATGGCAAATACGGATTGGTAGACTTGACACGCCTTTGAGAACGTTATGGAGAACTCTCATACATGCAGGTTTCCTCACGATGTTTTCCTTCACCGTTAAAGCAAGTGACATTTAGTTGCTTAGAACGCACATAGCTCCGAACAGTTAAGAGTTGCGTGCTAGGTGTATAATTTTTTTTGGTGGTGGTTGGTTGTTTGGCTACATATGGCATCCAAGTTTTGAGGATTGAAAATCCCACAAATCGCACAAAGTGGCACAAGTAAATCCCGCAGCTCACCGTCCAGGTTCTCGCCCAGGTCATCGTTGTTGAGGAAGGCCTCCTTGGCCGCCAGCCAGTCCTCCACCTGGCGCGCCTGCTCCTTGAACAGCTGCAGCTCGTGCGCCTGCGTCAGGTACTGCTTCCGCTGCAGCCACGCCTGGTCCAGCGTGGAGGACATCACAAGTGAGCTATGCTCTTACTCACCGTCCAGGTTCTCGCCCAGGTCATCGTTGTTGAGGAAGGCCTCCTTGGCCGCCAGCCAGTCCTCCACCTGGCGCGCCTGCTCCTTGAACAGCTGCAGCTCGTGCGCCTGCGTCAGGTACTGCTTCCGCTGCAGCCACGCCTGGTCCAGCGTGGAGGACATCACAAGTGAGCTATGCTCTTACTCACCGTCCAGGTTCTCGCCCAGGTCATCGTTGTTGAGGAAGGCCTCCTTGGCCGCCAGCCAGTCCTCCACCTGGCGCGCCTGCTCCTTGAACAGCTGCAGCTCGTGCGCCTGCGTCAGGTACTGCTTGCGCTGCAGCCACGCCTGGTCCAGCGTGGAGGACATCACAAGTGAGCTATGCTCTTACTCACCATCCAGGTTCTCGCCCAGGTCATCGTTGTTGAGGAAGGCCTCCTTGGCCGCCAGCCAGTCCTCCACCTGGCGCGCCTGCTCCTTGAACAGCTGCAGCTCGTGCGCCTGCGTCAGGTACTGCTTCCGCTGCAGCCACGCCTGGTCCAGCGTGGAGGACATCACAAGTGAGCTATGCTCTTACTCACCGTCCAGGTTCTCGCCCAGGTCATCGTTGTTGAGGAAGGCCTCCTTGGCCGCCAGCCAGTCCTCCACCTGGCGCGCCTGCTCCTTGAACAGCTGCAGCTCGTGCGCCTGCGTCAGGTACTGCTTCCGCTGCAGCCACGCCTGGTCCAGCGTGGAGGACATCACAAGTGAGCTATGCTCTTACTCACCGTCCAGGTTCTCGCCCAGGTCATCGTTGTTGAGGAAGGCCTCCTTGGCCGCCAGCCAGTCCTCCACCTGGCGCGCCTGCTCCTTGAACAGCTGCAGCTCGTGCGCCTGCGTCAGGTACTGCTTCCGCTGCAGCCACGCCTGGTCCAGCGTGGAGGACATCACAAGTGAGCTATGCTCTTACTCACCGTCCAGGTTCTCGCCCAGGTCATCGTTGTTGAGGAAGGCCTCCTTGGCCGCCAGCCAGTCCTCCACCTGGCGCGCCTGCTCCTTGAACAGCTGCAGCTCGTGCGCCTGCGTCAGGTACTGCTTCCGCTGCAGCCACGCCTGGTCCAGCGTGGAGGACATCACAAGTGAGCTATGCTCTTACTCACCGTCCAGGTTCTCGCCCAGGTCATCGTTGTTGAGGAAGGCCTCCTTGGCCGCCAGCCAGTCCTCCACCTGGCGCGCCTGCTCCTTGAACAGCTGCAGCTCGTGCGCCTGCGTCAGGTACTGCTTGCGCTGCAGCCACGCCTGGTCCAGCGTGGAGGACATCACAAGTGAGCTATGCTCTTACTCACCGTCCAGGTTCTCGCCCAGGTCATCGTTGTTGAGGAAGGCCTCCTTGGCCGCCAGCCAGTCCTCCACCTGGCGCGCCTGCTCCTTGAACAGCTGCAGCTCGTGCGCCTGCGTCAGGTACTGCTTCCGCTGCAGCCACGCCTGGTCCAGCGTGGAGGACATCACAAGTGAGCTATGCTCTTACTCACCGTCCAGGTTCTCGCCCAGGTCATCGTTGTTGAGGAAGGCCTCCTTGGCCGCCAGCCAGTCCTCCACCTGGCGCGCCTGCTCCTTGAACAGCTGCAGCTCGTGCGCCTGCGTCAGGTACTGCTTCCGCTGCAGCCACGCCTGGTCCAGCGTGGAGGACATCACAAGTGAGCTATGCTCTTACTCACCGTCCAGGTTCTCGCCCAGGTCATCGTTGTTGAGGAAGGCCTCCTTGGCCGCCAGCCAGTCCTCCACCTGGCGCGCCTGCTCCTTGAACAGCTGCAGCTCGTGCGCCTGCGTCAGGTACTGCTTCCGCTGCAGCCACGCCTGGTCCAGCGTGGAGGACATCACAAGTGAGCTATGCTCTTACTCACCGTCCAGGTTCTCGCCCAGGTCATCGTTGTTGAGGAAGGCCTCCTTGGCCGCCAGCCAGTCCTCCACCTGGCGCGCCTGCTCCTTGAACAGCTGCAGCTCGTGCGCCTGCGTCAGGTACTGCTTCCGCTGCAGCCACGCCTGGTCCAGCGTGGAGGACATCACAAGTGAGCTATGCTCTTACTCACCGTCCAGGTTCTCGCCCAGGTCATCGTTGTTGAGGAAGGCCTCCTTGGCCGCCAGCCAGTCCTCCACCTGGCGCGCCTGCTCCTTGAACAGCTGCAGCTCGTGCGCCTGCGTCAGGTACTGCTTCCGCTGCAGCCACGCCTGGTCCAGCGTGGAGGACATCACAAGTGAGCTATGCTCTTACTCACCGTCCAGGTTCTCGCCCAGGTCATCGTTGTTGAGGAAGGCCTCCTTGGCCGCCAGCCAGTCCTCCACCTGGCGCGCCTGCTCCTTGAACAGCTGCAGCTCGTGCGCCTGCGTCAGGTACTGCTTCCGCTGCAGCCACGCCTGGTCCAGCGTGGAGGACATCACAAGTGAGCTATGCTCTTACTCACCGTCCAGGTTCTCGCCCAGGTCATCGTTGTTGAGGAAGGCCTCCTTGGCCGCCAGCCAGTCCTCCACCTGGCGCGCCTGCTCCTTGAACAGCTGCAGCTCGTGCGCCTGCGTCAGGTACTGCTTCCGCTGCAGCCACGCCTGGTCCAGCGTGGAGGACATCACAAGTGAGCTATGCTCTTACTCACCGTCCAGGTTCTCGCCCAGGTCATCGTTGTTGAGGAAGGCCTCCTTGGCCGCCAGCCAGTCCTCCACCTGGCGCGCCTGCTCCTTGAACAGCTGCAGCTCGTGCGCCTGCGTCAGGTACTGCTTCCGCTGCAGCCACGCCTGGTCCAGCGTGGAGGACATCACAAGTGAGCTATGCTCTTACTCACCGTCCAGGTTCTCGCCCAGGTCATCGTTGTTGAGGAAGGCCTCCTTGGCCGCCAGCCAGTCCTCCACCTGGCGCGCCTGCTCCTTGAACAGCTGCAGCTCGTGCGCCTGCGTCAGGTACTGCTTCCGCTGCAGCCACGCCTGGTCCAGCGTGGAGGACAGCTTCTCCACGCGCTTCATCTTCTCAGGCTCCTGGGCTCCAGCTTCCTTGTGGAGCGAGGCGATAGCTTTCTGGCGACCGTCGATTTCGGCCTAGAACAAGATAAACCTTTTGGCTTTTGATGATCTTGATGAGTGCTGACAAAGATGCCTCGCACGTTGCACTTCGAGTAAATATCGTAGTGCGAGGTGCAACACCTTTCGGCATGTTCGTGCATGTACTACATTTGCATACATTTTGACTTCAATGGATGTGACATCCCAACCCAATGTGCATGTGAGCCCGCCAACCCGTATTGGAGCAGCGTGACGGATCTAATCCCTCTCTCCTATCAGAGAGGAGGCCTGTGCCCAGCAGTGGGACGTTAAAAGGCTGTTATGGTGATGGTGGTGGTGGATGTGACATCGAGATAGCGAGGTAAAGTGCGAGGTGGGAGGCGAGGCATCTTTGGCATGTTCATACCCTTATACGTAGGAAGTATATAAGTATTAGGTTATATCCTGGTGAGGGCAATTTGGGCATTTATAATTTTTAAATTGTGTCCGGTCTGGTCTAGTGATATACTTCAGTCGCGTCTAGTTGCCACGCTACCGGCTAAAACGTACGGTCAAGCACGCTGGGTAGAAACTAGAATCCGACCAGGAATGGGTTTAATAAAACGGCATTCCGAACCAGTGGTAGATTCAATTGACGATTCAAAAGTTTATTTGAATAAAAAACTTTTCTATTCTATTCTAAAATGCTGCTATACCTCTTCCAGGTTAGCTCGCTTCCATCTTAGACTGCATCGTCACTTACCATCAGATGGGATCGCAGTCAAGAACGCGTTACCTTTCTCTCGTGATGCTGTTCCAGCTGCGCTTCAGCATCGGACACGCTCTCCGGCTCCGCGCCCTCCATACGCTTAACCGTCTCTGACACCCATAGCTCCAATTCCTGCGGACAACATATTAAAAACGCTCTTAGACTTCCTATGGGTTGAAATATCGATATTTATTTGAAGGAAAATTTTTAGTCGCAGCAAATAAGTCTAGCGCTGACCTTCAAGGCGCAGAAGTCGAAAATAAGGTATACTGGGGAGGTGAGGGGGTCGCGGGGCGGGCGTGCGGATCGTTCGCAAGCGCCGATTGGCTCCCCAATCGTACCATATCCCATATCCTGCTCACTCACACGACGCTGCGCGCACTTCCCTCGCTCAGCGCTAGACTTACGTGCCGGGAGTTTTATGTACACCATAATAATTAAAATCCACTTAAAGTTAACTTGACCAGAAAAAAATAAAACAACTGCTCCAAGGGCGCCACTTTCGGTTTTTTCATTGTAAGTACTGCTTCAAGTATAAAGTGGCAGTGGGCATTTTTAAGAAATAAAATGGCCGTCTTTTAAATTTGAAAATTCATTGTAGACAAAATAATTCTAGACTTGGTTCTTTAGACGTTGCGGTATCGACGAATCGAACACCTGACATATTTTCAAAAATACAAGTAGTGGCACGAAATTCTAGTGCAGAAGTCGAAAATGAGGTATCTCGGGGTGGTGAGGGGGTCGCGGGGAGGGCGTGGGGATCGTTCGTAAGCACTGATTAGCTCTCGCGGATCCCTCGTAAGCGCTGATTGGCTCTCCAATCGTACTGTGTCCCGCTCACTCGTACGACGCTGCGCGCACTTCTCTCGCCAGCGCTAGACTTTCATGCCGCTACTTATACTGCCCATACCTTCTCATCCCGTGGTATTGCGTATTACCTTGAGGTTCTCGTCGAACTTGTGCTCGGCGATGGCCTCGTCCAGCTTGGCGGTGCGCTGCGCCGCGAGCTGCTGCAGCTTGTCCCACGCCCGGTCCAGCTCGGCCAGGCTGGCCTGGATCTGCTGCGCGTGGTCCGGGTGACTGACGACACAAACGTCTCATATACAGGGGACTGTAACATCTAATAGGCACTGCCAAATTTTTAATCGGATCCAATATGATACAATGGGACAAAATTAAAACTTACTTGACAGTTTTTAATCTTACGGTCCAGTAGCAGCCGCCTATTTGTCTTAGTGATTAAAAACAGGCTGAATATTTGTTTCGACGAGACGACCGAGTTTTTCCTCTGAAAATTGTCGATGGAGGTAGCTACTCTAGTGCGCAGGTGTTCTTGGCTCCTCACCTGTGGGCGAGCTTCTCGCCGTCAGCCTTGAGCGCGCGGATGCGGTCGCCGATGGCGGAGGCCTCTGCGGCGCGCGCGACGTGGCGCCGCCGCAGCTCATGCGCCGCGCTCAGGTCGCGCCCGCACTCCGCGCTCGCGAACTGCGCCGCCTTCTGCGCCACGCGCTCCGCCGTCTCCTCCACGTCCCTGCGCACACACAACATGAATCATTCATTCTATACCCGTATTACTAATTCCCCAGAATTCTGACAGCTGTCATTGTCATTTACGGATGAGTTATTTGTATGGAGAACAGGGTTAACATCTACGAAGTACGATTTTACCCCAAACTACTTTAATTCCCTGTCATCATAAAAAGCCATATGCCGCGTAATAATATTACTCGTTTCGCCTTAAAATAGAAAACACCAAGAGTGGAAACTAGAAACTGCACACTAACAGCAATAGAAAACAAAAGAAGCACATTGAAAAAATTTATTGAAAAATGGATGTCGAATGACATTATCACCATGAAGTGTCTGTCAGGCATTTATCATATCTACATGCGGCAGTTGATTTGTATTTGCATAAGTTTTGAATTTTTTATCTTTTTTGTGGGAATTGTTTTATCTCTGGTAACATTACGAAACGTCAGAATTCCGGGGAATTAGTAATACGGGTATACGTCAACCCCTCTGTTGTATTTATCCGTAAACTGATCGGCCAACAAGGACTTTGTCTAAGGTGGAAGCGGGTTGCCCTGGAAGAGGTATGGCAGCGCTTTATTGAACCAATACCGCTGACCGTGCCGGAACGCTAAATCTCTAGGCAGCAGCCGTGCCGCTGGTTTGTCGGTAAGGTCCTGTGGTGGTGGGTAAAACTAACCATGGTTGAAGCCTCCCACCGGATCATCATCATCATCATCATGATCAACCCATTACCGGCTCACTACAGAGCACGGGTCTCCTCTCAGAGTGAGAAGGGTTTTGGCCATAGTCTACCACGCTGGCCAAGCGGATTGGCAGACTTCACACACCTTTGAGAACGTTATGGAGAACTCTCAGGCATGCAGGTTTCCTCACGATGTTTTCCTTCACCGTTAAAGCAAGTGATATTTAAATACTTAAAACGCATATAACTCCGAAAAGTTAGAGGTGCGTGCCCGGGATCGAACCCACGACCTCCGATTAGAAGTCGGTCGTCCTAACCACTAGGCTATCACAGCTTTTATCCACCGGATCGGACCAGAAACAATTTAGAAGTTATAAAATCCCAAATTACCCCTGTACGGGACCTCCCACTTATAAGACTAGTGCTCACCATTGCGCTAGGAAGACCGTCAAAAGAGTTTGGGAGGGGATGGGTACGAAACTGGGTGTACATCAAAGGCCAGTATTTCTCAAAACTTGTATTTAGGTCTCTCGGGATGTTATAGTACAAGGAGTATTCCGGAAGGTGTAGATCTCACCTGTTGAAGGAGTGCAGCTGCAGCGCGGCGGTGAGGCGCGCGCGGTAGGCCTGCAGGGCTCCGCTGAGCGCGCGCCACTTGCGCAGGAACGCGT
Organism: Melanargia galathea; assembly: GCA_920104075.1. Taxonomy (NCBI): domain Eukaryota; kingdom Metazoa; phylum Arthropoda; class Insecta; order Lepidoptera; family Nymphalidae; genus Melanargia; species Melanargia galathea. The sequence goes on from OV049878.1 coordinate 12,562,669, forward strand.
CGCGCCGCGCCGACACCGCCTCCGCTTGCTGCGTCGGACCCTACAATTGCAATTTAAAAAAAGATGTTTGTATGCACAATTCACACACGGCAGAAGTGGAACTTATATTCAAACTAGTATCTGCCCGCGGCTTCGCCCGCGTGAAATTCGGTTTTAAACAAATCCCGAGGGAATCGTGGATTTCCGGTTCCCGTTCCCGCTCCCTTTTCCAACCTTTATACCTACTATCAAGTAAGTTCGCTATAGCTGAAGCTATAGATTTCGGGTTTTTTAAAATCCCGTGGGAATTGTGCATTTTTCAGGATAAATAGTAGCCTATGTTTTAAGTCAGGGCATAATCTATCTCCATTCAAAATTTCAGCCCAATCGGTTCAGTAGTTGCAGCGTGATTGAGTAACAAACATCCGATTTTTCGAATGCTCCAAAACATAAGTAAATATTATATTAAACATTAAAACCTTGTTTATGTTTTTGAAATAAAATTTGGATTCAAAAACGGAACATAGGCGGAGAGCAGAAGCGCAGCGTCATGGCAACCGACTTATATTCTATCTCATTCTCTTGCAGGCTAAATCCATAATAAGTCTGCCACGCTACGTGCTGGACACGCTAGGCGCTGGTAGATAAAAACGGTGATTTAGTATCTCTCAGCCGTATGCCGGTGTCTGTGGGTGTCAGTCGTATGCCGGTGTCTGTGTCTGTCAGTCGTATACCGGTGTCTGTGTCTGTCAGCCGTATGCCGGTGTCTGTGTCTGTCAGTCGTATACCGGTGTCTGTCAGCCGTATGCCGTTGTCTGTGTCTGTCAGTCGTATACCGGTGTCTGTGTCTGTCAGCCGTATACCGGTGTATATATGAGTGTCTATCAGCCGTATCCCGGTGGTGTCTGTGTCTGTCAGCCGTATACCGGTGTCTGTGTGTCGGCTAGTGGTGAGGTGGTACCTGCTGCAGCAGCTTGTGCGCGAGCGCCTGTATGGCGCGCACGTGCTTGTCGTCCACCTTCATGTCGCTGTCCAGGTCGTCCAGCTTGCGCAGCAGCGCCGTGCAGTGAGTGTCTCTCAGCCGTATGCCGGTGGTGTCTGTGTCTGTCAGCCGTATACCGGTGTCTGTGTGTCAGCTAGTGGTGAGGTGGTACCTGCTGCAGCAGCTTGTGCGCGAGCGCCTGTATGGCGCGCACGTGCTTGTCGTCCACCTTCATGTCGCTGTCCAGGTCGTCCAGCTTGCGCAGCAGCGCCGTGCAGTGAGTGTCTCTCAGCCGTATCCCGGTGGTGTCTGTGTCTGTCAGCCGTATACCGGTGTCTGTGTGTCGGCTAGTGGTGAGGTGGTACCTGCTGCAGCAGCTTGTGCGCGAGCGCCTGTATGGCGCGCACGTGCTTGTCGTCCACCTTCATGTCGCTGTCCAGGTCGTCCAGCTTGCGCAGCAGCGCCGTGCAGTGAGTGTCTCTCAGCCGTATGCCGGTGGTGTCTGTGTCTGTCAGCCGTATACCGGTGTCTGTGTGTCAGCTAGTGGTGAGGTGGTACCTGCTGCAGCAGCTTGTGCGCGAGCGCCTGTATGGCGCGCACGTGCTTGTCGTCCACCTTCATGTCGCTGTCCAGGTCGTCCAGCTTGCGCAGCAGCGCCGTGCAGTGAGTGTCTCTCAGCCGTATCCCGGTGGTGTCTGTGTCTGTCAGCCGTATACCGGTGTCTGTGTGTCGGCTAGTGGTGAGGTGGTACCTGCTGCAGCAGCTTGTGCGCGAGCGCCTGTATGGCGCGCACGTGCTTGTCGTCCACCTTCATGTCGCTGTCCAGGTCGTCCAGCTTGCGCAGCAGCGCCGTGCAGTGAGTGTCTCTCAGCCGTATGCCGGTGGTGTCTGTGTCTGTCAGCCGTATACCGGTGTCTGTGTGTCAGCTAGTGGTGAGGTGGTACCTGCTGCAGCAGCTTGTGCGCGAGCGCCTGTATGGCGCGCACGTGCTTGTCGTCCACCTTCATGTCGCTGTCCAGGTCGTCCAGCTTGCGCAGCAGCGCCGTGCAGTGAGTGTCTCTCAGCCGTATCCCGGTGGTGTCTGTGTCTGTCAGCCGTATACCGGTGTCTGTGTGTCGGCTAGTGGTGAGGTGGTACCTGCTGCAGCAGCTTGTGCGCGAGCGCCTGTATGGCGCGCACGTGCTTGTCGTCCACCTTCATGTCGCTGTCCAGGTCGTCCAGCTTGCGCAGCAGCGCCGTGCAGTGAGTGTCTCTCAGCCGTATGCCGGTGGTGTCTGTGTCTGTCAGCCGTATACCGGTGTCTGTGTGTCAGCTAGTGGTGAGGTGGTACCTGCTGCAGCAGCTTGTGCGCGAGCGCCTGTATGGCGCGCACGTGCTTGTCGTCCACCTTCATGTCGCTGTCCAGGTCGTCCAGCTTGCGCAGCAGCGCCGTGCAGTGAGTGTCTCTCAGCCGTATGCCGGTGGTGTCTGTGTCTGTCAGCCGTATACCGGTGTCTGTGTGTCAGCTAGTGGTGAGGTGGTACCTGCTGCAGCAGCTTGTGCGCGAGCGCCTGTATGGCGCGCACGTGCTTGTCGTCCACCTTCATGTCGCTGTCCAGGTCGTCCAGCTTGCGCAGCAGCGCCGTGCAGTGAGTGTCTCTCAGCCGTATGCCGGTGGTGTCTGTGTCTGTCAGCCGTATACCGGTGTCTGTGTGTCAGCTAGTGGTGAGGTGGTACCTGCTGCAGCAGCTTGTGCGCGAGCGCCTGTATGGCGCGCACGTGCTTGTCGTCCACCTTCATGTCGCTGTCCAGGTCGTCCAGCTTGCGCAGCAGCGCCGTGCAGTGAGTGTCTCTCAGCCGTATGCCGGTGGTGTCTGTGTCTGTCAGCCGTATACCGGTGTCTGTGTGTCAGCTAGTGGTGAGGTGGTACCTGCTGCAGCAGCTTGTGCGCGAGCGCCTGTATGGCGCGCACGTGCTTGTCGTCCACCTTCATGTCGCTGTCCAGGTCGTCCAGCTTGCGCAGCAGCGCCGTGCAGTGAGTGTCTCTCAGCCGTATGCCGGTGGTGTCTGTGTCTGTCAGCCGTATACCGGTGTCTGTGTGTCAGCTAGTGGTGAGGTGGTACCTGCTGCAGCAGCTTGTGCGCGAGCGCCTGTATGGCGCGCACGTGCTTGTCGTCCACCTTCATGTCGCTGTCCAGGTCGTCCAGCTTGCGCAGCAGCGCCGTGCAGTGAGTGTCTCTCAGCCGTATGCCGGTGGTGTCTGTGTCTGTCAGCCGTATACCGGTGTCTGTGTGTCGGCTAGTGGTGAGGTGGTACCTGCTGCAGCAGCTTGTGCGCGAGCGCCTGTATGGCGCGCACGTGCTTGTCGTCCACCTTCATGTCGCTGTCCAGGTCGTCCAGCTTGCGCAGCAGCGCCGTGCAGTGAGTGTCTCTCAGCCGTATGCCGGTGGTGTCTGTGTCTGTCAGCCGTATACCGGTGTCTGTGTGTCAGCTAGTGGTGAGGTGGTACCTGCTGCAGCAGCTTGTGCGCGAGCGCCTGTATGGCGCGCACGTGCTTGTCGTCCACCTTCATGTCGCTGTCCAGGTCGTCCAGCTTGCGCAGCAGCGCCGTGCAGTGAGTGTCTCTCAGCCGTATGCCGGTGGTGTCTGTGTCTGTCAGCCGTATACCGGTGTCTGTGTGTCAGCTAGTGGTGAGGTGGTACCTGCTGCAGCAGCTTGTGCGCGAGCGCCTGTATGGCGCGCACGTGCTTGTCGTCCACCTTCATGTCGCTGTCCAGGTCGTCCAGCTTGCGCAGCAGCGCCGTGCAGTGAGTGTCTCTCAGCCGTATGCCGGTGGTGTCTGTGTCTGTCAGCCGTATACCGGTGTCTGTGTGTCAGCTAGTGGTGAGGTGGTACCTGCTGCAGCAGCTTGTGCGCGAGCGCCTGTATGGCGCGCACGTGCTTGTCGTCCACCTTCATGTCGCTGTCCAGGTCGTCCAGCTTGCGCAGCAGCGCCGTGCAGTGAGTGTCTCTCAGCCGTATGCCGGTGGTGTCTGTGTCTGTCAGCCGTATACCGGTGTCTGTGTGTCGGCTAGTGGTGAGGTGGTACCTGCTGCAGCAGCTTGTGCGCGAGCGCCTGTATGGCGCGCACGTGCTTGTCGTCCACCTTCATGTCGCTGTCCAGGTCGTCCAGCTTGCGCAGCAGCGCCGTGCAGTGAGTGTCTCTCAGCCGTATGCCGGTGGTGTCTGTGTCTGTCAGCCGTATACCGGTGTCTGTGTGTCAGCTAGTGGTGAGGTGGTACCTGCTGCAGCAGCTTGTGCGCGAGCGCCTGTATGGCGCGCACGTGCTTGTCGTCCACCTTCATGTCGCTGTCCAGGTCGTCCAGCTTGCGCAGCAGCGCCGTGCAGTGAGTGTCTCTCAGCCGTATGCCGGTGGTGTCTGTGTCTGTCAGCCGTATACCGGTGTCTGTGTGTCAGCTAGTGGTGAGGTGGTACCTGCTGCAGCAGCTTGTGCGCGAGCGCCTGTATGGCGCGCACGTGCTTGTCGTCCACCTTCATGTCGCTGTCCAGGTCGTCCAGCTTGCGCAGCAGCGCCGTGCAGTGAGTGTCTCTCAGCCGTATGCCGGTGGTGTCTGTGTCTGTCAGCCGTATACCGGTGTCTGTGTGTCAGCTAGTGGTGAGGTGGTACCTGCTGCAGCAGCTTGTGCGCGAGCGCCTGTATGGCGCGCACGTGCTTGTCGTCCACCTTCATGTCGCTGTCCAGGTCGTCCAGCTTGCGCAGCAGCGCCGTGCAGTGAGTGTCTCTCAGCCGTATGCCGGTGGTGTCTGTGTCTGTCAGCCGTATACCGGTGTCTGTGTGTCAGCTAGTGGTGAGGTGGTACCTGCTGCAGCAGCTTGTGCGCGAGCGCCTGTATGGCGCGCACGTGCTTGTCGTCCACCTTCATGTCGCTGTCCAGGTCGTCCAGCTTGCGCAGCAGCGCCGTGCAGTGAGTGTCTCTCAGCCGTATGCCGGTGGTGTCTGTGTCTGTCAGCCGTATACCGGTGTCTGTGTGTCAGCTAGTGGTGAGGTGGTACCTGCTGCAGCAGCTTGTGCGCGAGCGCCTGTATGGCGCGCACGTGCTTGTCGTCCACCTTCATGTCGCTGTCCAGGTCGTCCAGCTTGCGCAGCAGCGCCGTGCAGTGAGTGTCTCTCAGCCGTATGCCGGTGGTGTCTGTGTCTGTCAGCCGTATACCGGTGTCTGTGTGTCAGCTAGTGGTGAGGTGGTACCTGCTGCAGCAGCTTGTGCGCGAGCGCCTGTATGGCGCGCACGTGCTTGTCGTCCACCTTCATGTCGCTGTCCAGGTCGTCCAGCTTGCGCAGCAGCGCCGTGCAGTGCTCGTAGTCGCGACCTGTCTCGTTCGCTTGCACCTGGAAAAATATCACTTTGAGTTTAAATATCACTCGCTTATAACACGGTAATCAGACAGAGTGTAGCAATAATCTCATAATATATGGCGGCGAACGAAACACAATAACAACATAATAGTAGTTTATGAAACGGTTGCATAATAGAGGTTATTAAAACACGAGTGTTAGTTTAAAAAACGAGCCGCAGGCGAGTTTTTTAATAGTATTACACGAGTGTTTTAATAACTAATTATGTAGAGTTTCATACACTACTTTATCTAAACTCATATCTTAAAATCCAAACCATAAAATCTTGGTAATATTTGTCGTGAGTTTTCTTTGATTTTGCTGGCAAAAGATTGTTGGTCGGTGGTCAGGTGGAGTTAAATTCTCTTCAGTATCACTGCTAGACATTTTTCCGCACAATAAAAACCATGTCTTGTAAAGTTTTGAGTAACAAATAAAAAATTTAAATATTATAACTAGCGTATGGCGCCAAAATTCAGTTGTTACCATAGAGATTCTTCTTCTTTTTCGGTTTGTCCCTTTCGGGACAGGCCAAGATCGTTGACCATACAGCCTGGGTTACCATAGAGAAATTAATAGTAGTAGAGGAGTCCTAATGTCCTATAGAAATTAGTGGATCGGAAAATAGCTCAAGCTTATCAAAAATTTAATTTTTAATAGTTATTAATTTTTAGTAGTTATTTTTAGTAGTTACTTAATTTTAAGTAAACTTAATTTTTAGTAGTTACTCTTCTGCAATTTAACACAATTCACAATGTTTAACGCGTTTGTACAGTTACCCACATCTACTGTAAGGAGGTCGCACGAATTTCCCGCCATGGCTCAAAAATACCAGAACCCAGTTCGCCTGTACTATAATGTAGAAAAAATTATTTTATAACATTACTTTGCAATAATTTCCTAACAAAGTAGTGTTATAATGAATTTTTTTAATTTTTTTTTTAAATATTATAGATGTATGTGAATAAAGTAGTCCAATATATGACACATTTTGATTTCATATTCGGGATTTTAAGATATGAGAGTAGATAATAGTTATTTATGCAACTGTTGTATAATAGTATCACATGAACGTTTCAATACCTAATTATCAACATACAAGACTTTATCTACACCCATACTATGAATCCTCTATAAAATGTCAACGACTTCATAATGACAAAATACAAAAGATTGCTACGAAATTCACCGGAGTGTTGACTACGTACCATCATCTCCTTGTCCCTGATCCAGGCTTCAATCTTGTCCAGGTGCTGATTGAACTCCAAGATGTCCTGGGCTTCCTCCAGACCACGACCTGTGAAATTAACAATTTATTATTTCTCTTAGCCCACTAAGCGGCGCAAGTGTGTCTATCTTATTGAGACTTAGGTGCCATAAAGTCTTCGTGCTACAAAAATTAGTCACGAGATATTTCAATGTGGTTAATCAGAAATTTAAGGTTGAAATCTATAGAGCGAACTCTGACTCTACTCGGCCTCAAGAAAGAGTGCAGAAAAGAGAAACGGGACATAAATTTGTCTCTTTTTAACTCTAACTTGAGTTTGAGTAGAGTCAGAGTACGCTCTGACGATGAATCTAGGGCTCAGATACCTTTCCTCAACCTCAGTCACTCCTCAAGCGCGCCCTGCGTGCGACCGCTCGTGCCGCACGCGGTTTGCGTCGTGTAACTAAGCTCATGAACAAAAGCCTCTAACGTAATCGAACACGTCATCGAAATCAGTCAGTCATACCCCGAAGAACATTTAAAGCGAGATGATCTTACCCCGTTGTTCCGTGGCGGCCTCCAGGCTGTGCCAGTCCTTGTGCAGGTGCTCCAGCTGCTTCTCCACCTCGGGGTCCGGGGTGAGCTGCTGGGCGAGGCTCTGCACCTCCTGCAGGCGCGCCTTGTTGGCGGCCAGCTCGGCCGTGAACGCCTGGTGCTTCTGCAGCTTCTTGATCTTGTCCTCTAGGTTTGTCACCTCACCTGGACAAGGAGAGATGTATTTTATCAGAGGCGGCGGAAGGCGTGGGCGACGTGGGCCCAGGCCCACGGCCTCGCGCTCCGGAGGGCCTCGCGCCGCGGAAGTTACTTACTTATTATAGTAGGTGCCTCCTATGATTTTGTATGAATAAAAATTTCAGAGGGCCTCGCAAAATCTTGCTCATATAAAATTTAGGTCTTGCCCCGCCACTGTATTTTATCATCTGATAATCTATACTAATATAATAAAGCGGAAGAGTTTGTTTGTTTGAACGCGCTAATCTCAGGAACTACTGGACCGATTTCAAAAATTCTTTCACCGTTGGATATGTACGTGATTCCTGAGTGCTACAGGATATACATTATGTACCACGGGCGAAGCCGGGGCGGACCGCTAGTAATCAATAAACCTTGTTATATTCCTAGAATCCAAATTATTCTTTCAATCGAGTCTTATAGCTATCTTAGCCAAACTACATAACAATACATGATTATCCCAAGAAAATCCTTAACGTTATTGGATCGATGACAGAGGCCTCGACTCTCGAGAGAGCATTTCGTATCATGATGTGACGGTAGTGGAAAGTACTGCTTACTCTGGTGTATTGTGTGGTAGTTAAGGAAACTTCTTACCATGGTATACTGGTAGTTGAGGAAACTTCTTACCATGGTATACTGGTAGTTGAGGAAACTTCTTAACATGGTATACTGGTAGTTGAGGAAACTTCTTACCATGGTATACTGGTAGTTGAGGAAACTTCTTACCATGGTATACTGGTAGTTGAGGAAACTTCTTACCATGGTATACTGGTAGTTGAGGAAACTTCTTACCATGGTATACTGGTAGTTGAGGAAACTTCTTACTATGGTATACTGGTAGTTGAGGAAACTTCTTACCATGGTATACTGGTAGTTGAGGAAACTTCTTGATATGGTATACCGGTATTTGACGGAACTGCTTACCATGGTATACCAGTATTTGAGCGAACTGTTTACCATAATATGTCGGTAGTTGCGTGTAATTTCTATAACTTTCCATGGTGTGCCGATAGTTAAGGGAATCTCTTACTATGGTGTTGGAAGTTGAAGGAACTGCTTACCATGGTGTGCCGGCAGCTGAGCCATCTTGTCCGCGATCCAGCCTCGCGCCTCGGCCGCGTCCCGAGCGAACTGCGCCCGGGCTCGAGCGCGGATCAGAGCCTCGCGACGACGCGCCGCCGCCTCGTATAGCTAGAAAGAAACGACTATAATTTATAACCTCCTACGACGCTAAATTACTATGTGTGTGTTTCAAAAATAAAGAAAATAGCATATGAATTTAAATTTGGAGATAACATGATGATGAGATCATTGCCCACTACCAGGCTGCGACAAATTGGAAATTCATTTGTCGGAAGTTGACAATACCAGAAGACATTTTGTCCCTCAAAAAGTTCAAGCTTTTTATAAAATGTTAACTAATCGAAAAACATTATACGTAAAAGATTATTTTAATGACGAATAAATCATTGATATAGGACTCTATATATGCCAATTAAAGTGCTCACTTAGTCCAAATCATATTGTGAGATGGTGATACTAAAAAAAACCCCGGCCGAATTCGTTGTCGACTTTTCTCAGACGAGCGCGCTTAGAACCCTCGTAGTGTTAGTTTTAACTTTTAAGTTGTCCTGAGTATTATCTCACTTTTATATACTTCTATAGATGACGTTCAAAAAGTGTACAGTGCGCGAATTTTGAATAAAGCTTCGTCGTCTCAACCAATAGACGTCCACTGCTGGACATAAGTCTCTTGCATGGATCGCCACAGAACACGATCTTGCACCGCCTGTTTCCAGCGGCTGCCAGCGATTCGCTTCAGATCGTCCGTCCATCAAGTGAGGGGTCTTCCCACGTTTCATTTGCTGGTGTGAGGTCGCCACTCAAGCAACACAAGAAAAGTAAAAAAAGCTGTGATAGAATAGATAGGTTAGGACGACCGACTTCTAATCGGAGATCGTGGGTTCGATCCCGGGCACGCACCTCTAACTTTCCGGAGTTACGTGCGTTTTAAATATTTAAATATCACTTGCTTTAACGGCGAAGGAAAACATCGTGAGGAAACCTGCACGCCTGAGAGTTCTCCATAACGTTCTCAAGCGGTGTGTGAAGTCTGCCAATCCGCTTGGCCAGCGTGGTAGACTATGGCCAAAACCCTTCTCACTCTGAGAGGAGACCCGTGCTCTGTAGTGAGCCGGTAATGGGTTGATCATGACACAAGAATAAAGCTTATTTTTAATTGGGTTTGGACTGAGTAAATGTCCAAGAGGCTCGGAGGCCGACCTTCTTCCTGCGCTCGTTGATGTGCAGCAGCTCGTCGGCGATCCTCTGGCTCTCCACGTGGTTCTGCTGCAGCAGCTTGTCGCCGTGGCTGTTCAGCGTCGTCAGCTTCTCGTCCTGCGAACAATAGGGTATTCTACTGTGTTTGAAAAAGCACTTCAAAATGTTGTTTTTGTTAATAAAAAGCCACAAAAAATATATTTCGGCAAAATAAACACGCGTTCATGCCATAAAATTAAATTAAATTTTAAACATTTTTAATCCCGCGTAAAACGCTGTCAGCCAATAAGTCAGCCATTTCATGACGTAACAATGTTAAACAAGAAGGTTATAAATGTATTCTATATAACACTGGAGTTTGCGCCTTAAATATTGTAGTAAAGATAAAGTCATTCACCTGGGCTACTTTTTCTTTATTACTAATATTTTTTGGACGATATATCGATAGTTTGATATCGAAATGTAGATACAAAAATGTAGGTACAAAATCATCGTAAACTTAATAATCTACCGTATTTCATTTAAAATATATTATGTTTTTTCTGTATTCCTAGTTTACATACTTACATCTTAAAACGAAATGTAATTTTATATAGATATACCTCTGTGGTAAAAAAATAGGGACATTCGCTAGTGAAAAATAAATTAAGAAATTTAATAAAATTGAAAATTTATGTAGAAATATACTTAAATATTCTGATTTTGAGTAATAAAAGCACATTATTTTTTTATTAAATTAAAATTAAAAGTCGTAATCTTTAATCTGTATATCACGTGACCTTAAACACGAGCCGCCTTGTTGTGACGTCATAATGATAGTTAATACTAATCATTAATCTATGGTCATATAGACAAAAACCATAAAGTTCATTGTACTCTGAAGCAACAACTTTCAGTTCAGTGTAAACAGATCAACTTTATCTTCAAGGAGTATTAAGTAATTGTGTTTTTTCGTAGGTACATTTTATTTTTATCTATTTATTTATTTATTAATATGCAAACCAGTTTTGTAAAAGCAGATACTACTAATCTGCCAAAAATTGATTCAATTATGGTTGCAAAGTTCTTTGCATGTAACCCAAAATTCCAGAATGTTAAAACATCTTTGTAAACATCATTAGTTATCTGCCAAGTCGGCTTACGGATGAATATTTTACGTGATAACGTCATTTAAAAATATTGGTATAAGGCCCTGTTTCACCACCATCTGATAAGTGTCGGATAGCTTATTCACAACTATAGTCCTTGTCACTTGACATAAGTAAGGAAGTGACAAAACTTACGTTTAGGCTATCCCGACACTTATCAGAAGGTAGTGGAACAGGCCATATTGTACCTTATTTAAATAAAATAATTACTAAGAACTATAACCTAACACATATATATATATTTATAATTTAATTTGTTTAATAAAGATACTGGACTATAATATAACTGTGTAATCATTTTTGAAGTGACTTACGATTTTTTAAATAAAGCCGATATATCGAAATATCGATATTTTTTTCGGTATATCGAACTCCGATATCGATATATTTAAAAATATAGATATATCGAAAATATTTATTTATATAATATATTAAAAAATATCAAGTCCTTTTTTGTTTGGAGTTTAGATTCCATAGGTTCTATCTTTCGTATATGACCACAGATTAATATTAGTTTTTGCTTATATGACCACAGATTAATATTAGTATTTTTTATCATTATGACGTCACAACAAGGCGGCTCGTGTTTTAGGTCACGTGATATACAGATGGGAAATTACGACTTTTAATTTTAATTTAATAAAATAATCACGTGCTTTTATGACTCAAAATCAGAATATTTAAGTATATTTCTACATAAATTTTTATTTTTATCAAATTTCATAATTTATTTTTCACTAACGAAAGTACCCTATTCAAGCGTTATATTAATCCACTAGCGGTCCGCCCCGGCTTCGCACGTGGTACATATTATAGCACTCAAGGATCACGTATATATCCAACGGTGAAAGAATTTTTGAAATCGGTCCAGTAGTTCCTGAGATTAGCGCGTTCAAACAAACAAACTCTTCAGCTTTATAATATTAAGTATAGATAAGTATGGATAAAAATAGGCAGCGTTCCTGAAGACCAAAGCCTTTGAACAATGCGTGTTGTCAATGATGACATAGTGGCTAATTCTGTTGTACACAATCTCTAAACTAAACTAAATTGACAGGTTTAAAAATAGTGCTATCCTTTTCCATAGGTATCATTGTGAAAGAGATAAGAATATATTTAGCCCTGTCATTTTAGTTTAGGTTTAGGATTGTGTACAACAGAATTAGCCACATAAGCCTCCTAGACTTGACTCCCTATTCTCTAACTCAGTGGCTTTTTGGCTTTTAAATAATTTAAAAAAAACCAAGCTTATTTGACACATATTTTTTACCCATTTAAGGTTTGCTATGAAATGTCGTTATTACAAATGAAAGCTATGGGCCTCACAAGAATGCTTAAAGTCAACGGGAAATGGAGAGAGCTATACTTGGTGTTTCTCTATTTGATTAAATGCCTGATGAAAAGCGCTTGCATAGAAGACATCTCATCATTCACTCTTGCCTTGTTGTGGTGTGTGTGTGCGTGTGTGTGTGTGTGTGCGTGTGTGTGTGCGAGCGTGCGTGCGTGCGTGCGTGCGTGTGTGCCATTGTTCTAATAACGACACAAAATCTGATCGAAATAATAGTAAACTGTATTCACCTGGGTCGCCAAGAGTTTCTCAAAGGCCTCGTGTTTCTTAAGCTGGTGTTCCACCTCTTCAACGCTGCTGGTTGGTGAAATTTCGCTACCTGAAACATGAAAGTATTAGTAAATATTGTTTCGAAGAAGGCTTTAGGCTCAAAAGAACCTTAGGTCAGTTCTAGAGTCCATTTTGAGCTATCCTGTTATATTGCCTCGTTGGTTAGCATATTCGACTGCAGTTCACGAGGTCCCGGGTTCTATTCCCGGGTCGGGCAAATAATTGGTAGCGGCACGAAAGTCTAGGCAGTGTCGTACGAGTGAGCGGGACACAGTACGATTGGAGAGCCAATCAGCGCTTACGAGGGATCCGCGAGAGCTAATCAGTGCTTACGAACGATCCCCACGCCCTCCCCGCGACCCCCTCAACACCCCGAGATACCTCATTTTAGACTTCTGCGCATTGAAGGTCAGCGCTAATGTTTCGTGCCGCTACTTATATCGGGTTTTTATGTCAAGAAATTCTCAGTGCCAGCCCGGAGTTGGAAAGTTGGTGGTGTTTCACTCCCGTGCCTCGGAGAGCACGTTAAGCAGTCGGCCCCGGTTATTATCACTATCATGTGACAATAGTTGTTAAAGCCCGCCAACCCGCACTGAAGCAGCGTGGTCCCCCTCTCCTATGAGAGAGGAGGCCTGTGCCCAGCAGTGGGACGTTATAAGGCTGTAGTGGTGGTGGTAGTAAGTACGTGAGTTGAATGTCTTTGTGTATAACCCCCGGCACGTAAGTCGAGCGCTGAACTTCAAGTGCGCGCAGCGTCGTACGAGTGAGCGGCCCACAATACGATCGGAGAGCCAATCAGCGCTTACGAGGGATCCGCGAGAGCTAATCAGTGCTTACGAACGATCCCCACGCCCTCCCCGCGACCCCCTCACACCCCGAGATACCTCATTTTAGACTATTGCGCATTGAAGGTCACCGCTCGACTTATTTGCCGTGACTTGTAGAGCTGTATACTCACTCAAGGCGGCCTCCTGCGCGGCGCACAGGTCGTGCAGCTGCTTGGCGTCGCGCAGGAAGCAGTGCCAGTCGATGAGCTGGTCCAACGCCACCTGCCGCGCTGCCCAGGCGCCCTGCAGCCGCGCGCGCTCTTCCAGCAGCGCCTGGCAGCGCTCCTCGATCTCCTGCACACAGATAACAAAACCTTGACCAGAGAGCGGAAAATATGACAAAGATTAAGGGCCTGTTTCACAATCTTCTGATAAGTGTTTGATAGCCTAAATGCAAGTTTTGTCACTTTCTTACTTTGTCAAGTGACAAAGACAAAAGTTGTAGATAGCTATCCGATACTTATCAGAAGGTGGTGGAACAGGCCCTAAGGTTTTTAAAATATCATGTAGGATATCTTTTTTCCTCCTGGAGAGTATAACCATGTGCATTTTCAAGACGTACTATGAGACTGAGGGAATAGAGTGTATCTGTGCGTGCACTCACTTGAGCACTATAATGACGCCTTACGAGATTGGCCGCGATGGCACAGAATACATTAGTCCCTACAAAATACAAAAAAATCACTTCGTAAAATCATCATTTAAATAAATAACTACTCTTGTTACGACACAATAAAGTTAAAAGTACAAAACCGGACGCAGTAGCGCCAGTTACCTACCGTTATATTTATCTCTCTTAGCGTAGCTCTAAAGCTCAGGTTATAAAATGGGCCTGACTAACCGGAGCGCGCTAGGTACTTGTAGCGCATTGTAGGTAATGCGGAGTGCCTGGCCTGACCATGGAAGAAACTCGTAAAGAAGTACATTTATTGCAGTGACCTGTGAGTTGGGGTGTCCATCAGCAACGAGCTGCTCGCCGGCGGCGAGCGCGGCGCGGAAGCTGTCGTCGCGCGCGTCGATCTCTGCGCGCAGCGCGTCGTGGTGCGCGCGCTGCGCCTGCGCGGCCGCCGCCGAGCGCGCGCCGGCACCCGACGACATCTCGCCGCGCAGCGCAGTCGACCACGACGTCACATCGCGAACCTGATCGGAGAAACGTATTTTGAAATTTAAAACAAAAAGTGGACCTTTATCGCTTATCAACGTTTTCGGACAACCAAAGTACAGAAAATTTCAGACACAGCACAGACACTTTAAATAGGCTTTCAAACTGGCTCCAAGTCTAATCTAGTAGGAGCCTGCAGGCGTGGCTACAAAACGGTACAACCGATAAAGATGTACCACCAAGCGATTATCATTCGGTATCATGCCTAGTAAATATCTTTCAGCATCCATTCTAAACTCGTTTATCACGCAGCACTGCATGTTATCACAATAAAGGACTATTCTGTTATCGTAAATAAACATTTAAAAATTAACTTCGTTTATTTAGATGCTTTATTTAAGGAACAATGGCTCTCGTCGTCTCAACCAATATACGTCCACTGCTGGACATAGGTCTCTTGCAAGGATCGCCACAGAACACCATCTTGTGCCACCTGTTTCTAGCGGCTGCCAGCGACTCGCTTGAGATCGTCTGTCTTCTTTATGAAAACCTAAAAGCGTATGTATGTGAGTCACTCACCTCGGTGAAGAACTGGTGAAGCTTCAGATGCTGGTGGAGAAGTCTCCTCCTTTCGTCGGCGGCGCTTCGCAGCGCGGTCCACGCTTCGCTCAAGGCGCGCTGCCGAAGCGCGATTTGCTGCTCGTTGCCTCCTGGACAGAGACGCTGGAGACGAGCACCTTCCTCTTGAAGAACCTGATAAATGCAATTAAAAAGACGATAAAAGACTGAATCAAGGTCGTGAATAAAGTTTTTTTAAGGTTTTCGGATTGTGCCCCACATGAAAAACGTTATTCAGGGCGCTTCTATCGTTTGGGGCTTTACTTTAAGTGCACAAATGTTGGAAGCGTCTAGGGTGGTCTACTTTAAGTAATATTTTTATTTGTGGCACATCACTTGAATAAACGTTTTTCTTTCTTTCTTTCAAGTATTAGATCCTTACTATTGATTTATTGGTTGGAAAGAATTAGAAAACGGTTTTAGGGCATGAAGATTTCTCTTGAGTTTCGTTAAGAGTTTTTATAATGTAGGGACAGTTACATTAACATTTTTGTCATAAAGAGTTTACAACATATGCAGGCATAAATTACCTGCATTTGCGCATCGATAGTCACAAGATCGTTCTCCGCAGTTTTATAGACGCGCGTTAGCAGGTCGCTCGCGTCGCGGTGGAAGCGGTGGATCTCGCCGGCAGCGTGGAGCCGAGCACCGCGAGAGTTTCGTTATCAGGAGTATTCACAATGTATCAGTAAGGGATACTAACCTGCATCTGCGCATCGATAGCCACCAGATCGTTCTCCGCGGTATCATGGTCCCTCAGCAGGGCGGTGGCGGCGCGCAGGTCGCGCGGCGGCGGCGGCGGCGCCAGCTGCGCGCGCCGGTCGGCAGCGCGCGCCAGCAGGTCGCTCGCGTCGCGGTGGAAGCGGTGGATCTCGCCGGCAGCGTGGAGACGAGCGCCGCGCGACTGGATCTGATCGACGAGGCGCTGCCAGGACTCTCTGGAATAGACGAATGTGTTACAGTTGAGCTGCCAGGATTCTCTGGAATGGATGAATATCTATTCCGCGAACGTTAGGTGCATTCCTGACATTTACAACGCGGTCTGAGCGTAGCCGTGTTTTGAAGGGTAGACCGCGAACGTTAGGTGCATTCCTGACATTTACAACGCGGTCTGAGCGTAGCCGTGTTTTGAAGGGTAGACCGCGAACGTTAGGTGCATTCCTGACATTTACAACGCGGTCTGAGCGTAGCCGTGTTTTGAAGGGTAGACCGCGAACGTTAGGTGCATTCCTGACATTTACAACGCGGTCTGAGCGTAGCCGTGTTTTGAAGGGTAGACCGCGAACGTTAGGTGTATTCCTGACATTTACAACGCGGTCTGAGCGTAGCCGTGTTTTGAAGGGTAGACCGCGAACGTTAGGTGCATTCCTGACATTTACAACGCGGTCTGAGCGTAGCCGTGTTTTGAAGGGTAGACCGCGAACGTTAGGTGTATTCCTGACATTTACAACGCGGTCTGAGCGTAGCCGTGTTTTGAAGGGTAGACCGCGAACGTTAGGTGCATTCCTGACATTTACAACGCGGTCTGAGCGTAGCCGTGTTTTGAAGGGTAGACCGCGAACGTTAGGTGTATTCCTGACATTTACAACGCGGTCTGAGCGTAGCCGTGTTTTGAAGGGTAGACCGCGAACGTTAGGTGCATTCCTGACATTTACAACGCGGTCTGAGCGTAGCCGTGTTTTGAAGGGTAGACCGCGAACGTTAGGTGCATTCCTGACATTTACAACGCGGTCTGAGCGTAGCCGTGTTTTGAAGGGTAGACCGCGAACGTTAGGTGCATTCCTGACATTTACAACGCGGTCTGAACGTAGCCGTGTTTTGAAGGGTAGACCGCGAACGTTAGGTGCATTCCTGACATTTACAACGCGGTCTGAGCGTAGCCGTGTTTTGAAGGGTAGACCGCGAACGTTAGGTGCATTCCTGACATTTACAACGCGGTCTGAGCGTAGCCGTGTTTTGAAGGGTAGACCGCGAACGTTAGGTGCATTCCTGACATTTACAACGCGGTCTGAGCGTAGCCGTGTTTTGAAGAGTAGACCGCGAACGTTAGGTGCATTCCTGACATTTACAACGCGGTCTGAGCGTAGCCGTGTTTTGAAGGGTAGACCGCGAACGTTAGGTGCATTCCTGACATTTACAACGCGGTCTGAGCGTAGCCGTGTTTTGAAGGGTAGACCGCGAACGTTAGGTGCATTCCTGACATTTACAACGCGGTCTGAGCGTAGCCGTGTTTTGAAGGGTAGACCGCGAACGTTAGGTGCATTCCTGACATTTACAACGCGGTCTGAGCGTAGCCGTGTTTTGAAGGGTAGACCGCGAACGTTAGGTGCATTCCTGACATTTACAACGCGGTCTGAGCGTAGCCGTGTTTTGAAGGGTAGACCGCGAACGTTAGGTGCATTCCTGACATTTACAACGCGGTCTGAGCGTAGCCGTGTTTTGAAGGGTAGACCGCGAACGTTAGGTGTATTCTGACAACGTTACTTTTACTTTAAGCAAAACCTGAAAGTATTTTGTTCAGAATCAGTAACAGAATCGAATCCAGCCATTTTTATACCATTTTATTTTGTCCAAACATATTTTAAAATCCTACAAGCGCAGACACCACTTTTCCCATCTCATTCATCAGAGCGACTGAATCGCTACAAAATTCATCGTGGGCAATCTCCAAACACAACTCGCGGCAATATTCAGACCGGACAATAAGTTTGGCACGTGATGTAACAGTCTCCAACTCACCCGAGCGCCTCCTGCCTCTTCTCGATGTCGGCGATGTAGGGGCTCTCGGAGGCCAGCAGCTTCTTGGCCAGCTCCTCGCACTGGTTGAACCGCTCCGCGCCGCTCTCCACGCGATGTCGCAGCTCCTCGAACTTGGAGCGCAAGATCTGGAAACGAAGGGTATACAATCATAATAAAAAAAATACACGGTAAGGGCGTTTGTGCACTTATTCGTTTTCGATTCGTTTTCGTGTTTCGTGAAAACACGATTCGACATAGCCTTCCTTATAACTGTATGAGCGTTTGTGCACTTACTCGTTTTCGATTCGTTTTCGTGTTTATATATTCGTGAATTTTTCACATCGAATCGTTTTAAAATAAGGACGCGTGTGGAATGGTGTGTGGAAAGAGGGCAGAGATGAGTCCTGATGTTGTGAGGTATTTGGAAAACGTTTGCATTTCTTGAATTCCAACAAAACATGATTCAAAGAAGTTGATTATTATTAAAAGTTAATACCTACTTAGTTTGTCATTAAAATAAATCGTTTGTTTCATTCAAATTAGTTTTACTTCGAGTAAAATACCTAAATATTGTAGTATAATCAAAATTTCCATACCTGTGGTTGGTAATCAAAAACTATTAGCAACATATGAACATTTCATATAAAATATCATTTCTGATACTTAGTTGTTACTGTTTTCTTACAAGAGCATAATGTCCACTTGGGATGTTCACAAAATATATGACGTATGCTTAGATAATTTTGATACTAACCGTACCGTGTGAAATATTCATAATCCTTAGTGTTACTGCCAGCATTTTTTCTGGAGTTATGCATTCTCTAAAACGTGTGTCTTGCCGAGGAATCTTTTTTTTATATGACACAATATGAAATCAAAAGTAGCAACATTCTTTCGATAGTAATTAAAAAAAGTTTTTTCATGATTTCTCATTAAGTGATGATCGATAAGTTCTCCTCGAATACTTCTGTTTATCAATAGAGGATGTATCCAGAATGTATAAGAGAAGTGCGAAAAGCTGACGACGATTAAATGCAGCACACATTATGAACACGGTTTTATCTACGATATGCTTAAAACGTATAGTGAAATCACGATTAAGTGCACAAATGTCATTCGTGAATTTCGTATCCGTTTTTATGATGTTCATTAAAAAAACGAACATGAATCGAAAACGAATCGAAAACGAGTAAGTGCACAAACGCCCTTACTGTACATTACATGAATACATACCTATGCTACGACCTAGCGAAGTGAGTTAGTGATCTTACTTTTTACTAATATTATAAACGAGCGGATACCCGCGACTTCGTTCGCGTGGATATTGATTTTAATAATCCCGTGTGAATCATTTTGTTTTTCCTAAGCTCCTTTGAGCTTATACCTTGCTAAAAACTGTAAAAAGTTCACTGGCGGATGTTTAGGTACATCAAAATGTAAACATCCGCCAGTGAAAGTCCCATCAAAATCGGTCCAGTCTTTCAGAGATTAGCCAGTAGTCTTTAAAGTATCTACTTTCTAACAAAAAAAGAATGAATGAAATCGGACCACCCGTTAACGAATTACAGCTATGTAGACATTTTGCCTTTCATCCCCTCTCCCAAAGGAACCGTGCTCAATTTCGGGATAAAAAGTATCCTATATGTTACTCCATAGTATGAACTTAAATCATGCCGAGTTTCATTTCAATCCATTCCATTTTTCTGTTTTTACGTGATGCGCGCACAAACATACAGATAAACAGACAAACAGACAAAAATTTCAAAAATACCTTTTTTACGGTCTATTACTTATCCCTAACATCCCCCAGTTATTATTTTGCAAAAATCTTCAATGTACAGATACGGCAAGTCTACGATTTTATTATATGTATAGATTATTATAACTATGTATAGATGTGAAAGTGTGGATGGATGTTTGTTACTCAATCACGCCGCAACTACTGAACCGATTTGGCTGAAATTTTGAATGGAGGTAGATTATGCCCTGACTAAAAACATGGCAAACAGGCACTTACATACTTTTTATCCTGAAAAAATGCACAGTTCCCACGGGATTTTGAAAAACCCGAAATCTATAGCTACAGCTATAGGTAGATTACTATAGCGAACTTCCTTGATAGTAGGTATAAAGGTTGGAAAAGGGAGCGGGAACGGGAACCGGAAATCCAAGATTTCCTCGGGATTTGTGCAAAACCGAAATTCACGCGGGCTAAGCCGCGGGCATTCTCTAGTAAAAATATATTAAACTAACGACCCGCCCCGGCTTCGCACGGGTAGTAATTACCCACTACTATCCCTGAAGTTGTTGAATGTCAGAAAATGTCGCGCCTGGGAGCTTTCATCGGAAACGCCTTACCCTTTGAGATATAACAAAATAATGTGTTTTATTTATTTTTTTGAAAAGAAAATCTGGTTAGTGTTGACAACTTGCAGCCCAAATAGACCGTAGTCTGTGCTAGGGCTGGCAAAAATAATTAGGTATACAATGTGGCTGTACACAATCTCTAAACCTAAACTAAATTGACAGGTTTAAAAATAGTACTATCCCCTTCAGCAAGGAGGATTGTGAAAGAGACAGGAATATATTTAGACCTGTCATTTTAGTTTAGATTTAGAGATTGTGTACAACAGAATCGGCCACATTATACATAATTATGTAATTAATAATAATGTATGGTGGGATAGTAGCGGGTAATTACTATCCGTGCGAAGCCGGGGCGGGTCGCTACCTATAGAATATATAGAGAACTAGCGGACCCGGCAGACGTCGTCCTGCCCGCTATTAGCGCCACCTACCGGGTCCAATTTTTCTACTTATAAACCTTCCTCTTGAATCACTCTATCTATTAAAAAAAACCGCATCAAAATCCGTTGCATAGTTTTAAAGATTTAAGCATATATAGGGACATAGGGATATAGGGACAGAGAAAGCGACTTTGTTTTATACTATGTAGTGATACATACCAGTAAATGTTCGTAGTCCTGGCCATAGTCCTCGCTGGACGCGGCTGCGTACTGCTCCTGGATCCAGCTCTCTAGCTCCGCGCTCTCCGCCAGGTACTCGTGTCTGGAATAAAGCTCTCTCTGTGAGTTATCCTCATCTGCTGAGGGTCGTAGCCCTTTCCGATAGTTATATCGACTGTAAGGAGACTGCTATCGGAAACGCAGAGAAGTATTAATAAATGCTCTCGATGAACGTAAAATATTTTGGTTGACGCTTCGATTCTACGCTAGTATGCCTTGACCCTAAGAGTATGAAAGCCAGTACAGTGATGTCATAGGACGTCGGAGGGTCGCAACGGCGACCACTCACCTGCAGACGCTTTCGACGACCGCAAAGTTTTTTGGTAGACGCTTCGACTCTCTAGTAGTCTCTCTCTAGTACGCCCCGACCCTGCGTGACAGCTTGTACAGCAATGCCACGGGACGTCAGAGGCGTAGCGGTGACCACTCACCGGCAGACGCTCTCGACGAGCGCGGCCTGGCGCAGCGCCGCCCTGCGCTGCAGGCGCGCCAGCGAGCCCGCCAGCTGCGCGTGGCGCTCCACCAGCGCGGCGCCCTCGGGGTGTCCGCCGCTCGCCATCGACGCGGCCACGTGGCCCATCTGTGACCACTCACCGGCAGACGCTCTCGACGAGCGCGGCCTGGCGCAGCGCCGCCCTGCGCTGCAGGCGCGCCAGCGAGCCCGCCAGCTGCGCGTGGCGCTCCACCAGCGCGGCGCCCTCGGGGTGTCCGCCGCTCGCCATCGACGCGGCCACGTGGCCCATCTGTGACCACTCACCGGCAGACGCTCTCGACGAGCGCGGCCTGGCGCAGCGCCGCCCTGCGCTGCAGGCGCGCCAGCGAGCCCGCCAGCTGCGCGTGGCGCTCCACCAGCGCGGCGCCCTCGGGGTGTCCGCCGCTCGCCATCGACGCGGCCACGTGGCCCATCTGTGACCACTCACCGGCAGACGCTCTCGACGAGCGCGGCCTGGCGCAGCGCCGCCCTGCGCTGCAGGCGCGCCAGCGAGCCCGCCAGCTGCGCGTGGCGCTCCACCAGCGCGGCGCCCTCGGGGTGTCCGCCGCTCGCCATCGACGCGGCCACGTGGCCCATCTGTGACCACTCACCGGCAGACGCTCTCGACGAGCGCGGCCTGGCGCAGCGCCGCCCTGCGCTGCAGGCGCGCCAGCGAGCCCGCCAGCTGCGCGTGGCGCTCCACCAGCGCGGCGCCCTCGGGGTGTCCGCCGCTCGCCATCGACGCGGCCACGTGGCCCATCTGTGACCACTCACCGGCAGACGCTCTCGACGAGCGCGGCCTGGCGCAGCGCCGCCCTGCGCTGCAGGCGCGCCAGCGAGCCCGCCAGCTGCGCGTGGCGCTCCACCAGCGCGGCGCCCTCGGGGTGTCCGCCGCTCGCCATCGACGCGGCCACGTGGCCCATCTGTGACCACTCACCGGCAGACGCTCTCGACGAGCGCGGCCTGGCGCAGCGCCGCCCTGCGCTGCAGGCGCGCCAGCGAGCCCGCCAGCTGCGCGTGGCGCTCCACCAGCGCGGCGCCCTCGGGGTGTCCGCCGCTCGCCATCGACGCGGCCACGTGGCCCATCTGTGACCACTCACCGGCAGACGCTCTCGACGAGCGCGGCCTGGCGCAGCGCCGCCCTGCGCTGCAGGCGCGCCAGCGAGCCCGCCAGCTGCGCGTGGCGCTCCACCAGCGCGGCGCCCTCGGGGTGTCCGCCGCTCGCCATCGACGCGGCCACGTGGCCCATCTGTGACCACTCACCGGCAGACGCTCTCGACGAGCGCGGCCTGGCGCAGCGCCGCCCTGCGCTGCAGGCGCGCCAGCGAGCCCGCCAGCTGCGCGTGGCGCTCCACCAGCGCGGCGCCCTCGGGGTGTCCGCCGCTCGCCATCGACGCGGCCACGTGGCCCATCTGTGACCACTCACCGGCAGACGCTCTCGACGAGCGCGGCCTGGCGCAGCGCCGCCCTGCGCTGCAGGCGCGCCAGCGAGCCCGCCAGCTGCGCGTGGCGCTCCACCAGCGCGGCGCCCTCGGGGTGTCCGCCGCTCGCCATCGACGCGGCCACGTGGCCCATCTGTGACCACTCACCGGCAGACGCTCTCGACGAGCGCGGCCTGGCGCAGCGCCGCCCTGCGCTGCAGGCGCGCCAGCGAGCCCGCCAGCTGCGCGTGGCGCTCCACCAGCGCGGCGCCCTCGGGGTGTCCGCCGCTCGCCATCGACGCGGCCACGTGGCCCATCTGTGACCACTCACCGGCAGACGCTCTCGACGAGCGCGGCCTGGCGCAGCGCCGCCCTGCGCTGCAGGCGCGCCAGCGAGCCCGCCAGCTGCGCGTGGCGCTCCACCAGCGCGGCGCCCTCGGGGTGTCCGCCGCTCGCCATCGACGCGGCCACGTGGCCCATCTGTGACCACTCACCGGCAGACGCTCTCGACGAGCGCGGCCTGGCGCAGCGCCGCCCTGCGCTGCAGGCGCGCCAGCGAGCCCGCCAGCTGCGCGTGGCGCTCCACCAGCGCGGCGCCCTCGGGGTGTCCGCCGCTCGCCATCGACGCGGCCACGTGGCCCATCTGTGACCACTCACCGGCAGACGCTCTCGACGAGCGCGGCCTGGCGCAGCGCCGCCCTGCGCTGCAGGCGCGCCAGCGAGCCCGCCAGCTGCGCGTGGCGCTCCACCAGCGCGGCGCCCTCGGGGTGTCCGCCGCTCGCCATCGACGCGGCCACGTGGCCCATCTGTGACCACTCACCGGCAGACGCTCTCGACGAGCGCGGCCTGGCGCAGCGCCGCCCTGCGCTGCAGGCGCGCCAGCGAGCCCGCCAGCTGCGCGTGGCGCTCCACCAGCGCGGCGCCCTCGGGGTGTCCGCCGCTCGCCATCGACGCGGCCACGTGGCCCATCTGTGACCACTCACCGGCAGACGCTCTCGACGAGCGCGGCCTGGCGCAGCGCCGCCCTGCGCTGCAGGCGCGCCAGCGAGCCCGCCAGCTGCGCGTGGCGCTCCACCAGCGCGGCGCCCTCGGGGTGTCCGCCGCTCGCCATCGACGCGGCCACGTGGCCCATCTGTGACCACTCACCGGCAGACGCTCTCGACGAGCGCGGCCTGGCGCAGCGCCGCCCTGCGCTGCAGGCGCGCCAGCGAGCCCGCCAGCTGCGCGTGGCGCTCCACCAGCGCGGCGCCCTCGGGGTGTCCGCCGCTCGCCATCGACGCGGCCACGTGGCCCATCTGTGACCACTCACCGGCAGACGCTCTCGACGAGCGCGGCCTGGCGCAGCGCCGCCCTGCGCTGCAGGCGCGCCAGCGAGCCCGCCAGCTGCGCGTGGCGCTCCACCAGCGCGGCGCCCTCGGGGTGTCCGCCGCTCGCCATCGACGCGGCCACGTGGCCCATCTGTGACCACTCACCGGCAGACGCTCTCGACGAGCGCGGCCTGGCGCAGCGCCGCCCTGCGCTGCAGGCGCGCCAGCGAGCCCGCCAGCTGCGCGTGGCGCTCCACCAGCGCGGCGCCCTCGGGGTGTCCGCCGCTCGCCATCGACGCGGCCACGTGGCCCATCTGTGACCACTCACCGGCAGACGCTCTCGACGAGCGCGGCCTGGCGCAGCGCCGCCCTGCGCTGCAGGCGCGCCAGCGAGCCCGCCAGCTGCGCGTGGCGCTCCACCAGCGCGGCGCCCTCGGGGTGTCCGCCGCTCGCCATCGACGCGGCCACGTGGCCCATCTGTGACCACTCACCGGCAGACGCTCTCGACGAGCGCGGCCTGGCGCAGCGCCGCCCTGCGCTGCAGGCGCGCCAGCGAGCCCGCCAGCTGCGCGTGGCGCTCCACCAGCGCGGCGCCCTCGGGGTGTCCGCCGCTCGCCATCGACGCGGCCACGTGGCCCATCTGTGACCACTCACCGGCAGACGCTCTCGACGAGCGCGGCCTGGCGCAGCGCCGCCCTGCGCTGCAGGCGCGCCAGCGAGCCCGCCAGCTGCGCGTGGCGCTCCACCAGCGCGGCGCCCTCGGGGTGTCCGCCGCTCGCCATCGACGCGGCCACGTGGCCCATCTGTGACCACTCACCGGCAGACGCTCTCGACGAGCGCGGCCTGGCGCAGCGCCGCCCTGCGCTGCAGGCGCGCCAGCGAGCCCGCCAGCTGCGCGTGGCGCTCCACCAGCGCGGCGCCCTCGGGGTGTCCGCCGCTCGCCATCGACGCGGCCACGTGGCCCATCTGTGACCACTCACCGGCAGACGCTCTCGACGAGCGCGGCCTGGCGCAGCGCCGCCCTGCGCTGCAGGCGCGCCAGCGAGCCCGCCAGCTGCGCGTGGCGCTCCACCAGCGCGGCGCCCTCGGGGTGTCCGCCGCTCGCCATCGACGCGGCCACGTGGCCCATCTGTGACCACTCACCGGCAGACGCTCTCGACGAGCGCGGCCTGGCGCAGCGCCGCCCTGCGCTGCAGGCGCGCCAGCGAGCCCGCCAGCTGCGCGTGGCGCTCCACCAGCGCGGCGCCCTCGGGGTGTCCGCCGCTCGCCATCGACGCGGCCACGTGGCCCATCTGTGACCACTCACCGGCAGACGCTCTCGACGAGCGCGGCCTGGCGCAGCGCCGCCCTGCGCTGCAGGCGCGCCAGCGAGCCCGCCAGCTGCGCGTGGCGCTCCACCAGCGCGGCGCCCTCGGGGTGTCCGCCGCTCGCCATCGACGCGGCCACGTGGCCCATCTGTGACCACTCACCGGCAGACGCTCTCGACGAGCGCGGCCTGGCGCAGCGCCGCCCTGCGCTGCAGGCGCGCCAGCGAGCCCGCCAGCTGCGCGTGGCGCTCCACCAGCGCGGCGCCCTCGGGGTGTCCGCCGCTCGCCATCGACGCGGCCACGTGGCCCATCTGTGACCACTCACCGGCAGACGCTCTCGACGAGCGCGGCCTGGCGCAGCGCCGCCCTGCGCTGCAGGCGCGCCAGCGAGCCCGCCAGCTGCGCGTGGCGCTCCACCAGCGCGGCGCCCTCGGGGTGTCCGCCGCTCGCCATCGACGCGGCCACGTGGCCCATCTGTGACCACTCACCGGCAGACGCTCTCGACGAGCGCGGCCTGGCGCAGCGCCGCCCTGCGCTGCAGGCGCGCCAGCGAGCCCGCCAGCTGCGCGTGGCGCTCCACCAGCGCGGCGCCCTCGGGGTGTCCGCCGCTCGCCATCGACGCGGCCACGTGGCCCATCTGTGACCACTCACCGGCAGACGCTCTCGACGAGCGCGGCCTGGCGCAGCGCCGCCCTGCGCTGCAGGCGCGCCAGCGAGCCCGCCAGCTGCGCGTGGCGCTCCACCAGCGCGGCGCCCTCGGGGTGTCCGCCGCTCGCCATCGACGCGGCCACGTGGCCCATCTGTGACCACTCACCGGCAGACGCTCTCGACGAGCGCGGCCTGGCGCAGCGCCGCCCTGCGCTGCAGGCGCGCCAGCGAGCCCGCCAGCTGCGCGTGGCGCTCCACCAGCGCGGCGCCCTCGGGGTGTCCGCCGCTCGCCATCGACGCGGCCACGTGGCCCATCTGTGACCACTCACCGGCAGACGCTCTCGACGAGCGCGGCCTGGCGCAGCGCCGCCCTGCGCTGCAGGCGCGCCAGCGAGCCCGCCAGCTGCGCGTGGCGCTCCACCAGCGCGGCGCCCTCGGGGTGTCCGCCGCTCGCCATCGACGCGGCCACGTGGCCCATCTGTGACCACTCACCGGCAGACGCTCTCGACGAGCGCGGCCTGGCGCAGCGCCGCCCTGCGCTGCAGGCGCGCCAGCGAGCCCGCCAGCTGCGCGTGGCGCTCCACCAGCGCGGCGCCCTCGGGGTGTCCGCCGCTCGCCATCGACGCGGCCACGTGGCCCATCTGTGACCACTCACCGGCAGACGCTCTCGACGAGCGCGGCCTGGCGCAGCGCCGCCCTGCGCTGCAGGCGCGCCAGCGAGCCCGCCAGCTGCGCGTGGCGCTCCACCAGCGCGGCGCCCTCGGGGTGTCCGCCGCTCGCCATCGACGCGGCCACGTGGCCCATCTGTGACCACTCACCGGCAGACGCTCTCGACGAGCGCGGCCTGGCGCAGCGCCGCCCTGCGCTGCAGGCGCGCCAGCGAGCCCGCCAGCTGCGCGTGGCGCTCCACCAGCGCGGCGCCCTCGGGGTGTCCGCCGCTCGCCATCGACGCGGCCACGTGGCCCATCTGTGACCACTCACCGGCAGACGCTCTCGACGAGCGCGGCCTGGCGCAGCGCCGCCCTGCGCTGCAGGCGCGCCAGCGAGCCCGCCAGCTGCGCGTGGCGCTCCACCAGCGCGGCGCCCTCGGGGTGTCCGCCGCTCGCCATCGACGCGGCCACGTGGCCCATCTGTGACCACTCACCGGCAGACGCTCTCGACGAGCGCGGCCTGGCGCAGCGCCGCCCTGCGCTGCAGGCGCGCCAGCGAGCCCGCCAGCTGCGCGTGGCGCTCCACCAGCGCGGCGCCCTCGGGGTGTCCGCCGCTCGCCATCGACGCGGCCACGTGGCCCATCTGTGACCACTCACCGGCAGACGCTCTCGACGAGCGCGGCCTGGCGCAGCGCCGCCCTGCGCTGCAGGCGCGCCAGCGAGCCCGCCAGCTGCGCGTGGCGCTCCACCAGCGCGGCGCCCTCGGGGTGTCCGCCGCTCGCCATCGACGCGGCCACGTGGCCCATCTGTGACCACTCACCGGCAGACGCTCTCGACGAGCGCGGCCTGGCGCAGCGCCGCCCTGCGCTGCAGGCGCGCCAGCGAGCCCGCCAGCTGCGCGTGGCGCTCCACCAGCGCGGCGCCCTCGGGGTGTCCGCCGCTCGCCATCGACGCGGCCACGTGGCCCATCTGTGACCACTCACCGGCAGACGCTCTCGACGAGCGCGGCCTGGCGCAGCGCCGCCCTGCGCTGCAGGCGCGCCAGCGAGCCCGCCAGCTGCGCGTGGCGCTCCACCAGCGCGGCGCCCTCGGGGTGTCCGCCGCTCGCCATCGACGCGGCCACGTGGCCCATCTGTGACCACTCACCGGCAGACGCTCTCGACGAGCGCGGCCTGGCGCAGCGCCGCCCTGCGCTGCAGGCGCGCCAGCGAGCCCGCCAGCTGCGCGTGGCGCTCCACCAGCGCGGCGCCCTCGGGGTGTCCGCCGCTCGCCATCGACGCGGCCACGTGGCCCATCTGTGACCACTCACCGGCAGACGCTCTCGACGAGCGCGGCCTGGCGCAGCGCCGCCCTGCGCTGCAGGCGCGCCAGCGAGCCCGCCAGCTGCGCGTGGCGCTCCACCAGCGCGGCGCCCTCGGGGTGTCCGCCGCTCGCCATCGACGCGGCCACGTGGCCCATCTGTGACCACTCACCGGCAGACGCTCTCGACGAGCGCGGCCTGGCGCAGCGCCGCCCTGCGCTGCAGGCGCGCCAGCGAGCCCGCCAGCTGCGCGTGGCGCTCCACCAGCGCGGCGCCCTCGGGGTGTCCGCCGCTCGCCATCGACGCGGCCACGTGGCCCATCTGTGACCACTCACCGGCAGACGCTCTCGACGAGCGCGGCCTGGCGCAGCGCCGCCCTGCGCTGCAGGCGCGCCAGCGAGCCCGCCAGCTGCGCGTGGCGCTCCACCAGCGCGGCGCCCTCGGGGTGTCCGCCGCTCGCCATCGACGCGGCCACGTGGCCCATCTGTGACCACTCACCGGCAGACGCTCTCGACGAGCGCGGCCTGGCGCAGCGCCGCCCTGCGCTGCAGGCGCGCCAGCGAGCCCGCCAGCTGCGCGTGGCGCTCCACCAGCGCGGCGCCCTCGGGGTGTCCGCCGCTCGCCATCGACGCGGCCACGTGGCCCATCTGTGACCACTCACCGGCAGACGCTCTCGACGAGCGCGGCCTGGCGCAGCGCCGCCCTGCGCTGCAGGCGCGCCAGCGAGCCCGCCAGCTGCGCGTGGCGCTCCACCAGCGCGGCGCCCTCGGGGTGTCCGCCGCTCGCCATCGACGCGGCCACGTGGCCCATCTGTGACCACTCACCGGCAGACGCTCTCGACGAGCGCGGCCTGGCGCAGCGCCGCCCTGCGCTGCAGGCGCGCCAGCGAGCCCGCCAGCTGCGCGTGGCGCTCCACCAGCGCGGCGCCCTCGGGGTGTCCGCCGCTCGCCATCGACGCGGCCACGTGGCCCATCTGTGACCACTCACCGGCAGACGCTCTCGACGAGCGCGGCCTGGCGCAGCGCCGCCCTGCGCTGCAGGCGCGCCAGCGAGCCCGCCAGCTGCGCGTGGCGCTCCACCAGCGCGGCGCCCTCGGGGTGTCCGCCGCTCGCCATCGACGCGGCCACGTGGCCCATCTGTGACCACTCACCGGCAGACGCTCTCGACGAGCGCGGCCTGGCGCAGCGCCGCCCTGCGCTGCAGGCGCGCCAGCGAGCCCGCCAGCTGCGCGTGGCGCTCCACCAGCGCGGCGCCCTCGGGGTGTCCGCCGCTCGCCATCGACGCGGCCACGTGGCCCATCTCCGCGATGATGGCCGCATACGTGTCCAGCTCCAGTTCCACGGCCTGGTGACAGAGAGAAACAATTAAAGGAAATTATTTGAAGTTTATGCGATTTTTAGTACTTCCTAGCTTAAAAAGTGTCATCTGCGCGCGAAATAATCCTTTTGGAACAGTCCCCATAAGTAATTTCTAAACCTTCCCCACTGATACCTTCTGAAACCTTCCCTCTTAGTACTTTCCGTAAACGGTACTTTCTGGAACCTTCTCCATCGGTACTTTCTGGAACCTTCCCCATCGGTACCTTCTGGAACCTTCCCCATCGGTACCTTCTGCAACCTTCCCCATCGGTACTTTCTGGAACCTTCCCCATCGGTACTTTCTGGAACCTTCCCCATCGGTACCTTCTGGAACCTTCCCCATCGGTACCTTCTGGAACCTTCCCCATCGGTACCTTCAGGAACCTTCCCCATCGGTACCTTCTGGAACCTTCCCCATCGGTACTTTCTGGAACTTTCCCCATCGGTACGTTCTGGAACCTTCCCCATCGGTACGTTCTGGAACCTTCCCCATCGGTACCTTCGAACCTTCCCCATCGGTACTTTCTGGAACGTTCCCCATCGGTACCTTCTAGAACCTTCCCCATCGGTACCTTCTGGAACCTTCCCCATCGGTACCTTCTGGAATCTTTCCCATCGGTACGTTCTGGAACCTTCCCCATCGGTACCTTCGAACCTTCCCCATCGGTACTTTCTGGAACCTCCCCCAAACGGTACTTTCTGGAACCTTCCCCATCGGTACGTTCTGGAACCTTCCCCATCGGTACTTTCTGGAATCTTTCCCATCGGTACGTTCTGGAACCTTCCCCATCGGTACCTTCGAACCTTCCCCATCGGTACTTTCTGGAACCTCCCCCAAACGGTACTTTCTGGAACCTTCCCCATCGGTACGTTCTGGAACCTTCCCCATCGGTACTTTCTGGAACGTTTCCCATCGGTACCTTTTAGAATCTTCCCCATCGGTACCTTCTGGAATCTTCCCCATCGGTACGTTCTGGAACCTTCCCCATCGGTATCTTCTGGAACCTTCCCCATCGGTACTTTCTGGAACGTTCCCCATCGGTACCTTCTGGAACGTTTCCCATCGGTACCTTCTGGAAACTCCTATATCGGCAACTTGTAGACGTATGTATGTTACCTTATGTCTGGTGAGCAGCTGCGTGGCGCGGTGCCTGTCGTTGCCCACGTCGGCCGAGGACAGCGCGGCGTCCTTGTCCGCCAGCCAGGAGTCCACCTCCAGCGCGTCGTGCAGGAACTGCTGCGCCTTCAGAGCCGCCTCCAGCCGGGCCGCCCTCTCCTCGGCACCTTGTACACGTATGTTACCTTATGTCTGGTGAGCAGCTGCGTGGCGCGGTGCCTGTCGTTGCCCACGTCGGCCGAGGACAGCGCGGCGTCCTTGTCCGCCAGCCAGGAGTCCACCTCCAGCGCGTCGTGCAGGAACTGCTGCGCCTTCAGAGCCGCCTCCAGCCGGGCCGCCCTCTCCTCGGCGGCTTGCGACACCGACGAGTACGCTTGCTCCAGCTCGTTGCAAAGCTGCTTGATCTACAAACAACATGTTAAGTATTAAATGACCCACGCAGCTGGGTAAAGATTCATTTTTTATGGTGTTATAGTGTTTGGCAGTTTCGTGGAGACCCTGGGGCCATGCAGTGTCAAGTACAAAAGTCAGTAAGCGGCACAAGAATGCCTCTCTCATTAACAATTTACATGTTCCGTTCGGCCGCCGCGGAGACCTTGGGGCCATATGTTAGGAGATATTCCACTGGAGACCTCAGGGCTACAGAGTCACGATAATGTATCCCGATTACCTCGTCTGGCGACTCAAAGGCTGGCTGTTTATTCGTTCGAAACAGGCTGTTCAAAGGTTTGTTTGTTCAAAACGAATTGAGAATTATTTGGACAACTAGGGACCGTTCAGATCGTGGTTCAGATAGACCGGCGCGGAGAGCATTTCTTGTTTCACACAGACCGGCCGTTCAAATTTGCTCTGCTCTCCGCGCCGGTCTGTGTGAACGGACACGCGGATGCGTTGGGAGCCGAGCGTACGCTCTTGAGCCGGATGGCAGAGCAATTCGGCCTACGGTCGGCTGTGCGAGCATGAAAGAGCACGCGAACGGAGCCGGTCGGATGCTCGAGCGCAAAAGAGCACGAGCATGGAGCAGCCGACCGGCTCGACGAGCAGCCGAGCGGCTGCTCTTAATATTTCACACAGAGCGTATTGGGAGCATCCTCGAGCATCCTCTTATCATAAAAGAGATAAAGCTTATTTCAATGTCTTAAGATTCTATTTTAAATGTGATTAAAATTTGCTCTGCTCTCCGCGCCGGTCTATATGAAAGGTCCCCTACAGAGCCCGAGGATTGACACATTGTTGTATCCCCCTGCAGTTCCCTGCCCTGCGACAACTTTATACCCGTATTACTAATTCCCCGGAATTCTGACGTTTCGTAATGTTACCAGAGATAAAACAATTCCCACAAAAAAGATAAAAAATTCAAAACTTATGCAAATACAAATCAACTGCCGCATGTAGATATGACAAATGCCTGACAGACACTTCATGGTGATAATGTCATTCGACATCCATTTTTGAATAAATTATTTCAATGTGCTTCTTTTGTTTTCTATTGCTGTTAGTGTGCACTTTCTAGTTTCCACTCTTGGTGTTTTCTATTTTAAGGCGAAACGAGTACTATTATTACTCGGCATACGGCTTTTTATGATGACAGGGAATTAAAGTAGTTTGTGGTAAAATCGTACTTCGTAGATGTTAACCCTGTTCTCCATACAAATAACTCATCTGTAAATGACAATGACAGCTGTCAGAATTCCGGGGAATTCGTAATACGGGTATACATATATAAGGTGTGGGCTGACCTTCAACGCCTGAGGATTGTGTTCGTCACCCTGCAGTTCCCTGCCCTGCGACAACTTTACATATACATATAAGGTGTGGGCTGACCTTCAACGCCTGAGGATTGTGTTCGTCGGCCTGCAGCTGCCTGCCCTGCTGCAGCACGCGGTGTACGAGCGGCTGTCGGCCGAGCAGCTCGGCGCGCAGCTTGGCGTGCTTCTTCTGAGCCGCTTGGGCCGCGTGCAGGTCGTTGGGCAGAGCCGCGGAGGACGCGGCGGCTTTGCGCTCCGACACCCAGTCCAGCTCGCCCGACACTTCCGCCGCGAACTTGTGTAATCTGCGCAAGAAACGCTATTAGCACTAAGGGTAAAAACATGCAAAATGTCTTTACCCTTAGTAGTGGTTTCACGCTATAAGCCCCGCAAATTGCTATTGCGCTGGAACCTTGTCACATAATATCGCCAACAAAAACAAATCTATAAAAACAAATCAATGCAAATAGACAAGCACGAATGCCGAAAGATACCGCACTGCGATAAATCGCGGGTCACTTCGATTTATAGATACTTTCGGCGTTGCATTCGAAATTACATTTTGTCTGATTATCTCGCAAACGAAACATAATACTGACACGGGACAAAATTTATTCGACGCGTAATTACGTAACTTGAAACTGATTAGATTTTCAACAAAATCGGTAAAGCAATATTTTTTCCCACCGGAAAGTTAGTCGTGTGGACCTCGAGGGTCGCATCCAGACCGTTAATAGCTTTAACAACATTGCAAAAAGATTTCCACTCACCGCAAGCTAGCCTCCAGCGCCTGTCTCCGCTCGAGCGCGTGGGGGCGGAGCGCCCGCGCCGCTTGCAGGAGCGCCGTGCAGTCGCGCTCGATGACCGCCGCGTCGAAGTGCCCGCTGGAGACCAGGTCGGAGCCCTGCGCCACCAGGGCTTCGGCGCGCTGCTCGCATTGGTTCAACTCTTGCTCCAGGGCCTACACAAATTTTGATCTTAATATTAGGGAACCCCAAGAAGGTTATCTATGTAGACACTGGAGACTGCGCCTACAACATTGTCGTGAAGACAAGGTCATTCACCAGCTATTTTTTCTCTCTAGTTTGTCTATACCTCACACACTCAGGGCCGGATTATCCATAAGGCGGATTAGGCAATTGCCTAGGGGTCCCACGCCGACTAGGGGCCCACGGGGATGCCGTAGTGTAGATGATGTAGAAGAGATTGAAGTAACAGTATACCAAAGGAGTCGATCTGATCGACTCGACTTTTGTGATAGAAAAAATATATTTTAAAAAGTAAGAAAAGGGTAAGAAAGGGGCCTCGAGAATTCCATTGCCTAAGGGCCCTGATAGGGTTTAATCCGGCCCTGCACACACTCTATTTAAATAGGTGAGAACGAGACAAAGCAACTCAAGAACTGTTCAAGGCCAAATTTCTTTGCTTCAATGTTTTGTTTGGAGCTCAGAATCTACAGGTAGTATTTCTAGGGGAACCCTAAAAAGATAAGTGTGATACCTGATGCTGTATGAGTAGCCGTTTGCAGGAGCGCAGGTCGGTGCCCAGCTCCTGGCTGGTGAGAGCCCGCTGCAGCTCCACCAGCCGCGCCTTCGCGTCCTCGATCGAGCTGATGATGGAGAGGATCCGGTTTAGATGTGACATATTTTATTATTGGGGAAACTGGACGACCACCTATACCCGTATTACTAATTCCCCGGAATTCTGACGTTTTGTAATGTATACCAGAGATAAAACAATTCCCACAAAAAAGATAAAAAATTCAAAACTTATGCAAATACAAATCAACTGCCACATGTAGATATTATGACAAATGCCTGACAGACACTTCATGTAAGTAACTTAGTATAAGTATGGGTTACAAATCGGGTCACCGAGTTATTAATACTACTATATACTCTTATACAGTGTGTCCGGGATCGAATTAGCGATATTTTAGGGACATATTCTACAACTCATTACCTCTCTGAAAATACCACTTATTAGGGCCTGCCCCTCTCCCCCTCTCAGGGACAGCCATTTCAATTTGGTGTGCGTTTTTGTGGGTATGTGCGCACAAAAAATGTAATAACTCGAAAGTCTGCTGATGCACAGGTCTTCAAATGACCTTATTCGATTGGATACAATATTCTCCATCATTAAATACCAAACAATAGAATAAAATGTTAAAATAACTCGATCAAAAATGCTTCGGAAAAAAAATATTTTTTCAAAAATATTGAAAACTACAAGTTTTTGCTGCATTTTGCAAAAACGAGGTCATTAAGACCACATTATTAAGTATTAAATCGACAGCTTTTGAGATAAGCAACAAAACGACATAAAAAATTTGACTGTAAGTTACTTACTTCTGGAGATATTGGTAATTGTAAGTACTTCGTCCCCAAGCATGAATTACGAGTATTGAACCCAAATTTAAGATTCATCATTTTTTTACTGCAAATAAGGTAAAAAAATCTTAACTTTATAATTTAATTTTTGTTAGTTATAAACTCAATAACTCTAAAGATATCCTAAAAACTAGATTATTTCCGCCACAAACCAAAATTACCATCTCTGTTCTGTTAGCTAGTTGCTTCATGTTGGGAGGATCGTTGGATCATGTCCAAATACAACTTATTTTATCTGCAACGGACAAGATCGTCTCCAATAATTCTTTTCTGGTATTTGGTCCCATATAAAAGACCTTCTGCTTCATAGGTCCTCATAAAAAGAAGTTCAAAGGTGTAAGGTCTGGAGAAAGGTGGCCATTCCATTGAATTGCTGCCACGTCCGATCCAAGGCGAATAGTTGACATCTAAATGCTCTCTTATGGCTATAATAATACCGAGTAGGCATGGCTTTAAACTTAGCAAACATCACAAACCTGAATCACAAACAAAAATGAGTAATAACTTAAGTAGCGATCATAACGCCTCCTCGCCAGGAACAACAAAATAAAATTTCAGATATTTCAATTTTTTATACGAATTTTTAATCAGTTGAAGTAGGGGTCCGATCCTTAGTTTTAACCTCATTCGCTGACTAATCAAAAACAATATTATTATTACCTGATCGCCCGAGGTATGCGATGGAAACCCACATTCGAATAACATAAGAACTTACGCGCTCGCGGTTAAGTTATGTTTAAACAATAATATCTCCAAAAGTAAATACCTTACAGTAAAAATTTTTATGTCGTTTTGTTGCTTATTTCAAAAACTGTCTATTTAATACTTAACAATGTAATCTTAACGACCTCGTTTTTGCAAAATGCAGCAAAAACTTGTAGTTTTCAATATTTTTGAAAAAATATTTTTTTTCCGAAGCATTTTTGATCGAGTTATTTTAACATTTTATTCTATTGTTTAGTATTTAATGATGGAGAATATTGTATCCAATCGAATAAGGTCATTTGAAGACCTGTGCATCAGCAGACTTTCGAGTTATTACATTTTTTGTGCGCACATACCCACAAAAACGCACACCAAATTGAAATGGCTGTCCCTGAGAGGGGGAGAGGGGCAGGCCCTAATAAGTGGTATTTTCAGAGAGGTAATGAGTTGTAGAATATGTCCCTAAAATATCGCTAATTCGATCCCGGACACACTGTATATATCTTAAATATAATAAAACTCTTATATATATTTAATACTATTATATACTCATATATATATTCATATATGCTATCTGGGGCCGCTGGCCAATGTATCAAATCGCAGAAGCCAGCGGTCTCCAGATGCTTCTGAGATATTAACCTTGCATATAGCTTTTATATTATAATGTATTGTGTTTACCTACTTATTTATGTGAAACAATTTAAATAAAGGAAAAAAAAAAAAAAAAAAAAAAAAAAAGACACTTCATGGTGATAATGTCATTCGACATCCATTTTTCAATAATTTTTTTCAATGTGCTTCTTTTGTTTTCTATTGCTGTTAGTATGCACTTTCTAGTTTCCACTCTTGGTGTTTTCTATTTTAAGGCGAAACGAGTAATATTATTACACGGCATATGGCTTTTTATGATGACAGGGAATTATAGTGGTTTGGGGTAAAATCGTACTTCGTAGATGTTAACCCTGTTCTCCATACAAATAACACATCTGTAAATGACAATGACAGCTGTCAGAATTCCGGGGAATTCGTAATACGGGTATAGTTTGTGTAGTTAAGAAGTCCCGGATTTTTTTAATTTTTTTTAAGAATCCCGAGTGAGACTAAAAAAAATCATTAGGTATTTTTCCAAAGAAATTCCCAAGTCAAGATGGGAAGTTAGTAGTTTAGAGAGCACCCAAAACCCTGATCCCTTTCTGGTTTTGTCCCATCGGACTATGAGAGTAAGGGAATAAAGAGTGACCCATGTTTGCGCACAAACTTGCGCACTATAATATCTTCCGCGTAGTTGGCTAATCTCTGCTTCCGTTGGGATGCCGAGTCGTGGTCGAAATTCGTTTGAGGACATTATTATTAAAAAAAAATTGATTGTCTGTAAAGTCGATTTACGGACGATAATAATTTTACTTCATAAGAAAACATTGCCTCTCTATCGCATGTTCCGCGCTCTCGCTTGCACGGGGTACGTGACAATGAGTCATACTTTTTCGTGTACGCAGCCGGAGTTCATCGATTTATAAGACGTTATCACGTCAAAAAAAAAATTTTTTTTTTGAAGTCGTTTAAAGATAAGGCCTCCCTGTGTAAAAGCTGTGATAGCCTAGTGGTTAGGACAACCGACTTCTAATCGGAGGTCGTGGGTTCGATCCCGGGCACGCACCTCTAACTTTTCGGAGTTATGTGCGTTTTAAGTATTTAAATATCACTCGCTTTAACGGTGAAGGAAAACATCGTGAGGAAACCTGCACGCCTGAGAGTTCTCCATAACGTTCTCACGCGGTGTGTGAAGTCTGCCAATCCGCTTGGCCAGCGTGGTAGACTATGGCCAAAACCCTTCTCACTGTGAGAGGAGACCCGCGCTCTGTAGTGAGCCGGTAACGGGTTGATCGTGATGATGATGACGCACCGCCTGTGCTGGCGCTGCTGCGACGCCTGCCGCAGCTTGGAGCCCTTGTCGCGCGACGCCGCCACCAGCTCGGCCCACGCGCCGTGCAGACGCTCCAGCCGCTGCGACACCTCCGTGGCGCGCGCCGGGTCCGACTTCTGCAGGGACTGACCGATCTGTGAATGCAGGAAACTTTATTATTCTTACCCGACTACGGCAAAGTAAAAGGAAGGGTTATGATTTTAGCAGTCTATGTATGTATTTTTGTATCAGATTCTGTGTGTTCCACCGTAGCGCCTAAACTACTGGGCCGATTTGGATGAATGAGGTGTCAATTGATTTGTTATGGCCGGGGTGAGGCTACAAAAAATATCGATGTATGGGCGAAATTTTCTAAAAAATATTTTTACTTTATGAAATTCTCGTTTTTTTTTACCCGACAGGGTATATTATGTGTTTCACCTGTGTGTATGTATGTCCATTCCTATGTTTCGCTTGTAACTAATCAACGGCTCAACGGATATTGATAAATGATACGTCATTAGATCTGTCTTGATAACGCGAGTGTCAATGGGTACCTAAATTTAAAAAAAAATCAAAATGGCGGACTTTATGCGCTTTAATGTGCGAGCTGAAAAAAAAATTTTTCTTCAAGACCCTCGAGTGGGGTATCAAAATAAAGGGATTCAAAAGGCAAATACGAAAATGATACAATTTATATATTTGGAAACAATTTGGAGTGATAAATCGTAAAAATTGACCGTTTCCTATGTCAGTTCGTAACTACTTAACGGCTCAACCTATTTTGATAAATTATGAGTCATTACATTTGTCTTGACGGCGCAAATGTTACTGGGTACATAAAATTCATAAAAAATCAAAATGGCGAATTTTATGCACTTTAATGTGGGGGCTGAAAAAAATTTTTTTCTTCAAGACCCTCGAGTGGGGTATCAAAATAAAGGGCTTTAAAAGGCGAGTACGAAAATCTATATGTTTTAAATCAATTTGGAGTGACAAATCATGAAAAACAAAATAAATAATAACTACACTGTAAGTGGTACTGTGGTAGTATATTAATTTTTTAGTTCGTTATTTAGCATGGCAGTCGGGTTTTTTTAATTTTTAAATTATAGCTTGTTTCTAGACTACTTTAAAAAATCTCTTTGTATACCAAACTAGGAACGTCGTTTCTAATAGATAATGAAAAAATATGTAGTTTTTTTTTGGGCTCTGAATTCTAACGATTTGGGCCTGTGGCGGAAATAATATATCGAATTTGATACGTTTTCGATGCTTGATATTTTATATCGACGTATCGATATATCGAAATAATAAATATCGCCAAAAAATATCGATATATCGATATTTTTTCTACAAGAGATATATTATGTAAGATTATGTATAAACTCACGCTCTCAACATTCCTCAGCTGTTTCTCGTTGGCCTGCAGCTCGCGCTCGAAGGCCTCGTGTTTCTGCAGCTTGCGCTCTAAGTTCGCCAGGTCTCTGCACATGAACACGCAAAACATTATAATTAATAAAATTCATCTGCCTTTTAAAATAAAAAAAAAAAAACTACTAATGAAGTTTAAATGCTTTAAATTGGCCAAGTCTGTACAGAGGAATGTGCAAAACATTATGCAATAATTCACCTGCTTTTTGATTAAAAATGAAGATGATATCTTCTTTTCCTGCTAACAAAGAGCATGCGTGTATTTTTATATTCTCGATTTACATCACCAAAGCATAGAAAAAAAGTATAAAAAGGTATACATGAAAAAATATATCAAACTAGCTGACCCCCGCGATTTCGTTCGCGTGTTTTTCTTTGCTATAAACCTCACGGAGCCCGAGACCTTTCCAACGAATGCAAAACCATGGAAATCGGTTCGTGCGTTCTGGAGTTATAGCGTCAGGAAAGAAAACCAGACTTATTTTTATATAGTAGAAGATGAAAATAAGGAAAGTAACACACCTGTAGCTCTGGTCCTTAGCCGTTCTGGTTTTGTCTTGTATCCACGCCTGCAACTCATCGGTCGCTGCTACGAACTGCAAATAACAGGAAAGACGACTAATTAGATTTAGTTTTTGTTAAATATATTTTGTCACTCAATACGTAGTAGAGCTTTCTCCAAACAGATGCAGTCTGAGTTCAGATATAATTCAAACTTAGCTAAGAACACTCGTACTTACTCGTACACATCCTACTTTATCCTACTAATATTATAAATGTGAAAGTGTGGATGTTTGGATGTTTAGATGTTTGGATGTTTGTTACTCAATCACGCCGCAACTACTGAACCGATTTGGCTGTTGAATGGAGATAGAATATGCCTTGACTTAAAACATAGGCTACTTTTTATCCTGGAAAAATCCACAGTTCCCACGGGATTTTGAAAAAACCGAAATCTTCAGCTACAGCTATAGGTAGATTATTATAGCAAACTTTCTTGAAAGTATGTATAAAGGTTGGTAAAAGGGAGCGGGAACGGGAACCGGAAATCCACGATTCCCGCGGGATTTGTGAAAAACCGAAACTCACGCGGGCGAAGCCGCGGGCATTCGCTAGTACCTTATAAGCTAAGTATAAAAAAAAATTA
The DNA here is from genome assembly GCA_920104075.1 of Melanargia galathea. NCBI lineage: Eukaryota > Metazoa > Arthropoda > Insecta > Lepidoptera > Nymphalidae > Melanargia > Melanargia galathea. The sequence continues at coordinate 12,602,272 of OV049878.1, forward strand.
AATAAGACAGTACCTGTTGGTGCGCTAGACTAGCCAGCAGCGCGCGGCGCCGCTCGGCGGCCGCGCGCCGCACGTTGTCGCGCCGCTGCAGCACGGCCGCGCACCGCGCCGCGATACTACACACAGAATATTATTTTCATTCAGAAAAAGCAATTAATTTTTGTAATTTTTTATTTATTTATGTAGACAAGTTATAGTATCCAAAATCTATTTAAATTATTACTTTTTCTTTGTTAATAATCATACATAATTCTAAAACGATATAATTCAATTCTTCGCTAATTTCATGACCAATGATCAATCTCTTTCGAACCCAAAGTTTATTCAAAATTGGTACACTTGCACCAACTTGCATCGTGTAATCTTCGATCGTTATTGTGTAAAGAAGGGAATTCCCATCTCTACCCCACCCCGTCACCCGCAACGTAGAAATACGCCCAACAGTTTTACCACCTGTTGAGAAACTCTGCTGAGATCGTTGAGCATTGTATTGAGGTCTCCCAGAGTCTCTGCCATCACGACTATATCATCGGCAAACCGTAGGTGAGTGATGTACTCGCCGTTTATGTTGATGCCAAGTCCATTCCAGTCCAGAAGCTTAAAGACGTCTTCCAACGCAGCGGTAAATAGCTTCGGGGAGATAATATCTCCCTGACGCACTCCTCGCTGTAATTGGATTGGCCTCGTATTCTGGTCCTGTATACCTGTCCCGCTCGATTTGCGTATAGCCTTGTCCTTGTCAGCAGTACGTCCGCTTGTGTGAAGTGTCGAGGGGAAAGAGTAACAACTCACTGGTCGGCGGCATAATGCTTGTCCTTCTGGTTGACCACGCTCTGGGCCTTCTGTGCGAAGGCGGTGAGGCGCTCGTCCTGGGCGGTCAGCCTCGCCTCCAGCTCCTCGTGACGCTTGAGGAGCGCCTCCGCTTCGTCCACTGACGACTGGAGACGAAAATGTTATAATGAATGAATCAATAATCTTTTGATGTAACACTACAATACAGAAAATACAGTGATGCTTGAGAAGCGCCTCTGCTTCGTCCACCGACGACTAGACAAAAATATTATAATGAATGAATGAATCAATGAATCACGGCGCGCTGCGCGGCGCCGCTCTAGTGCGATATGACCCATATAAAATGATAGAAAGAATACTTTGACGCTTTGTGCCGTGCAGTGCAGCAACGCGCAGCGCCGCGTAAGTGGGGTCCGGCCCTAATAGTACCAGACATGCCAGAAGGTACAATTTGGCACCCGTATCGATGCATAGCGATATCTTTCAGGCAACCAAAGAGTTATACCCGTATAAATAGACAACGTAAGCACTTAGCGCAGGCAGACTGACACATTTGGCGTCGGGGAGTTACTCAATATCATGCGAACCCAAGATCAGCCATTTCAATAAATTGTTACCAAAGGTGTTCGAAGATTTTACTATGTGAGGTGATCTTTTTGTATTTTTCACCACCATTCTAGCGATGTGCGAATTGGCAGACTTCATAGAGAGTTTTATAATATAATGTTCTCGAAAGCGTGTGAAAAACTTGTAAGTAAAAACGTGTCTACCAAATCGGCCAGCGTGGTGGACTACGGCCTGAAATCATCCCTTCTCATTCTGAGAGGAGATCCGTGCCCTGTAGTGGGCCGGTAATGGATTGATCATGATGATAATGATGATGATGATGATGATGATGATGATGATGACGATGACGGCGATGGTGACTAGGCTATCAGCGCTCGGCAGGATATGAACGGGTAGGACGAGCTCACCCCGCAGTGGTGGTAGTCGAGGAAGGCCTCGTGCGCGCCGCTGGACGCGTCCACCTGGTCCGCCTCGCGGTTGAAGCTCTGCAGCTGCAGGCACTGCTTCAGGTGCAGCTCCTTCGCTTGCCATTCTGCCAACATATACCTTAGCTATAGCTTCGCTTGTGCTCCTTCTGTCAACATATACCCTAGCTATAGCTTCGCTTGTGCTCCTTCTGTCAACATATACCCTAGCTATAGCTTCGCTTGTGCTCCTTCTGTCAACATATACCCTAGCTATAGCTTCGCTTGTGCTCCTTCTGTCAACATATACCCCTATACCCCAATTACTAATTCCGTGGAATTCTGACAGCTGTCATTGTCATTTACAGATGAGTTATTTGTATGGAGAACAGGGTTAACATGTACGAAGTACGATTTTATCCCAAACTACTTTAATTCCCTGTCATCATTAAAAGCCATATGCCGCGTAATAATATATACGTTTCGCCCTAAAATAGAAAACACCAAGAGTGGAAACTAGAAAGTGCACACTAACAGCAATAGAAAACAAAAGAAGCACATTGAAAAAATTCATTCAAAAATGGAAGTCAAATGACATTCTCACCATGAAGTGTCTGTTAGGCATTTGTCATATCTACATGCGGCAGTTGATTTTTATTTACATAAGTTTTGAATTTTTTATCTTTTTTGTGGTAATTGTTTTATGTCTGGTAACATTACGAAACGTCAGAATTCCACGGAATTAGTAATTCGGGTATAGCTATAGATTCGCTTGTGTTCCGACCGCACTATCGTCCGTCGTGGTCATAATGGATTAAGAGTTCTATGGATTGTGCATTAAAGTCACAATTTGAGTGTAGAAGTGACAGAGCTATGTAAAAATGTAGAGGTAAGTCCCAACGAAACAAGCGAGACAAATATCCCTTTATACCACCACAAACAAAGACATCGGTGGCAGACTGAAGTTGTGAATTTCATTTTTCATTATTTTTTAAGACTCTCACTGGATTTGTTTAGTAGTGAGGAAGTTAAGTTACAGCGGTGAATTGCAGTATTTAAGGCTGTAAAACCCGTTGTGAAAGACAATTCTCTGTCCCCTTCGAATGTACACAATCGCTCCGAGAATTGGACGTTTGGGGAATTGGACATTCAGGGAATTGAACCCGTCAGGCATATTGGACAATTGAACGTAACAAACATATAGGAAATTTTGGGAATTGGACCTAGCGGACCGTATGGGCAGAATCTAGTATACTTTATCTACAATCGTGATGTATGAACGTTTTAATAAAATTTGCGAGAATTGCGCATACTCCATATTGTTTAAAACAACAGTTAACATTACCTTTAATAATGGCCTGTTGCTCCGCTTCCAGCATTTTAGCCGTCTCGGCCACGTCTGTGAGGGCTGGGTTCGACGCTACCAACTGTTTGCCGAGACCTATCACCTCTTTGAACCTATGGACCAAAAAATTAAAGTAATTTCATTTAAAATTAAAATATTTTACAGGCTAATCTAGTCCAAATTAGTCTGTTGCCCCATGGTTGGTCTCTTTCCGGTTTCTGCACAATTCCCTAAAAATTCCTTAACGTTAACTTTAAGGTTAAGTTAACGTTAATGTTAACGTTAAAAGTTAACGTTAACCTAACGTTTTACAGTTACTTATTTTTAGGCGACTGGAAAATCTACCCAAAATACTGTCGATTTTACTAATTTAGGCTGGGTTGCACATCACGGTGATAAAATTAGATGAGACCACTGATAAAAGCTACTTTGGATTGCACGACTCAGGCTTTAATATTCTATACAAATAATAATCAATGTTTGTCTACATATCCTCTATACGCTGCTAAACTATTAAACCGATTGTGGTAAATCTTTTGCGGGTTCTTCTGCGTACTCCCGCAGAGGATTCTGGCCTAAAAAATCTACATAAAAATGGATGTTTGTATGTTTGTTCCATACGCGTTCCTAAACCATACTGCACGTGGCGTTGCAACGCATGCCTGGAACAGCTAGTAATAAATAGCAAGTAAAAGGTAGACTCACTCGTCATCGTGCGCTTTGATATCATCATGGAGCTCCTGGTGCTGCTTCTCCAGCGCCTCGGCGGTCGCCACGTCCTTGGCGTGCACGTCTGACGCCACTTGCTCGCGGACTTTCTATACACCGTGAACAAATATAACATTTCAGTGTCAATTCGACGTTTTAAGTGAACCAAAGTGACGCAAAATGGGTGCCATTATCACAGCACATTTCTACCGGAATTCCCGGTCACTGTAGTAGCAATAATCGTGTTATTGTAGCTTGGACACACTAGATGGCACTGATAACGATTAAATCTCACTAACGAATTTATCCCGTGTGTTTTATGGAAAAATCCAACGTGAAATTTTCGTTTCAAGTTGAACGAAACATCATATTTTACTAGTCATGCAGCTATCTCTATTGCACCTCGTCGTACATCTCTTACATCTTACATTTTCTTTCTCTCTTACCTGTATCCAGTCCTGCAGCTATCTCGCTCCGTTGGTATTTTGAAAAGGTTTCTATCTCTCTCTCACCTGTATCCAGTCCTGCAGCTGTCTCGCTCCGTTGGCGAACACCTGGTGCCCCACAGCGCTCTCCAATCTCGCTCTTCGTTCGGCCGCTTGCGCCCTGCATCGTCCCCAAGCCGCCTCCAGCTGTTTCTGTCTCCCTTCCACGTTCGCACGCTCCGTGGGGTATTGAGACTTAACGCTGAAATAAAACAAGCTATATTTTAGGAAAAATTTAACCGAATTCAATCCTGATCTGATGACCATGGGACCACCTGGGACGTGAAGGGGATACGACACAACGAGGGTACTTCCAACAACAGAAGAATTTTCCAAATCGGTCCAGGCGTCTTTGAGTAATCGGGGAACATACATCCATATTGCATATTATGAGATAGTAGTAACAACTGATACAGCTTTTAGAATGTAAACCGGCTGTTCCTTCTATTCATCCACTGGTTTGAAATTCTATTTTTATGTAAAGAAAAATGATCCATAAAGAGAAGTAAAGGTTTAATAAAATTACCATATACCTACTAGGTTAGCCCGCTTCTACCTTAGAACGCATCGTCGCTTACTACCAGGTAAGATCGCAGTCAAGGGATAACTGATCATTGAATGTAGAAAAATCTAAATAAAATTAGTGAACATACCCATTAATTTGTAACCATTGCAAAACGCTGCGTGTGACAATGAAACAAAACTTTTATTCAAAAAGTATTAAATTAAGAAAGGACTAAAAAACTTAACTACTCCAATTTATAATGCATATTTTTCTGCACACAACATACTACACTTTCAGAATTCCCACAATGTGATAGATTTATCTCCATTTTATTGTTTCTGTCATATCCGCCATACTGAATTTGTTATGACGTCACACAGTCTAAGACAAATCCAACGACACCTTATTTATTGAAATCCTATACGTAGCCTGGCAATTATGAGAGAACTCATGAGCCAACAAACAAAACACTATTGTAGTAGTAGTAGTAGCATAAGTGTAGTAGTGTAGTAGTAGTAGTAGTAGCATAAGTGTAGTAGTGTAGTAGTAGTAGTAGCATAAGTGTAGTAGTGTAGTAGTAGTAGTAGCATAAGTGTAGTAGTGTAGTAGTAGTAGTAGTAGCATAAGTGTAGTAGTGTAGTAGTAGTAGTAGTAGCATAAGTGTAGTAGTGTAGTAGTAGTAGTAGTATACCGCCCCCCTTAAAAGAAAAAGCATAAGTTCAGACAACTAGTCAAGGAATATACTATTCTCTACCGAGAGCAACTAGTTATTTTATCTTAATACTAGTTGTCTGCACTTATAGTAATAGTAGTAGTAGTACAGTATAGTCTGATTTTTAATTCGGTGGAATTCTGAAAGTTGTCATTTAAAAATAGAACGAGTTATTTGTATGAAAACCAGGGTTACCACCTGAAGTTCGATTTTACCCCAAACTAAAGTACCTACCTAAAGTATGTCAGGCATTTGTCATATCTACATGAGGCAATTGATTTTTATTTATGTAAGTTTTGAATTTATTATCTTATTTGTGGGAACTGTTTTATCTCTGGTAACGTTAAGAAACGTCAAAATTCCACGGAATTAAAAATCAGAGTATAGCAGTAGTACAGTAGTAGTAGTACAGTAGTAGTAGTAGCAGAAGTACAAGTGAACTCACGAGTCAGCGAGCAGCGTGACGGTGTTGACCTTCTCGCGGAGCGGCTCCAGCTCGCGCTCGAGCTGCGCGTGGCGGCGCTGCAGCGCGCGCACGGTGCGCAGGTCCGCGGCGGGCGTACCGCCGCCCGCCAGCTGCTGCTCCTTCTCCGACATCCACTCCAGCGCCTCGTCGCACGTGCGGTTGAACAGTTCCACGCTGAGGAACAGACAAAAAATTCAGAAGTACTCGTACCACGAAATACTAGAAATCCTGCGTACGCGTTTCTTGTTTTAGTCTGCTCTGTGTAAAAATTTCAAGCGAACTGTAGTTTGATGCAATATTGGTCCTTCGAACCGGATAATTCCAAATGTTAGAAAAGTGCGTTTCTGCGTACGTTTTCCAGTTTTAGTTTGTTCAGTGTAAAAATTTCGAGCGAACTGAAGTTTGGTGCTAAATTGGTCCTTCGAACCGGATAATCTTACCCATCCTAACATCTAGGTGTATAAGGTTTGCTTATTATTCTAAACGCATTCTCCACACTAGTCGACTCGTTGTTCAACTAGTTGGTAAAGTCACTCACCTGGAAGCTCCCTCCAGACTCTTCTCCTTCTGCTGTTTCAGCCTCAACAATCGGTCCCACTGCTGCCTCAATTGTTGTCGACGCGCGGTCGCCTTGGCGGCCTGGCTGTGGTTGGCTGCCACCAGTTCTTCTGCCGCCGCGTCAATGGTTTCAAGGCGTTTGGACGCCGCTGACAGGTCTGTGACGAATTTCTGCAGAACAAAATGGAGGACAAGGTAACTTTCCAATCGATACAATCTACTTTAGAAGTTCAAGATATGTTTGTGAAGGCTATAAAATCACTTGCTTTTGTACGAATAGCCACCAAAACTTTTAACGGATGTTCTTTATTGATATAATCGGCGCTCATAAAGATCTCCTGCACCAGAGGAACTGTAAATGCTTAGACAGTTTAAGGAGTTTATTTATTTGACTCCTTGAATATCGTAGTTTGTTGGAACGCTCAGCTGCTTGGACCAATGATCTTAGGAAGATGATGACAGAATGGATGACATGCGGAGAACTGTTGTGGTGGCACGTCTTCGAAAAACTTATAATAAGTTAATAAATAAAAGGACCACCAGACGGAAGCTGGCACTTACCTCATACTTCCTCTTGGCGTTTTCGACGCTGTCCTCTGGATCATCAGTTCGCAGCATCTTCTCCTTGTCCCGTATCCATTTGTCGAAGTCATCGCACTCGGCGAAGAAGCTGTACAGCTTGATCGCATCTTCGAGCTGAGCGCGACGCGCTTCCGACAGCTTGAGGAGTTCCTCTGTGGACGGTAACAACCTTTTAAGCCTTTCAATTGAGACAGGGTGGGACTACCTCTGGTATACCGCTTTTTAAACACCAAGAGAAAGCAATCGTTTGAAATGGAACACGATATTATTGGCTACTTTTTATTGGATACTTGGCATGCCTGGAGTACGTGCGAAGAAGCCCAGCAAGAACTTTTGGGATGGTAAGGCGGATTCATTTGTCCTCAAACTCGGTCCCTCTCACAGCGCGCAAAGACCTGCGCTGTCCATAATATATTCTACGGCAAGACGCGTGAACATTTTGGCAGATTGATACGAAACTAATCAGGTATACTTTGGCGCACGTGCATGTGAGTCGAACCACTGTGTCATCATCATCATCATCATGATCAACCCATTACCGGCTCACTACAGAGCACGGGTCTCCTCTCAGAGTGAGAAGGGTTTTGGCCATAGTCTACCACGCTGGCCAAGCGGATTGGCAGACTTCACACACCTTTGAGAACGTTATGGAGAACTCTCAGGCATGCAGGTTTCCTCACGATGTTTTCCTTCACCATTAAAGCAAGTGATATTTAAATACTTAAAACGTACATAACTCCGAAAAGTTAGAGGTGCGTGCCCGGGATCGAACCCACGACCTCCGATTAGGAGTCGGTCGTCCTAACCACTGTGTAACGTAGACTTATTATTTCCTACTGTTGAGAAGCTGAGAATCTTAAGCTGAGGTCGGGGATTTTTAAGAGCGAAGAAGTTTCAAAGATGATAACGGGCAGTGAGACAACGGAGTGGCATTTACATGGACAGGAGGGATTTTCTAGAAAGTTAAAGTAGGAAGAAAGGGAATTTTCAATTTGAAAATGGGATATTGTTCATTGGATGGACTTCAACAAGGATCAGCCCCCTGATTGTGTAACTTTTGACGATGAAATGGTATTGATTTGATGGCCTAAGGCCATTAAAGTAAAATATACCTTGAACGTATTGATTTAAAGTCACAAATTCAGTACAACTGATTTCAACATGGAGCGTTATGGATCGTATCGTACATACCTAAACGTATAAGAATGGATAGACGAAATTGAGCTCTATTTTAATGACATTATGGTTTATTTTACTTTGATGCCTTAGGCCATCAAATGAATACCATTTCATCGTCAAAAGTTACACAATCAGGGGGCAGGTAGGGGGTTAAAGCAATTTTGAGCGTGCCTTTTACCAGCACTGAGATCGTCACTTACCGTACTCGCCCTGGATCTGCTCCATGCGCTGCTGCACGGGCGGGTGCGGCGCGGGCGCGGGGGGCTGCGCCCTCTGCCGCCGCGCCGGAGCCCCCCTCTTCACCTGCACCACCTGCTTCACCAGCACCGTCTTCTTCACGCGCTGCACCGTCCGCACCTTCTCCGGACGACGGACTTGCACCTGGCAGACGAAACCAGAAATTATAAAAACATCTCGTCACGCTCAGCTATGTAACGCACGTTCGGGTAAAGTCGGCTGGAATCGATTGAGGGAACGAGAGATATAGTCAACGCGTCACTGCTATACTAGCTCCGTTACATGGGAGGGTTAGATCGACATAAACACGGTATGTGGCGTGCCAATACGTTTTATTAAATACGTAGTTTAATATTATACGCACACATTTCAGATTTCAGAGATTATGTCACATTTCAAATGTGACAAAATTCGTTGTGTATTAGGCACTTGCTGCGTTTTACTAATAGCGAAAATATTTAGCGCTCAGGTAAGAAGTTAGTTAGGTAGGGTAGTTTCTAGCATTTCTTAATAGTTATTTACGCAACTGTTGTGTAATAAGGGGTATTAAAACACGAATGGGGGTTTATCACATGAGGCGAAGCCGAATGTGATAATAGTATCACATGAGTGTTTTAATACCTAATTATCAACAGTTGCATACAAGACTTTATCTACACCCATAATATGAATCCTCTATAAGATTCTAAAACAGTTAGCTTACTGCGAAACCCCCGACATTCGCCATTTTGTATTGAAGCCATCTTGAATTTGCATTGTGCTATTCTACTAGTCAAGCCCTTTCATTTGATACCCATATTGAGGGAGTTGTGAAAAATATGTAATCCGCCATTTTGTGGCGGTCCAATTTTCATGAAACATAGCTAAGAACACTCCCGACTAATTCACCTTTCAAACAAAAAAAAACGCATTATAATCGGTTCACCCGTTTGAGCACTACGGTGGAACAGACAAACAGACACACACACACACCCACACCCCCATCCCCATTCCCGCATTCAAACCGGTTTGAGCGCTACGGGGGAACAGACATACACACACACTCACACACCCACACCTCCATCCCCTCTCCCGCATTTAAACCGGTTTGAGCGCTACGGGGGAACAGACATACACACACACACACACACACACACACACACACACACACACACACACACACACACAAAAAAAACGGATGATGTAATATTGTACCGAATTTCATTACATCACTCGTTTGGATGATGTAATGGTTGTTACAATATTGGGTGTTCTAAAGTTGGCAATAAGCTAACTGTTTCAGAATCTTTAATAGAGGATTTAAAGCATGGGTGTAGATAAAATATATAAATGACTGAAATTAATCTAACAATAGTATCTAATAAACCGCGCCTTGGTGAAGTTTTCATTTCTGTCGTGTGGTCACATACCGTGGAGAACGCGACATAATACGACGCGACGCAAAAATATCACACAGTAGCTGAGTCTTCACATGGCCTACGTTGTTGCGTTGCTAAAGTCGTACTGCGTCGTGTCGCGTTGTGTTGCATCGCATCGCGTATCATTTGTCGTTTACCTAGGACAGTGGGTTAAGCACACCATTTTTTAAATATTTCACAAATAAATCCGGTTGCTCACCGGAACAACTCTGGGCTCGATCTCTCGCACGTAGTTGGCGGGCACGAAGCCGTCGGTGCGGTCCGCCTTCCTCACCGACCACCAGTCCGGGTTCGTCTTGCTGATGAGGAACATCACCTCGCCCTTGGCGATCTCAATGAACCCTTACCGGAACAACTCTGGGCTCGATCTCTCGCACGTAGTTGGCGGGCACGAAGCCGTCGGTGCGGTCCGCCTTCCTCACCGACCACCAGTCCGGGTTCGTCTTGCTGATGAGGAACATCACCTCGCCCTTGGCGATCTCAATGAACCCTTACCGGAACAACTCTGGGCTCGATCTCTCGCACGTAGTTGGCGGGCACGAAGCCGTCGGTGCGGTCCGCCTTCCTCACCGACCACCAGTCCGGGTTCGTCTTGCTGATGAGGAACATCACCTCGCCCTTGGCGATCTCAATGAACCCTTACCGGAACAACTCTGGGCTCGATCTCTCGCACGTAGTTGGCGGGCACGAAGCCGTCGGTGCGGTCCGCCTTCCTCACCGACCACCAGTCCGGGTTCGTCTTGCTGATGAGGAACATCACCTCGCCCTTGGCGATCTCAATGAACCCTTACCGGAACAACTCTGGGCTCGATCTCTCGCACGTAGTTGGCGGGCACGAAGCCGTCGGTGCGGTCCGCCTTCCTCACCGACCACCAGTCCGGGTTCGTCTTGCTGATGAGGAACATCACCTCGCCCTTGGCGATCTCAATGAACCCTTACCGGAACAACTCTGGGCTCGATCTCTCGCACGTAGTTGGCGGGCACGAAGCCGTCGGTGCGGTCCGCCTTCCTCACCGACCACCAGTCCGGGTTCGTCTTGCTGATGAGGAACATCACCTCGCCCTTGGCGATCTCAATGAACCCTTACCGGAACAACTCTGGGCTCGATCTCTCGCACGTAGTTGGCGGGCACGAAGCCGTCGGTGCGGTCCGCCTTCCTCACCGACCACCAGTCCGGGTTCGTCTTGCTGATGAGGAACATCACCTCGCCCTTGGCGATCTCAATGAACCCTTACCGGAACAACTCTGGGCTCGATCTCTCGCACGTAGTTGGCGGGCACGAAGCCGTCGGTGCGGTCCGCCTTCCTCACCGACCACCAGTCCGGGTTCGTCTTGCTGATGAGGAACATCACCTCGCCCTTGGCGATCTCAATGAACCCTTACCGGAACAACTCTGGGCTCGATCTCTCGCACGTAGTTGGCGGGCACGAAGCCGTCGGTGCGGTCCGCCTTCCTCACCGACCACCAGTCCGGGTTCGTCTTGCTGATGAGGAACATCACCTCGCCCTTGGCGATCGAGATGCCCTGCCCGTTGAACGCGTACAGGGCTTTCACCTGGTACAAAAAGGGGGGTTAATTCAAAAACATGTAGCTCTTACAGCATATAGCTCTTACGGCATATAGCTCTTATGGCATATAGCTCTTATGACTTTGGTCTAAGACAATTTGGTACCTATAAAAAGCAGGTGTAACAGGACCACGACGGGTGTAATGATACTGACAAGATACCACAAAAAAAAACATGGAAAAAAATTACTATTTCCTGTATAAAAAAAATCGCAATGTAATGCAATCAGCCTAAATATCTAAAGTTGTCGCCGGCCGTCCGCTGCTCACGGGCATTGACCCCGAGTTGTGCACGCTAAACATTGCCGGTTTGAAAAATACTAAAAACCAAACCAATAATACTACAAGTATATGACAAATGGTTACTGGTATTGGATTGTGTTTAGGTAGTATAATAATAGCGCTAAGTTTTCGATAGCGGTCCCCTAGTGCCCCGTGTGTACTCACTTGGGGCACACTCCTCTGCTCGGTGACGGTGCGGTGCTCGAGCCGCTCCACGGGCTCCTCCTCCCACACCTCGGTGGGCACCAGCCGCGACTCGTTCACCCACTCCTCCTCCTGCTCCAGACCCGCGTTCGCCTCCACCTCTGTTGGCAACTGGCGAACAACGCACATGACAGCGCCGTGTACTCACTTGGGGCACACTCCTCTGCTCGGTGACGGTGCGGTGCTCGAGCCGCTCCACGGGCTCCTCCTCCCACACCTCGGTGGGCACCAGCCGCGACTCGTTCACCCACTCCTCCTCCTGCTCCAGACCCGCGTTCGCCTCCACCTCTGTTGGCAACTGGCGAACAACGCACATGACAGCGCCGTGTACTCACTTGGGGCACACTCCTCTGCTCGGTGACGGTGCGGTGCTCGAGCCGCTCCACGGGCTCCTCCTCCCACACCTCGGTGGGCACCAGCCGCGACTCGTTCACCCACTCCTCCTCCTGCTCCAGACCCGCGTTCGCCTCCACCTCTGTTGGCAACTGGCGAACAACGCACATGACAGCGCCGTGTACTCACTTGGGGCACACTCCTCTGCTCGGTGACGGTGCGGTGCTCGAGCCGCTCCACGGGCTCCTCCTCCCACACCTCGGTGGGCACCAGCCGCGACTCGTTCACCCACTCCTCCTCCTGCTCCAGACCCGCGTTCGCCTCCACCTCTGTTGGCAACTGGCGAACAACGCACATGACAGCGCCGTGTACTCACTTGGGGCACACTCCTCTGCTCGGTGACGGTGCGGTGCTCGAGCCGCTCCACGGGCTCCTCCTCCCACACCTCGGTGGGCACCAGCCGCGACTCGTTCACCCACTCCTCCTCCTGCTCCAGACCCGCGTTCGCCTCCACCTCTGTTGGCAACTGGCGAACAACGCACATGACAGCGCCGTGTACTCACTTGGGGCACACTCCTCTGCTCGGTGACGGTGCGGTGCTCGAGCCGCTCCACGGGCTCCTCCTCCCACACCTCGGTGGGCACCAGCCGCGACTCGTTCACCCACTCCTCCTCCTGCTCCAGACCCGCGTTCGCCTCCACCTCTGTTGGCAACTGGCGAACAACGCACATGACAGCGCCGTGTACTCACTTGGGGCACACTCCTCTGCTCGGTGACGGTGCGGTGCTCGAGCCGCTCCACGGGCTCCTCCTCCCACACCTCGGTGGGCACCAGCCGCGACTCGTTCACCCACTCCTCCTCCTGCTCCAGACCCGCGTTCGCCTCCACCTCTGTTGGCAACTGGCGAACAACGCACATGACAGCGCCGTGTACTCACTTGGGGCACACTCCTCTGCTCGGTGACGGTGCGGTGCTCGAGCCGCTCCACGGGCTCCTCCTCCCACACCTCGGTGGGCACCAGCCGCGACTCGTTCACCCACTCCTCCTCCTGCTCCAGACCCGCGTTCGCCTCCACCTCTGTTGGCAACTGGCGAACAACGCACATGACAGCGCCGTGTACTCACTTGGGGCACACTCCTCTGCTCGGTGACGGTGCGGTGCTCGAGCCGCTCCACGGGCTCCTCCTCCCACACCTCGGTGGGCACCAGCCGCGACTCGTTCACCCACTCCTCCTCCTGCTCCAGACCCGCGTTCGCCTCCACCTCTGTTGGCAACTGGCGAACAACGCACATGACAGCGCCGTGTACTCACTTGGGGCACACTCCTCTGCTCGGTGACGGTGCGGTGCTCGAGCCGCTCCACGGGCTCCTCCTCCCACACCTCGGTGGGCACCAGCCGCGACTCGTTCACCCACTCCTCCTCCTGCTCCAGACCCGCGTTCGCCTCCACCTCTGTTGGCAACTGGCGAACAACGCACATGACAGCGCCGTGTACTCACTTGGGGCACACTCCTCTGCTCGGTGACGGTGCGGTGCTCGAGCCGCTCCACGGGCTCCTCCTCCCACACCTCGGTGGGCACCAGCCGCGACTCGTTCACCCACTCCTCCTCCTGCTCCAGACCCGCGTTCGCCTCCACCTCTGTTGGCAACTGGCGAACAACGCACATGACAGCGCCGTGTACTCACTTGGGGCACACTCCTCTGCTCGGTGACGGTGCGGTGCTCGAGCCGCTCCACGGGCTCCTCCTCCCACACCTCGGTGGGCACCAGCCGCGACTCGTTCACCCACTCCTCCTCCTGCTCCAGACCCGCGTTCGCCTCCACCTCTGTTGGCAACTGGCGAACAACGCACATGACAGCGCCGTGTACTCACTTGGGGCACACTCCTCTGCTCGGTGACGGTGCGGTGCTCGAGCCGCTCCACGGGCTCCTCCTCCCACACCTCGGTGGGCACCAGCCGCGACTCGTTCACCCACTCCTCCTCCTGCTCCAGACCCGCGTTCGCCTCCACCTCTGTTGGCAACTGGCGAACAACGCACATGACAGCGCCGTGTACTCACTTGGGGCACACTCCTCTGCTCGGTGACGGTGCGGTGCTCGAGCCGCTCCACGGGCTCCTCCTCCCACACCTCGGTGGGCACCAGCCGCGACTCGTTCACCCACTCCTCCTCCTGCTCCAGACCCGCGTTCGCCTCCACCTCTGTTGGCAACTGGCGAACAACGCACATGACAGCGCCGTGTACTCACTTGGGGCACACTCCTCTGCTCGGTGACGGTGCGGTGCTCGAGCCGCTCCACGGGCTCCTCCTCCCACACCTCGGTGGGCACCAGCCGCGACTCGTTCACCCACTCCTCCTCCTGCTCCAGACCCGCGTTCGCCTCCACCTCTGTTGGCAACTGGCGAACAACGCACATGACAGCGCCGTGTACTCACTTGGGGCACACTCCTCTGCTCGGTGACGGTGCGGTGCTCGAGCCGCTCCACGGGCTCCTCCTCCCACACCTCGGTGGGCACCAGCCGCGACTCGTTCACCCACTCCTCCTCCTGCTCCAGACCCGCGTTCGCCTCCACCTCTGTTGGCAACTGGCGAACAACGCACATGACAGCGCCGTGTACTCACTTGGGGCACACTCCTCTGCTCGGTGACGGTGCGGTGCTCGAGCCGCTCCACGGGCTCCTCCTCCCACACCTCGGTGGGCACCAGCCGCGACTCGTTCACCCACTCCTCCTCCTGCTCCAGACCCGCGTTCGCCTCCACCTCTGTTGGCAACTGGCGAACAACGCACATGACAGCGCCGTGTACTCACTTGGGGCACACTCCTCTGCTCGGTGACGGTGCGGTGCTCGAGCCGCTCCACGGGCTCCTCCTCCCACACCTCGGTGGGCACCAGCCGCGACTCGTTCACCCACTCCTCCTCCTGCTCCAGACCCGCGTTCGCCTCCACCTCTGTTGGCAACTGGCGAACAACGCACATGACAGCGCCGTGTACTCACTTGGGGCACACTCCTCTGCTCGGTGACGGTGCGGTGCTCGAGCCGCTCCACGGGCTCCTCCTCCCACACCTCGGTGGGCACCAGCCGCGACTCGTTCACCCACTCCTCCTCCTGCTCCAGACCCGCGTTCGCCTCCACCTCTGTTGGCAACTGGCGAACAACGCACATGACAGCGCCGTGTACTCACTTGGGGCACACTCCTCTGCTCGGTGACGGTGCGGTGCTCGAGCCGCTCCACGGGCTCCTCCTCCCACACCTCGGTGGGCACCAGCCGCGACTCGTTCACCCACTCCTCCTCCTGCTCCAGACCCGCGTTCGCCTCCACCTCTGTTGGCAACTGGCGAACAAACAAACAAACAATGAAACAACGTGCTAATCAAATAACGTTCATATCTAAAAGGGTTTGGTGTTCAACTCGTAGCGATAAAAGCACTAATATTGAATCTACCGGCATACGGCTGACAAAGATTCACAGACACCGCGGACGGTTGACGGACACTCACAGACACCGGCATACGACTCACGACAGACGTGAGTGTCTGTTGACGCAAATAAATGGCTGATGGTGAGAGACACTAAAGCACCATTCATTACCAGAGCTTCAAACTAATGTTGATGTCTACTAGCACATGGCTGAAATACACTCACAGACACTGCATACGATTGACGGACAAGCACAGACGTCGGCATACTGCTGATAGACGCCTAGTGTCTGTCGACGCTTGTGTCTGTCGACGGCTAGATACTCTAAAACACGATTCATATCTACCAACATCTCGAGTGTTCAGCTCGTAGCGAGGCAGACACAGCAAAACCACTAGTATTCATATATACCAATCCACGACTGACTTGAAGTCTACCAATCCGCACTCGGTCAGCGTGGTGAACTACGAC
The DNA here is from genome assembly GCA_920104075.1 of Melanargia galathea. NCBI lineage: Eukaryota > Metazoa > Arthropoda > Insecta > Lepidoptera > Nymphalidae > Melanargia > Melanargia galathea. The sequence continues at coordinate 12,618,503 of OV049878.1, forward strand.
CTGAACCCTTCTCAATCCCTGAGAGGAGACTCGTTCCCTGTAGTGGGCCGGTAATGGGTTGTTGATGATGATGGTGATGATGATAGTGGTGATTATGGTGGTGATCATGAAGATGACGATGATTATGTAAATGATGATGATGGTGATGATCATGAAGATCACGATCATTATGATGATTATGATGATGGTGATGATCATGAAGATCACGATCATTATGATGATCATGATGATATTGGTGATGATCATGAAGATGGCGATGATTATGATGATGATGATAGTGATGATCATGAAGATGACGACAATTATGATGATTATGATGATGACTATGATTATCATGACGATGACGACAAATATGATGATGATGATCATGACGATAACGATGATGATCATGATTATGATGATGATGATGATGATGGTGAGTATTACCTGCAGCGTGTGTATGCCCTGGTCCTTGAGCCGCTGTGCGGTGGCGGCCAGAGCGCGCAGCTCGGCGGCGTGCGCGCGCAGCTCGTCGTGCAGCAGCCGCTGTCGCGCCAGCAGCGCCGCGGCGCCGGCCGCGTCGCGCCCGCAGTCCTCGCTCGCCACCACCGTGCGCTTCTCGCGCATCCACGACTCCGCCTCGTTCGCGTCACCGTAGAACTGACAAAGACAAAAGATAAGTTTATAACTAAAATCCGACTACTCTTGTAAATAATAGAATTCGAACGGGGCAAGCAGTAGTGGCGTCATCTGTTATGTATCTCCGAAACTAACTTAATATTCTAGATTAGCCGCGCGAAGGTCACTTCTCGATTTTTTTCTTAAATAAGCCTATGTTACCCGGACTAACATTTTTTTTATTAAACCCACTCCGATCGAACCCCTGTAGGTTTCTACGCGGCATCGTACCGTAACCAGGAAGGTAGTCAGAGGACAGAAGGTGGTACAAGAAGTCTAGAAGAACCGTCATTTACCTGATGCGCTTCTGCGGCGTCAGCGAGGTGCTTCTCCCGCGCCTCCGCCAGCTCCCGCAGGATCTCCCACTGCTTGTTGAGCGACGCGAGGCGCCTCTCGATCTCCACGCTCTTGGGGTGCTTGGCGTCGATCAGACTGGAACGATGCAATCGATATTTATCCGGTTCGAAGGACCATGTCTGTGATTGCACTAGGCTATCACCGGTTCGATTTTTCCCTCCCCAGAAAATGTTTGTGGCTACTTATCGCTAATAATAAAAATCATTGCTATTCAAAATGATCAGGCGCATTTTTTTGTATCCTTTTAAAGTGACTCTCGCTTGTTCTCTGACCATAAAACTTATACAATTGTAAACGCATACTTGTATAGCTTTAATAATACGTACTCTTTGTCGATGAACATGAATATTTTTCGAGCGTTACATGAGACGGCGTGACGCATCAGAAGTTTTCACTTCATGCCCCATATAGACTCTCCACGAGGCTACACGAGACAACGCGAGTGCGAGAATGAGGACAATCCTCTCGTGTCCCCTCGTCTTCCCTCGCCTCGACTTTGTATGGAGCGACAGCGGGGCGAGTGGTTTTTCGGGTGCTGGTCAAAGGACGCGAGGATCGAGTCTAGATGTAGCACTCCTGCAGCCCCCACTTGCCAAGACTAGAGCCTCTAGGAGGCGCCTCGCGGTAGTCCGGAGCCGACATCAAGACTCACGCACCTCTGTCCCTTGGAGCGGTGCCGCTGCGCGACCAGGTCCCGGGCGCGCAGCTCGTGCAGCAGCGCGGTGTGCTTCTGCCGCAGCGCCTGCACGCCGCGCACGTCCTTGGCCGCGACGTCCGCGCGGCAGATGCGCTGCTTCTCCGTCACCCACCCTGTTTCCGAACGAACCATTCATAATTATATCACGGTGAAAAAAAAAATTTATTAAAGCTACTTTTTTTTAGTTTATTCTCTCAAAACACGGGTAACAACAACATGGACATAATAGAGTTCAACTCTTGAATCTTCAATTACTCCGAAATGACTGTTTCGGATAGGGTATTGTACATTGTGTCCGGGATCGAATTAGCGATATTTTATGGGCGTATTCTACAACTCATGACCACTCTAAAAAAACCACTTAATAGAGCCTACCCCCCTCCCCCTCTCAGGGACAACCATTTCAATTTGGTGTACGTTTTTGTGGGTAACCCACCACCAAAAGTTTCTGGCAGCAAAAATGTAATAACTCAAAAGTCTGTTGCTCCACAGGTCATCAAATGGCCTTATTCGATTGGACACAATATTATACATTCCTAGACACCTAACAATGGTGTAAAATGTTAAATAAACTCGATCAAAAATGCTTCAGAATAAAAAAAAATTGCTCAAAAATATAAATGTAAACTACAACTTTTTGCCGCATTTCACAAAAACAAAGTTCGTTCGATCCCGGACACACTGTATATGACTAAATTAGCTCTTCTTTAAGTTCTTGCAAGGAATGTATTGTGTACTAGCTTTTGCCCGCGGCTTCGCCCGCGTGAATTTCGGTTTTTCACAAATCCCAAAATCTCCGATTCAAAATAAAAATTACGAAAACGCAAGACACATCCGCACGCATTAGCTCCCTCGTTCGAAATCACAGATTTCGAAATGGAGATTGGAGCATGCACCCTCTTCACCGCACCCGCCCGCCGCGCGGCGGCGTACGTATGGCGGGCGCAGGGGCGCGCGGCGCGGCGCGGGGAGTTCCGTGCAGCGCGAGCGTCAGCCGTCGCGCGCAGCGAAAATACCTATCAGGACGTTTTTTAACATAGGTACTTAGACTTACCGATTTCAACACAACTCCTTTTTTGAAAGTCGGTTAAAAAAGTAGCCTATGTTACTCCTTGGTTAATCCTCTACTTGTCTGTGAAAGTCCCGTCAAAATCGGTTCAGCCGTTCCGAAGATTAGCCCGTTCAAACAGACAGACAGAGAGACAAAAATTTTAAAAACGTGTGATTCGGTTATGGTATCGTTCAAATAACCATATGAGCTTAATATGTGGTAGTTATTTCGAAATTACAGACAGACACTTCAATTTTATTTATTAGTATAGATTCAGTCACCCTGTATACCTACTCAGAATAATCAATAGTACCTTCTTCTTCATCATGGTCTTACCTTCTTCTTCATCATGGTCCTCCAGGAACTGGTATAAGTTCCTTGCGTCCTCCAATCGCGCTTTGCGGTCCTTGGCTGCCGCGACCAACCTGTCAACAAAAAATTTACGCTTTAGTTCTGGTCCACTTAGATGAGGTTGTCAAAAAAGCACGATAGATCACAAATGATCCGTTCTGATATCGATGTCAAATAAAATGGGGCGGTGAAAACAACACCAAATAAAAAAAGTCTATCGATTGATAACGACGACGACGGTACGGAACCCTTCGTGCGCGAGTCCAACTCGTACTTGGCCGGTTTATTTTGAAGTCGGTAAAAAACTGCTATAGAATGCTGATGCACTAGCTTCGAGATCAGCACAGCTTACTCGGTGAGCGAGTCCTCCAGCTGCTGCAGCTGGTGGTGCAGCTGCTGCGTGGTCTGCTGCGGGCCGTCGGCGCCGGCGCCGTGCCGCACCAGCCGCCGGATGCTCTCCTCCAGCGCGCCCAGCTGCAGCTCCTGCAGCGCGTGCTGCTGCAGCAGCCGCTCCACGTCCACCAGGTGTCTGCCCACTTCCAGTGCAACACAACTTACTCGGTGAGCGAGTCCTCCAGCTGCTGCAGCTGGTGGTGCAGCTGCTGCGTGGTCTGCTGCGGGCCGTCGGCGCCGGCGCCGTGCCGCACCAGCCGCCGGATGCTCTCCTCCAGCGCGCCCAGCTGCAGCTCCTGCAGCGCGTGCTGCTGCAGCAGCCGCTCCACGTCCACCAGGTGTCTGCCCACTTCCAGTGCAACACAACTTACTCGGTGAGCGAGTCCTCCAGCTGCTGCAGCTGGTGGTGCAGCTGCTGCGTGGTCTGCTGCGGGCCGTCGGCGCCGGCGCCGTGCCGCACCAGCCGCCGGATGCTCTCCTCCAGCGCGCCCAGCTGCAGCTCCTGCAGCGCGTGCTGCTGCAGCAGCCGCTCCACGTCCACCAGGTGTCTGCCCACTTCCAGTGCAACACAACTTACTCGGTGAGCGAGTCCTCCAGCTGCTGCAGCTGGTGGTGCAGCTGCTGCGTGGTCTGCTGCGGGCCGTCGGCGCCGGCGCCGTGCCGCACCAGCCGCCGGATGCTCTCCTCCAGCGCGCCCAGCTGCAGCTCCTGCAGCGCGTGCTGCTGCAGCAGCCGCTCCACGTCCACCAGGTGTCTGCCCACTTCCAGTGCAACACAACTTACTCGGTGAGCGAGTCCTCCAGCTGCTGCAGCTGGTGGTGCAGCTGCTGCGTGGTCTGCTGCGGGCCGTCGGCGCCGGCGCCGTGCCGCACCAGCCGCCGGATGCTCTCCTCCAGCGCGCCCAGCTGCAGCTCCTGCAGCGCGTGCTGCTGCAGCAGCCGCTCCACGTCCACCAGGTGTCTGCCCACTTCCAGTGCAACACAACTTACTCGGTGAGCGAGTCCTCCAGCTGCTGCAGCTGGTGGTGCAGCTGCTGCGTGGTCTGCTGCGGGCCGTCGGCGCCGGCGCCGTGCCGCACCAGCCGCCGGATGCTCTCCTCCAGCGCGCCCAGCTGCAGCTCCTGCAGCGCGTGCTGCTGCAGCAGCCGCTCCACGTCCACCAGGTGTCTGCCCACTTCCAGTGCAACACAACTTACTCGGTGAGCGAGTCCTCCAGCTGCTGCAGCTGGTGGTGCAGCTGCTGCGTGGTCTGCTGCGGGCCGTCGGCGCCGGCGCCGTGCCGCACCAGCCGCCGGATGCTCTCCTCCAGCGCGCCCAGCTGCAGCTCCTGCAGCGCGTGCTGCTGCAGCAGCCGCTCCACGTCCACCAGGTGTCTGCCCACTTCCAGTGCAACACAACTTACTCGGTGAGCGAGTCCTCCAGCTGCTGCAGCTGGTGGTGCAGCTGCTGCGTGGTCTGCTGCGGGCCGTCGGCGCCGGCGCCGTGCCGCACCAGCCGCCGGATGCTCTCCTCCAGCGCGCCCAGTTGCAGCTCCTGCAGCGCGTGCTGCTGCAGCAGCCGCTCCACGTCCACCAGGTGTCTGCCCACTTCCAGTGCAACACAACTTACTCGGTGAGCGAGTCCTCCAGCTGCTGCAGCTGGTGGTGCAGCTGCTGCGTGGTCTGCTGCGGGCCGTCGGCGCCGGCGCCGTGCCGCACCAGCCGCCGGATGCTCTCCTCCAGCGCGCCCAGCTGCAGCTCCTGCAGCGCGTGCTGCTGCAGCAGCCGCTCCACGTCCACCAGGTGTCTGCCCACTTCCAGTGCAACACAACTTACTCGGTGAGCGAGTCCTCCAGCTGCTGCAGCTGGTGGTGCAGCTGCTGCGTGGTCTGCTGCGGGCCGTCGGCGCCGGCGCCGTGCCGCACCAGCCGCCGGATGCTCTCCTCCAGCGCGCCCAGCTGCAGCTCCTGCAGCGCGTGCTGCTGCAGCAGCCGCTCCACGTCCACCAGGTGTCTGCCCACTTCCAGTGCAACACAACTTACTCGGTGAGCGAGTCCTCCAGCTGCTGCAGCTGGTGGTGCAGCTGCTGCGTGGTCTGCTGCGGGCCGTCGGCGCCGGCGCCGTGCCGCACCAGCCGCCGGATGCTCTCCTCCAGCGCGCCCAGCTGCAGCTCCTGCAGCGCGTGCTGCTGCAGCAGCCGCTCCACGTCCACCAGGTGTCTGCCCACTTCCAGTGCAACACAACTTACTCGGTGAGCGAGTCCTCCAGCTGCTGCAGCTGGTGGTGCAGCTGCTGCGTGGTCTGCTGCGGGCCGTCGGCGCCGGCGCCGTGCCGCACCAGCCGCCGGATGCTCTCCTCCAGCGCGCCCAGCTGCAGCTCCTGCAGCGCGTGCTGCTGCAGCAGCCGCTCCACGTCCACCAGGTGTCTGCCCACTTCCAGTGCAACACAACTTACTCGGTGAGCGAGTCCTCCAGCTGCTGCAGCTGGTGGTGCAGCTGCTGCGTGGTCTGCTGCGGGCCGTCGGCGCCGGCGCCGTGCCGCACCAGCCGCCGGATGCTCTCCTCCAGCGCGCCCAGCTGCAGCTCCTGCAGCGCGTGCTGCTGCAGCAGCCGCTCCACGTCCACCAGGTGTCTGCCCACTTCCAGTGCAACACAACTTACTCGGTGAGCGAGTCCTCCAGCTGCTGCAGCTGGTGGTGCAGCTGCTGCGTGGTCTGCTGCGGGCCGTCGGCGCCGGCGCCGTGCCGCACCAGCCGCCGGATGCTCTCCTCCAGCGCGCCCAGCTGCAGCTCCTGCAGCGCGTGCTGCTGCAGCAGCCGCTCCACGTCCACCAGGTGTCTGCCCACTTCCAGTGCAACACAACTTACTCGGTGAGCGAGTCCTCCAGCTGCTGCAGCTGGTGGTGCAGCTGCTGCGTGGTCTGCTGCGGGCCGTCGGCGCCGGCGCCGTGCCGCACCAGCCGCCGGATGCTCTCCTCCAGCGCGCCCAGCTGCAGCTCCTGCAGCGCGTGCTGCTGCAGCAGCCGCTCCACGTCCACCAGGTGTCTGCCCACTTCCAGTGCAACACAACTTACTCGGTGAGCGAGTCCTCCAGCTGCTGCAGCTGGTGGTGCAGCTGCTGCGTGGTCTGCTGCGGGCCGTCGGCGCCGGCGCCGTGCCGCACCAGCCGCCGGATGCTCTCCTCCAGCGCGCCCAGCTGCAGCTCCTGCAGCGCGTGCTGCTGCAGCAGCCGCTCCACGTCCACCAGGTGTCTGCCCACTTCCAGTGCAACACAACTTACTCGGTGAGCGAGTCCTCCAGCTGCTGCAGCTGGTGGTGCAGCTGCTGCGTGGTCTGCTGCGGGCCGTCGGCGCCGGCGCCGTGCCGCACCAGCCGCCGGATGCTCTCCTCCAGCGCGCCCAGCTGCAGCTCCTGCAGCGCGTGCTGCTGCAGCAGCCGCTCCACGTCCACCAGGTGTCTGCCCACTTCCAGTGCAACACAACTTACTCGGTGAGCGAGTCCTCCAGCTGCTGCAGCTGGTGGTGCAGCTGCTGCGTGGTCTGCTGCGGGCCGTCGGCGCCGGCGCCGTGCCGCACCAGCCGCCGGATGCTCTCCTCCAGCGCGCCCAGCTGCAGCTCCTGCAGCGCGTGCTGCTGCAGCAGCCGCTCCACGTCCACCAGGTGTCTGCCCACTTCCAGTGCAACACAACTTACTCGGTGAGCGAGTCCTCCAGCTGCTGCAGCTGGTGGTGCAGCTGCTGCGTGGTCTGCTGCGGGCCGTCGGCGCCGGCGCCGTGCCGCACCAGCCGCCGGATGCTCTCCTCCAGCGCGCCCAGCTGCAGCTCCTGCAGCGCGTGCTGCTGCAGCAGCCGCTCCACGTCCACCAGGTGTCTGCCCACTTCCAGTGCAACACAACTTACTCGGTGAGCGAGTCCTCCAGCTGCTGCAGCTGGTGGTGCAGCTGCTGCGTGGTCTGCTGCGGGCCGTCGGCGCCGGCGCCGTGCCGCACCAGCCGCCGGATGCTCTCCTCCAGCGCGCCCAGCTGCAGCTCCTGCAGCGCGTGCTGCTGCAGCAGCCGCTCCACGTCCACCAGGTGTCTGCCCACTTCCAGTGCAACACAACTTACTCGGTGAGCGAGTCCTCCAGCTGCTGCAGCTGGTGGTGCAGCTGCTGCGTGGTCTGCTGCGGGCCGTCGGCGCCGGCGCCGTGCCGCACCAGCCGCCGGATGCTCTCCTCCAGCGCGCCCAGCTGCAGCTCCTGCAGCGCGTGCTGCTGCAGCAGCCGCTCCACGTCCACCAGGTGTCTGCCCACTTCCAGTGCAACACAACTTACTCGGTGAGCGAGTCCTCCAGCTGCTGCAGCTGGTGGTGCAGCTGCTGCGTGGTCTGCTGCGGGCCGTCGGCGCCGGCGCCGTGCCGCACCAGCCGCCGGATGCTCTCCTCCAGCGCGCCCAGCTGCAGCTCCTGCAGCGCGTGCTGCTGCAGCAGCCGCTCCACGTCCACCAGGTGTCTGCCCACTTCCAGTGCAACACAACTTACTCGGTGAGCGAGTCCTCCAGCTGCTGCAGCTGGTGGTGCAGCTGCTGCGTGGTCTGCTGCGGGCCGTCGGCGCCGGCGCCGTGCCGCACCAGCCGCCGGATGCTCTCCTCCAGCGCGCCCAGCTGCAGCTCCTGCAGCGCGTGCTGCTGCAGCAGCCGCTCCACGTCCACCAGGTGTCTGCCCACTTCCAGTGCAACACAACTTACTCGGTGAGCGAGTCCTCCAGCTGCTGCAGCTGGTGGTGCAGCTGCTGCGTGGTCTGCTGCGGGCCGTCGGCGCCGGCGCCGTGCCGCACCAGCCGCCGGATGCTCTCCTCCAGCGCGCCCAGCTGCAGCTCCTGCAGCGCGTGCTGCTGCAGCAGCCGCTCCACGTCCACCAGGTGTCTGCCCACTTCCAGTGCAACACAACTTACTCGGTGAGCGAGTCCTCCAGCTGCTGCAGCTGGTGGTGCAGCTGCTGCGTGGTCTGCTGCGGGCCGTCGGCGCCGGCGCCGTGCCGCACCAGCCGCCGGATGCTCTCCTCCAGCGCGCCCAGCTGCAGCTCCTGCAGCGCGTGCTGCTGCAGCAGCCGCTCCACGTCCACCAGGTGTCTGCCCACTTCCAGTGCAACACAACTTACTCGGTGAGCGAGTCCTCCAGCTGCTGCAGCTGGTGGTGCAGCTGCTGCGTGGTCTGCTGCGGGCCGTCGGCGCCGGCGCCGTGCCGCACCAGCCGCCGGATGCTCTCCTCCAGCGCGCCCAGCTGCAGCTCCTGCAGCGCGTGCTGCTGCAGCAGCCGCTCCACGTCCACCAGGTGTCTGCCCACTTCCAGTGCAACACAACTTACTCGGTGAGCGAGTCCTCCAGCTGCTGCAGCTGGTGGTGCAGCTGCTGCGTGGTCTGCTGCGGGCCGTCGGCGCCGGCGCCGTGCCGCACCAGCCGCCGGATGCTCTCCTCCAGCGCGCCCAGCTGCAGCTCCTGCAGCGCGTGCTGCTGCAGCAGCCGCTCCACGTCCACCAGGTGTCTGCCCACTTCCAGTGCAACACAACTTACTCGGTGAGCGAGTCCTCCAGCTGCTGCAGCTGGTGGTGCAGCTGCTGCGTGGTCTGCTGCGGGCCGTCGGCGCCGGCGCCGTGCCGCACCAGCCGCCGGATGCTCTCCTCCAGCGCGCCCAGCTGCAGCTCCTGCAGCGCGTGCTGCTGCAGCAGCCGCTCCACGTCCACCAGGTGTCTGCCCACTTCCAGTGCAACACAACTTACTCGGTGAGCGAGTCCTCCAGCTGCTGCAGCTGGTGGTGCAGCTGCTGCGTGGTCTGCTGCGGGCCGTCGGCGCCGGCGCCGTGCCGCACCAGCCGCCGGATGCTCTCCTCCAGCGCGCCCAGCTGCAGCTCCTGCAGCGCGTGCTGCTGCAGCAGCCGCTCCACGTCCACCAGGTGTCTGCCCACTTCCAGTGCAACACAACTTACTCGGTGAGCGAGTCCTCCAGCTGCTGCAGCTGGTGGTGCAGCTGCTGCGTGGTCTGCTGCGGGCCGTCGGCGCCGGCGCCGTGCCGCACCAGCCGCCGGATGCTCTCCTCCAGCGCGCCCAGCTGCAGCTCCTGCAGCGCGTGCTGCTGCAGCAGCCGCTCCACGTCCACCAGGTGTCTGCCCACTTCCAGTGCAACACAACTTACTCGGTGAGCGAGTCCTCCAGCTGCTGCAGCTGGTGGTGCAGCTGCTGCGTGGTCTGCTGCGGGCCGTCGGCGCCGGCGCCGTGCCGCACCAGCCGCCGGATGCTCTCCTCCAGCGCGCCCAGCTGCAGCTCCTGCAGCGCGTGCTGCTGCAGCAGCCGCTCCACGTCCACCAGGTGTCTGCCCACTTCCAGTGCAACACAACTTACTCGGTGAGCGAGTCCTCCAGCTGCTGCAGCTGGTGGTGCAGCTGCTGCGTGGTCTGCTGCGGGCCGTCGGCGCCGGCGCCGTGCCGCACCAGCCGCCGGATGCTCTCCTCCAGCGCGCCCAGCTGCAGCTCCTGCAGCGCGTGCTGCTGCAGCAGCCGCTCCACGTCCACCAGGTGTCTGCCCACTTCCAGTGCAACACAACTTACTCGGTGAGCGAGTCCTCCAGCTGCTGCAGCTGGTGGTGCAGCTGCTGCGTGGTCTGCTGCGGGCCGTCGGCGCCGGCGCCGTGCCGCACCAGCCGCCGGATGCTCTCCTCCAGCGCGCCCAGCTGCAGCTCCTGCAGCGCGTGCTGCTGCAGCAGCCGCTCCACGTCCACCAGGTGTCTGCCCACTTCCAGTGCAACACAACTTACTCGGTGAGCGAGTCCTCCAGCTGCTGCAGCTGGTGGTGCAGCTGCTGCGTGGTCTGCTGCGGGCCGTCGGCGCCGGCGCCGTGCCGCACCAGCCGCCGGATGCTCTCCTCCAGCGCGCCCAGCTGCAGCTCCTGCAGCGCGTGCTGCTGCAGCAGCCGCTCCACGTCCACCAGGTGTCTGCCCACTTCCAGTGCAACACAACTTACTCGGTGAGCGAGTCCTCCAGCTGCTGCAGCTGGTGGTGCAGCTGCTGCGTGGTCTGCTGCGGGCCGTCGGCGCCGGCGCCGTGCCGCACCAGCCGCCGGATGCTCTCCTCCAGCGCGCCCAGCTGCAGCTCCTGCAGCGCGTGCTGCTGCAGCAGCCGCTCCACGTCCACCAGGTGTCTGCCCACTTCCAGTGCAACACAACTTACTCGGTGAGCGAGTCCTCCAGCTGCTGCAGCTGGTGGTGCAGCTGCTGCGTGGTCTGCTGCGGGCCGTCGGCGCCGGCGCCGTGCCGCACCAGCCGCCGGATGCTCTCCTCCAGCGCGCCCAGCTGCAGCTCCTGCAGCGCGTGCTGCTGCAGCAGCCGCTCCACGTCCACCAGGTGTCTGCCCACTTCCAGTGCAACACAACTTACTCGGTGAGCGAGTCCTCCAGCTGCTGCAGCTGGTGGTGCAGCTGCTGCGTGGTCTGCTGCGGGCCGTCGGCGCCGGCGCCGTGCCGCACCAGCCGCCGGATGCTCTCCTCCAGCGCGCCCAGCTGCAGCTCCTGCAGCGCGTGCTGCTGCAGCAGCCGCTCCACGTCCACCAGGTGTCTGCCCACTTCCAGTGCAACACAACTTACTCGGTGAGCGAGTCCTCCAGCTGCTGCAGCTGGTGGTGCAGCTGCTGCGTGGTCTGCTGCGGGCCGTCGGCGCCGGCGCCGTGCCGCACCAGCCGCCGGATGCTCTCCTCCAGCGCGCCCAGCTGCAGCTCCTGCAGCGCGTGCTGCTGCAGCAGCCGCTCCACGTCCACCAGGTGTCTGCCCACTTCCAGTGCAACACAACTTACTCGGTGAGCGAGTCCTCCAGCTGCTGCAGCTGGTGGTGCAGCTGCTGCGTGGTCTGCTGCGGGCCGTCGGCGCCGGCGCCGTGCCGCACCAGCCGCCGGATGCTCTCCTCCAGCGCGCCCAGCTGCAGCTCCTGCAGCGCGTGCTGCTGCAGCAGCCGCTCCACGTCCACCAGGTGTCTGCCCACTTCCAGTGCAACACAACTTACTCGGTGAGCGAGTCCTCCAGCTGCTGCAGCTGGTGGTGCAGCTGCTGCGTGGTCTGCTGCGGGCCGTCGGCGCCGGCGCCGTGCCGCACCAGCCGCCGGATGCTCTCCTCCAGCGCGCCCAGCTGCAGCTCCTGCAGCGCGTGCTGCTGCAGCAGCCGCTCCACGTCCACCAGGTGTCTGCCCACTTCCAGTGCAACACAACTTACTCGGTGAGCGAGTCCTCCAGCTGCTGCAGCTGGTGGTGCAGCTGCTGCGTGGTCTGCTGCGGGCCGTCGGCGCCGGCGCCGTGCCGCACCAGCCGCCGGATGCTCTCCTCCAGCGCGCCCAGCTGCAGCTCCTGCAGCGCGTGCTGCTGCAGCAGCCGCTCCACGTCCACCAGGTGTCTGCCCACTTCCAGTGCAACACAACTTACTCGGTGAGCGAGTCCTCCAGCTGCTGCAGCTGGTGGTGCAGCTGCTGCGTGGTCTGCTGCGGGCCGTCGGCGCCGGCGCCGTGCCGCACCAGCCGCCGGATGCTCTCCTCCAGCGCGCCCAGCTGCAGCTCCTGCAGCGCGTGCTGCTGCAGCAGCCGCTCCACGTCCACCAGGTGTCTGCCCACTTCCAGTGCAACACAACTTACTCGGTGAGCGAGTCCTCCAGCTGCTGCAGCTGGTGGTGCAGCTGCTGCGTGGTCTGCTGCGGGCCGTCGGCGCCGGCGCCGTGCCGCACCAGCCGCCGGATGCTCTCCTCCAGCGCGCCCAGCTGCAGCTCCTGCAGCGCGTGCTGCTGCAGCAGCCGCTCCACGTCCACCAGGTGTCTGCCCACTTCCAGTGCAACACAACTTACTCGGTGAGCGAGTCCTCCAGCTGCTGCAGCTGGTGGTGCAGCTGCTGCGTGGTCTGCTGCGGGCCGTCGGCGCCGGCGCCGTGCCGCACCAGCCGCCGGATGCTCTCCTCCAGCGCGCCCAGCTGCAGCTCCTGCAGCGCGTGCTGCTGCAGCAGCCGCTCCACGTCCACCAGGTGTCTGCCCACTTCCAGTGCAACACAACTTACTCGGTGAGCGAGTCCTCCAGCTGCTGCAGCTGGTGGTGCAGCTGCTGCGTGGTCTGCTGCGGGCCGTCGGCGCCGGCGCCGTGCCGCACCAGCCGCCGGATGCTCTCCTCCAGCGCGCCCAGCTGCAGCTCCTGCAGCGCGTGCTGCTGCAGCAGCCGCTCCACGTCCACCAGGTGTCTGCCCACTTCCAGTGCAACACAACTTACTCGGTGAGCGAGTCCTCCAGCTGCTGCAGCTGGTGGTGCAGCTGCTGCGTGGTCTGCTGCGGGCCGTCGGCGCCGGCGCCGTGCCGCACCAGCCGCCGGATGCTCTCCTCCAGCGCGCCCAGCTGCAGCTCCTGCAGCGCGTGCTGCTGCAGCAGCCGCTCCACGTCCACCAGGTGTCTGCCCACTTCCAGTGCAACACAACTTACTCGGTGAGCGAGTCCTCCAGCTGCTGCAGCTGGTGGTGCAGCTGCTGCGTGGTCTGCTGCGGGCCGTCGGCGCCGGCGCCGTGCCGCACCAGCCGCCGGATGCTCTCCTCCAGCGCGCCCAGCTGCAGCTCCTGCAGCGCGTGCTGCTGCAGCAGCCGCTCCACGTCCACCAGGTGTCTGCCCACTTCCAGTGCAACACAACTTACTCGGTGAGCGAGTCCTCCAGCTGCTGCAGCTGGTGGTGCAGCTGCTGCGTGGTCTGCTGCGGGCCGTCGGCGCCGGCGCCGTGCCGCACCAGCCGCCGGATGCTCTCCTCCAGCGCGCCCAGCTGCAGCTCCTGCAGCGCGTGCTGCTGCAGCAGCCGCTCCACGTCCACCAGGTGTCTGCCCACTTCCAGTGCAACACAACTTACTCGGTGAGCGAGTCCTCCAGCTGCTGCAGCTGGTGGTGCAGCTGCTGCGTGGTCTGCTGCGGGCCGTCGGCGCCGGCGCCGTGCCGCACCAGCCGCCGGATGCTCTCCTCCAGCGCGCCCAGCTGCAGCTCCTGCAGCGCGTGCTGCTGCAGCAGCCGCTCCACGTCCACCAGGTGTCTGCCCACTTCCAGTGCAACACAACTTACTCGGCGAGTCCTCCAGCTGCTGCAGCTGGTGGTGCAGCTGCTGCGTGGTCTGCTGCGGGCCGTCGGCGCCGGCGCCGTGCCGCACCAGCCGCCGGATGCTCTCCTCCAGCGCGCCCAGCTGCAGCTCCTGCAGCGCGTGCTGCTGCAGCAGCCGCTCCACGTCCACCAGGTGTCTGCCCACTTCCAGTGCAACACAACTTACTCGGTGAGCGAGTCCTCCAGCTGCTGCAGCTGGTGGTGCAGCTGCTGCGTGGTCTGCTGCGGGCCGTCGGCGCCGGCGCCGTGCCGCACCAGCCGCCGGATGCTCTCCTCCAGCGCGCCCAGCTGCAGCTCCTGCAGCGCGTGCTGCTGCAGCAGCCGCTCCACGTCCACCAGGTGTCTGCCCACTTCCAGTGCAACACACTTACTCAGGTGAGCGAGTCCTCCAGCTGCTGCAGCTGGTGGTGCAGCTGCTGCGTGGTCTGCTGCGGGCCGTCGGCGCCGGCGCCGTGCCGCACCAGCCGCCGGATGCTCTCCTCCAGCGCGCCCAGCTGCAGCTCCTGCAGCGCGTGCTGCTGCAGCAGCCGCTCCACGTCCACCAGGTGTCTGCCCACTTCCAGTGCAACACAACTTACTCGGTGAGCGAGTCCTCCAGCTGCTGCAGCTGGTGGTGCAGCTGCTGCGTGGTCTGCTGCGGGCCGTCGGCGCCGGCGCCGTGCCGCACCAGCCGCCGGATGCTCTCCTCCAGCGCGCCCAGCTGCAGCTCCTGCAGCGCGTGCTGCTGCAGCAGCCGCTCCACGTCCACCAGGTGTCTGCCCACTTCCAGTGCAACACAACTTACTCGGTGAGCGAGTCCTCCAGCTGCTGCAGCTGGTGGTGCAGCTGCTGCGTGGTCTGCTGCGGGCCGTCGGCGCCGGCGCCGTGCCGCACCAGCCGCCGGATGCTCTCCTCCAGCGCGCCCAGCTGCAGCTCCTGCAGCGCGTGCTGCTGCAGCAGCCGCTCCACGTCCACCAGGTGTCTGCCCACTTCCAGTGCAACACAACTTACTCGGTGAGCGAGTCCTCCAGCTGCTGCAGCTGGTGGTGCAGCTGCTGCGTGGTCTGCTGCGGGCCGTCGGCGCCGGCGCCGTGCCGCACCAGCCGCCGGATGCTCTCCTCCAGCGCGCCCAGCTGCAGCTCCTGCAGCGCGTGCTGCTGCAGCAGCCGCTCCACGTCCACCAGGTGTCTGCCCACTTCCAGTGCAACACAACTTACTCGGTGAGCGAGTCCTCCAGCTGCTGCAGCTGGTGGTGCAGCTGCTGCGTGGTCTGCTGCGGGCCGTCGGCGCCGGCGCCGTGCCGCACCAGCCGCCGGATGCTCTCCTCCAGCGCGCCCAGCTGCAGCTCCTGCAGCGCGTGCTGCTGCAGCAGCCGCTCCACGTCCACCAGGTGTCTGCCCACTTCCAGTGCAACACAACTTACTCGGTGAGCGAGTCCTCCAGCTGCTGCAGCTGGTGGTGCAGCTGCTGCGTGGTCTGCTGCGGGCCGTCGGCGCCGGCGCCGTGCCGCACCAGCCGCCGGATGCTCTCCTCCAGCGCGCCCAGCTGCAGCTCCTGCAGCGCGTGCTGCTGCAGCAGCCGCTCCACGTCCACCAGGTGTCTGCCCACTTCCAGTGCAACACAACTTACTCGGTGAGCGAGTCCTCCAGCTGCTGCAGCTGGTGGTGCAGCTGCTGCGTGGTCTGCTGCGGGCCGTCGGCGCCGGCGCCGTGCCGCACCAGCCGCCGGATGCTCTCCTCCAGCGCGCCCAGCTGCAGCTCCTGCAGCGCGTGCTGCTGCAGCAGCCGCTCCACGTCCACCAGGTGTCTGCCCACTTCCAGTGCAACACAACTTACTCGGTGAGCGAGTCCTCCAGCTGCTGCAGCTGGTGGTGCAGCTGCTGCGTGGTCTGCTGCGGGCCGTCGGCGCCGGCGCCGTGCCGCACCAGCCGCCGGATGCTCTCCTCCAGCGCGCCCAGCTGCAGCTCCTGCAGCGCGTGCTGCTGCAGCAGCCGCTCCACGTCCACCAGGTGTCTGCCCACTTCCAGTGCAACACAACTTACTCGGTGAGCGAGTCCTCCAGCTGCTGCAGCTGGTGGTGCAGCTGCTGCGTGGTCTGCTGCGGGCCGTCGGCGCCGGCGCCGTGCCGCACCAGCCGCCGGATGCTCTCCTCCAGCGCGCCCAGCTGCAGCTCCTGCAGCGCGTGCTGCTGCAGCAGCCGCTCCACGTCCACCAGGTGTCTGCCCACTTCCAGTGCAACACAACTTACTCGGTGAGCGAGTCCTCCAGCTGCTGCAGCTGGTGGTGCAGCTGCTGCGTGGTCTGCTGCGGGCCGTCGGCGCCGGCGCCGTGCCGCACCAGCCGCCGGATGCTCTCCTCCAGCGCGCCCAGCTGCAGCTCCTGCAGCGCGTGCTGCTGCAGCAGCCGCTCCACGTCCACCAGGTGTCTGCCCACTTCCAGTGCAACACAACTTACTCGGTGAGCGAGTCCTCCAGCTGCTGCAGCTGGTGGTGCAGCTGCTGCGTGGTCTGCTGCGGGCCGTCGGCGCCGGCGCCGTGCCGCACCAGCCGCCGGATGCTCTCCTCCAGCGCGCCCAGCTGCAGCTCCTGCAGCGCGTGCTGCTGCAGCAGCCGCTCCACGTCCACCAGGTGTCTGCCCACTTCCAGTGCAACACAACTTACTCGGTGAGCGAGTCCTCCAGCTGCTGCAGCTGGTGGTGCAGCTGCTGCGTGGTCTGCTGCGGGCCGTCGGCGCCGGCGCCGTGCCGCACCAGCCGCCGGATGCTCTCCTCCAGCGCGCCCAGCTGCAGCTCCTGCAGCGCGTGCTGCTGCAGCAGCCGCTCCACGTCCACCAGGTGTCTGCCCACTTCCAGTGCAACACAACTTACTCGGTGAGCGAGTCCTCCAGCTGCTGCAGCTGGTGGTGCAGCTGCTGCGTGGTCTGCTGCGGGCCGTCGGCGCCGGCGCCGTGCCGCACCAGCCGCCGGATGCTCTCCTCCAGCGCGCCCAGCTGCAGCTCCTGCAGCGCGTGCTGCTGCAGCAGCCGCTCCACGTCCACCAGGTGTCTGCCCACTTCCAGTGCAACACAACTTACTCGGTGAGCGAGTCCTCCAGCTGCTGCAGCTGGTGGTGCAGCTGCTGCGTGGTCTGCTGCGGGCCGTCGGCGCCGGCGCCGTGCCGCACCAGCCGCCGGATGCTCTCCTCCAGCGCGCCCAGCTGCAGCTCCTGCAGCGCGTGCTGCTGCAGCAGCCGCTCCACGTCCACCAGGTGTCTGCCCACTTCCAGTGCAACACAACTTACTCGGTGAGCGAGTCCTCCAGCTGCTGCAGCTGGTGGTGCAGCTGCTGCGTGGTCTGCTGCGGGCCGTCGGCGCCGGCGCCGTGCCGCACCAGCCGCCGGATGCTCTCCTCCAGCGCGCCCAGCTGCAGCTCCTGCACGCCGCCGTTGCTGCTGCAGCAGCCGCTCCACGTCCACCAGGTGTCTGCCCACTTCCAGTGCAACACAACTTACTCGGTGAGCGAGTCCTCCAGCTGCTGCAGCTGGTGGTGCAGCTGCTGCGTGGTCTGCTGCGGGCCGTCGGCGGCCGGCGCCGTGCCGCACCAGCCGCCGGATGCTCTCCTCCAGCGCGCCCAGCTGCAGCTCCTGC